>OX393571.1:19169563-19175192 GCA_947652115.1 Blastomussa wellsi
GCCTCAAACTCTATCACCGAGCCAAGTTTCGTGAAATTCCGTTAAGAGGTCTTGTTTTTATGGCGTTTCGCAGCTTTTCGTGTCCGAAAAGATGGGCGTGGTCGACTTCAATTGGCTGCCAATTGAAGGGGTTTGTATGAAATTTACCGCGGTTTTTACCAGCCTCTTCTACGCCTCAAGCTCCATCACCGAGCCAAGTTTCGTGAAAGTCCGTTCATAGGTCTTGTTTTTATGGCGTTTCGCAGCATTTCGCGTCCAAAAAGATGGGCGTGGTCGACTTCAATTGGCTGCCAATTGAAGGGGTTTGCATGAAATTTATCGCGGTTTTCACCAGCCTCTTCTACGCGTCAAGCTCTATAATCGAGCCAAGTTTGGTGAGATTCCGTTCAGAGTTCTTGTTTTTATGGCGTTTCGCGTCCAAAAAAGCTGGGCATCGTCAACTTCACTTTGGCGCCAATCAAAGAGATTTCAATGAAATTGATCGCTGTTTTGACAGGACGATTCTACGCCTCAAATTCTATCAGTGAGCCAAGTTTCGTGCGATTCGGATGAAACGGTGATGTAGTTATCCCCGAAATACGGATTTTTAGGGTTCACTTGGCTACCAATGACCGATTTCAATGAAATTGATCGATTTTTCACAGGACGATTCTACGCTTCAAACTCTATCACCGAGTCAAGTTTGGTAAGATTCCGTTGAAAAGTGTTGTTTTTATGGCGTTTCGAAGAATTTCGCGTTCAAGAGATGGGCGTGGTCAACTTCAAAAGGCTGCCAATTGAAGGGGTTTTAATGAAATTGATCGCTGTTTTCACAGGAGTATTCTACGCCTCAAACTCTATCAGTGAGCAAAGTTTCGTGCGAGTGAGATGAAACGGTGATGTAGTTATCCCCGAAATACGGATTTTTAGGTTTCACTTGGCTACCAATGACCGATTTCAATGAAATTGATGGATTTTTCACAGGACGATTCTACTCTTCAAACTCTATCATCGAGCCAAGTTTGGTAAGATTCCGTTAAAAAGTCTTGTTTTTATGGCGTTTCGAAGAATTCCGCGTCCAAAGAGATGGGCGTGGTCAACTTCAATAGGCTGCCAATTAAAGGGGTTTGAATGAAATTTATCGCGGTTTTCACCAGCCACTTCTACGCTTCAAACTCTATCACCGAGCCAAGTTTCGTGAAATTCCGTGAAGAGGTCTTGTTTTGATGGCGTTTCGAAGCTTTTCGTGTCCGAAAAGATGGGCGTGGTCGACTTCAATTGTCTGCCAATTGAAGGGGTTTGCATGAAATTTATCGCGGTTTTCACCAGCCTCTTCTACGCGTCAAGCTCTATAATCGAGCCAAGTTTGGTGAGATTCCGTTCAGAGTTCTTGTTTTTATGGCGTTTCGCGTCCAAAAAAGCTGGGCATCGTCAACTTCACTTTGGCGCCAATCAAAGAGATTTCAATGAAATTGATCGCTGTTTTGACAGGACGATTCTACGCCTCAAATTCTATCAGTGAGCCAAGTTTCGTGCGATTCGGATGAAACGGTGATGTAGTTATCCCCGAAATACGGATTTTTAGGGTTCACTTGGCTACCAATGACCCATTTCAATGAAATTGATCGATTTTTCACAGGACGATTCTACTCTTCAAACTCTATCACCGAGTCAAGTTTGGTAAGATTCCGTTGAAAAGTGTTGTTTTTATGGCGTTTCGAAGAATTTCGCGTTCAAGAGATGGGCGTGGTCAACTTCAAAAGGCTGCCAATTGAAGGGGTTTTAATGAAATTGATCGCTGTTTTCACAGGAGTATTCTACGCCTCAAACTCTATCAGTGAGCAAAGTTTCGTGCGAGTGAGATGAAACGGTGATGTAGTTATCCCCGAAATACGGATTTTTAGGTTTCACTTGGCTACCAATGACCGATTTCAATGAAATTGATGGATTTTTCACAGGACGATTCTACTCTTCAAACTCTATCATCGAGCCAAGTTTGGTAAGATTCCGTTAAAAAGTCTTGTTTTTATGGCGTTTCGAAGAATTCCGCGTCCAAAGAGATGGGCGTGGTCAACTTCAATAGGCTGCCAATTAAAGGGGTTTGAATGAAATTTATCGCGGTTTTCACCAGCCACTTCTACGCTTCAAACTCTATCACCGAGCCAAGTTTCGTGAAATTCCGTGAAGAGGTCTTGTTTTGATGGCGTTTCGAAGCTTTTCGTGTCCGAAAAGATGGGCGTGGTCGACTTCAATTGGCTGCCAATGAAAGGCGTTTGCATAAAATCGATCGCGGTTTTGACCAGCCACTTCTACGCCTTAAACTCTATCACCGAGACAAGTTTCGTGAAATTCCGTTAACAGGTCTAATTTTTATGGCGTTTCGCAGCTTTTCGTGTCCGAAAAGATGGGCGTGGTCGACTTCAATTGCCTGCCAATCCAAGGCGTTTGCATGAAATCGATCGCGGTTTTGACCAGCCACTTCTACGCCTCAAATTCTATCATCGAGCCAAGTTTCGTGAAATTCCGTTTAGAGGTCTTGTTTTTATGGCGTTTCGAAGGTTTTCGTGTCCGAAAAGATGGGCGTGGTCGACTTCAATTTGCTGCCAATCAAACGCGTTTGCATGAAATCGATCGCCGTTTTAACTAGCCTCTTCTACGCATCAAGCTCTATAATCGAGCCAAGTTTGGTGAGATTCCGTTCAGAGATCTTGTTTTTATGGCGTTTCGCGTCCAAAAAAGATGGGCATGGTCAACTTCACTTTGGCGCCAATCAAAGAGATTTCAATGAAATTGATCGCTGTTTTGACAGGACGATTCTACGCCTCAAACTCTATCAGTGAGCCAAGTTTCGTGCGATTCGGATGAAACGGTGATGTAGTTATCCCCGAAATACGGATTTTTCGGTTTGACTTGGCTACCAATGACCCATTTCAATTAAATTGATCGATTTTTCACAGGACGATTCTACTCTTCAAACTCTATCACCGAGTCAAGTTTGGTAAGATTCCGTTGAAAAGTGTTGTTTTTATGGCGTTTCGAAGAATTTCGCGTTCAAGAGATGGGCGTGGTCAACTTCAAAAGGCTGCCAATTGAAGGGGTTTTAATGAAATTGATCGCTGTTTTCACAGGAGTATTCTACGCCTCAAACTCTATCAGTGAGCAAAGTTTCGTGCGAGTGAGATGAAACGGTGATGTAGTTATCCCCGAAATACGGATTTTTAGGTTTCACTTGGCTACCAATGACCGATTTCAATGAAATTGATGGATTTTTCACAGGACGATTCTACTCTTCAAACTCTATCATCGAGCCAAGTTTGGTAAGATTCTATTAAAAAGTCTTGTTTTTATGGCGTTTCGAAGAATTCCGCGTCCAAAGAGATGGGCGTGGTCAACTTCAATAGGCTGCCAATTAAAGGGGTTTGAATGAAATTTATCGCGGTTTTCACCAGCCACTTCTACGCTTCAAACTCTATCACCGAGCCAAGTTTCGTGAAATTCCGTGAAGAGGTCTTGTTTTGATGGCGTTTCGAAGGTTTTCGTGTCCGAAAAGATGGGCGTGGTCGACTTCAATTGGCTGCCAATGAAAGGCGTTTGCATAAAATCGATCGCGGTTTTGACCAGCCACTTCTACGCCTCAAACTCTATCACCGAGCCAAGTTTCGTTAGATTCCGTTCACAGGTCTTGATTTTATCGCATTTCGAAGCATTTCGCGTCCAAAAGCATGGGCATCGTCTACTTCACTTGGGCGCCAATCAAAGAGATTTCAATGAAATTGATCGCTTTTTTCATAGGACGATTCTACGCCTCAAACTCTATCAGCGAGCCAAGTTTCGTGCGATTCGGATAAAACGTGGTTGTAGTTCTCCCCGTAAGAGAGGCGTGGCAAACTTCACTTGGCCGCCAATCAAAGAGATTTCAATGAAATTGATCGATTTTCCAGATGACCATTCTACGCCTCAAACTCTATAAGTGAGCCAAGTTTCGTGCGATTCGGATGAAACGTGGTGGTAGTTCTCCCCGTAAGAGGGGCGTGGTCGACTTCACTTGGCTGTCAATCAAAGAGATTTCAATAAATTGCAAAAATTCTTTCACCGGTGAATTCTACGCATCGAACTTTATAAGCGTGCCAAGTTTCGTTTGATTTGGTTGAATTTGAAAATTTCGAGTTTCGAAATTTTTCTAAGTCCAGAGTTGATGAGATGGTAAACCATGAATTCGCGTACTTATAAGAGGGTAGGTTGTGAAGAGACTCGCTGAAGGCATGTGAACTTCACGGTTTCTCATTGTAATACCAGCCCTCTTAGGTGGTCGCGGGTACGAATAGTGGCGTTTGGAGGGAAAAAGAGTCAAGTCCGGGCAGACTTGCTCCGTCAGTGGGAGGCAATAAATGACACGAACTTTGTTGGACATGGTTGTCTTTTTTGACGACCGGTACGCAGATGGTTGTTGTACGTGCTGGCCTGTGGCCATGAATAGTAGCCTATGATCCGAAGGAAACGTTCTTCCCCGAAGTAACTTGTGGACATTCCCTGTTTTCTAAGCAAAGGAATGGCCGAATGTTACGAGGGTTGAACTGAGGCGTGGCAAAGAAAGAGCGGGTTGCCGTAGCGCACTGCCAGTGCGTTGTCGGTTTTCCCTGTAGCATGAGAAGGAAAGATCGCACTGCCAGTGCGTTGTCGGTTTCCCTGTAGCCTGAGAGAACGAAAGAGAACGCTGGCGTCCTTCCGGCGAAGGCGCTTGCAGTAGAGCTCGCCTCTACTTGACGGAAAGTTACCTGGTTGATCCTGCCAGTAGTCATATGCTTGTCTCAAAGATTAAGCCATGCATGTCTAAGTATAAGCACTTGTACTGTGAAACTGCGAATGGCTCATTAAATCAGTTATCGTTTATTTGATTGTACCATTACTACTTGGATAACCGTAGTAATTCTAGAGCTAATACATGCTGAAAGTCCCGACTTCTGGAAGGGATGTATTTATTAGATCAAAAACCAATGCGGGTTCCGCCCGGTTTGTTGGTGATTCATAGTAACTGATCGAATCGCACGGCCTTGCGCTGGCGATGTTTCATTCAAATCTCTGCCCTATCAACTGTCGATGGTAAGGTAGTGGCTTACCATGGTTGCAACGGGTGACGGAGGATTAGGGTTCGATTCCGGAGAGGGAGCCTGAGAAACGGCTACCACATCCAAGGAAGGCAGCAGGCGCGCAAATTACCCAATCCTGACTCAGGGAGGTAGTGACAAGAAATAACAATACAGGGCTTTTCCAAGTCTTGTAATTGGAATGAGTACAACTTAAATCCTTTAACGAGGATCCATTGGAGGGCAAGTCTGGTGCCAGCAGCCGCGGTAATTCCAGCTCCAATAGCGTATATTAAAGTTGTTGCAGTTAAAAAGCTCGTAGTTGGATTTCGGGATGGCTCGGTCGGTCTGCCGCAAGGTATGTCACTGGCCGAGCTGTTCTTCCTCGCAAAGACTGTGTGTGCTCTTAACTGAGTGTGCTCAGGATCTGCGACGTTTACTTTGAAAAAATTAGAGTGTTCAAGGCAAGCCAGTGCTTGAATACATAAGCATGGAATAATGGAATAGGACTTTGGTTCTATTTTGTTGGTTTCTGGAACCGAAGTAATGATTGAGAGAGACAGTTG
>OX393571.1:19177892-19217998 GCA_947652115.1 Blastomussa wellsi
GTTTTTCAATAGCTCGTTTTTTCATTTCATAGGCACTTTAATGGGCAAAACTAAAAATGTCATGTGGCATGTTTTCTATTTGCGACTCTTATTTTAACTTTAAGAACCTCTTGCAGTGGGTCAAATACAGCAATCCATTGTAGGGATTAGAATTGTGACCTTTCTGAAATTCCATGTTCCACAAATTGCAATTTTGTTTGAAATCGAGATGTCATAACCTTTTGCAATAATTGCATCTAGATCTCTCTGTAATTTCAACTATGATTTTTATTTGCTGTGTATGTTTTAGGTCAAATTGGTTTTTAGGTTCAATTTGTTTCCAGTTTGTTGGGGAGTGGGGGTGGCACAGTGGTGAGTGCAGTTCCCTCTTACCAGTGTTGCTCAGGTTCAATTCCCAGTTCCAGCGTCATAATGTTTATGGGTTGTGTTTGTTGTTGGTTTTTGTCCTTGCATCAAGGAGCTTTCTCTGGTCTCTATCCCTCCTCAAAAACCAGGTTTTCCTCTCTCATCAAAAAACAACACTCTAAATTCCAATATGATGTCCAGGTAGATATAATTATGGGTAAACAAATTACATTATTTTACCTTTGTTTTTTGTTTTTTTTTTACATTCCAACTGACTGAGGGTTAATCTGTTTCAACCTGAAGATAGCACTTTAAATCTTCTACAAAGGCCATAAAAGAATTTAAATTTACTGAAAAGAAAATTCAAAGGAGTGTTACTTTCAGGTTTCCATGCAGAAAAGATGTTTGTAAATCCAACCACTTTCAAATCGTACATGGAAGTTGCATTGACATACACAAAATTGCACTTTTTTCCAGAAGATATACAGAATGATGTTGATTTGTTGCAGCATTCTTTGTCAGTGGGTAAATGCTTTTTCTATTAATCTAGATGGAAGACTTCAAGTTGATACTTCTTTAACAAGAAGACGGTGGAACCAGTCTAATGATCCGGCAGCTAATGATTTACCAGAACCCTTGAGCACTTATAACTCTCCTGGTCATGCTGATATGACAGATAGAGTAGCCAGTTTTGCAGGGTATCATACAACGTCACAGCAACACCAAGGAGACTCGACACAGGTTGTTGGAGCTAACAGCCATTAACTTCTTCTTACTAAAGATGTTATACACTGTCACCAGGTGCAGTCACTCTTTACCAAACTGTTTTCCATTGTATATTGTAACAACCTAGGGTAACCTCCCATTCACAAGAGCAACTTTATACTGGATAGTATCCTGTAAGATAAAACTGAGTAATGAGGCCTTCCAAGGGGGGTAGCTGTGTCGCGATGTTGCTTGCTTCTGAAGACTGATGTAGCCTAACCTATAGCTGTAAATGTCGCTGTCATTTTTTTGGCGAGAAACTGTTTTGCCACAGGACTATAACTGGACATGGTGCAGCTAGGGGGCTTTGGGGGGGGGGGGGCTCCCATGGAATAATTTTTAAAATCTGAGCCATTCAGAGTCGCTTCCATGCTTATTTTATTGTGTATTTGCTAATTTTTTCAACTATTATTGGTGAACGCACAACTTTCCGATATCACTGTCGTTTTTCAGTGTTTGTGTCGCTGTCACATTTTAGGTGCATGATCATGTCACTTGTCACTGTTTAGAAATCCGCATGTCACCAGTTCCATGTTCAGGACCATGTCGCATGTCGCTTAAATTGCACCTTGGAAGGTCTCAGTAATACTTCCATAAATTGTACCATATTTCTGCTGATTCAGAACTTCGTCAATCATCATCATCATCATCAATCCTTATTTCTGCATGAAGTTCTAACATATGAATTATGCTCTTCCTAAGAGTCGTGTATAATTTTATAGTCTAAATCATTAAAGTTGATTCCTCAGAAATAAAAGTTCTTAAACAATTTTTTTAAACTTTTCCTGAATGTTCCCTGTCAAGTGCTGATTCAAAACTAGCCAATCACAGTACGAGAAGTTTCATTGGTGGTCACACCTTGAAAAGTGTTGAGCATGCTGATAATAACATTTGTGATTTATTGGGGCTTTCAGTTTCAAATCATTATTATTTTTGTAGTATGCCGTTTCCAAATAACAAGAAACTGCAGAAAATGGAACAACTGATTGGTGGATTCCATTCAGTTATTTGCCAAGTCTTTAATTTTTTATAATTCATCACAATAGTTGAAGAGTGGCAAACATTTTAGAGGGTTTCCATGAACTTTTCCACTATCGATAAATTGTGTAGCAATAATTTTTCTACAGTTCTCCCTTCTTATCTCAATGTGGGTCCTTGAATACAAGAAAGCTGGTTTTGACTTGCGAAATGCGAAATTCTTTACATAGCAAGCGCTGCAAAAGGCAGACTTGTCAAACCAATATTTGCGCTTTCTTCTTCTCCCTCTTTATGTATGATATTTTTGCTAAATTTACAGAGGTATTACATGGCTGCGCGGAGATATGAAATTTATCTTCGAGTGAGTGCAGCGAATGAGTGAAATGTTTCAACACGAGAAGAGAAATTTCGGATCTCCAAACGGCCATGTACTACGCTGTTTAGTTTATAAACACCAATGAACATGGTTCCAAACCTTTTCACTTTTGCTGGGAAAGGTGTGATTTATTACATAACCATAGCAACGGTGATATGTTCACATGATAACATGTTATCTTCACATGTGAAGATATCATGTTTTTGTGCAAAAGCTCACCTGGTATTTCATTTATACATGTATTAACAAAGTTTTATTTAATCCATTTGTATATGTATGTTGTGCCTTTATTCTGAAATGCCCTTTTGGGGCGAATAAAGTATGTCTGTATTTTAAAAGTTTGTTGAGTGGCTATGGTAAGGTACATGTACATTGCATTTTAATCTAATACAAGAATAAAATAAGGAATATAAGTTCAATTTTATCCAAAAGTCTTTAGTTGTCTGCCAAGGCAGGTGCTTCATTATGAACAAATGTTTGATTTTAACAAAAATTAACAGATTACTACCTGTTATTTTCTTAGAGTCATGCAGTGCTGTCCAGTCCTGCAGGATATGAAGCAGCAGGCAATAGAAATCAAGTTGACAAGTTTGATTACAATAAAAGGTCATTCCCAGATCTGTCTACACTTCAGGACAATTCTGGCAAACAATAAATAATGGTTTGCTTATCTGAGGATAATGAACATCGCTTGTGGATAGCATACTCATTTCACCAAGACAATGAGTAGTTGTATATTTATCATCACATACAAATCCAGAAACATTTTGGCACCAAGTATGTTTGTACCAGGGCTGTAATGTTTAGTGCTCTTGGCGTGGCAGGGATAATTTGCAGAATGCTCCAGTTTTTCTCCTCCACAAGAACCAACACAACCCTGAAAAATTTCCAAATTAATTGTTTACTTGTGGTTAGTACATGTAATTCATGTTTGCTTGTGGTTAGTGACATTCTTGTTTTTAGTTTCACTCGCATTTGCTTTCAGTTAGCTTTTAATTGTTGAGGGGAGAAGGTATGGCACATCAGTAAGAGCACTTGCTGCCCACCAATGTGGGCGAGGTTCAGTTCCTGGTTCTCGCATCATGTGGGTTGAATTTGTTGGTGGGCCTCTTCTTTTGTCCAAGGTATTTTCTCTGGGTTCTCCAGTTTTTCTCCTCCACAAAAACCAGCACTTCTAAATTCCAATTCGATCGGGAATCCGAGGGCCACAGGTAAACTTGAGTGAAACAAACGACAAGAAAACAGACCAATTGGCGTTTTGTAAATTACCCCTGTCACTCTTGACGTGGTTGTCACAGAAATAGCATTGTGGACCAAAGCTGTTTTATTAGTTCGGGTTAATTTTTAACAAAGAAAGGAAGAACTTGAATTGTTGTCTTGTGAGAGAAATGTAGGCATAGAAGGTACTGTATCCAGATGATATCCAAAGCAAGAGCCATTTAAAAATGCCATGGAATAACATTTATTCGAACCAAAGATGCTGTAGGGGCCAGATGCTCAAATTTCAAGTAAGGAATGCCAGGTCATACCTGTCAAAGCCATACATGATCTGATGTACATTCTGCTTCTTGAAGTGAAATCTTTATTTTTATTTAAAGGGGCATTGTCATGGTGATGTTGGCGTGTTGAGGTCAATTCTCTGCCAAATTCATTGCCTAAAGCATTTACTTGTGCAAAAAGTTAGCAGGAAGAGCAAACCATATTATAGTAGGTTTCCTATTTCGTCTGGAGATGGCTTGAGAATTTGAAAAAATTGACAAAGTTTTTCAATTTTCAATCTACTTCCATCCTTGCCATCCATAACACCAGACATCAGTCAATGGTTTCAATGCAGTAATATATAGTAACAGAACTAAACCATTAGTTTTGGTTTTCCTTTGAGTGAAGACAAGTTTTAGCTTTTTAAAATGTTGCTAAATTGGCGTGGCAATGCCCCTTTAAGGTTGGCACAGCAACATGTTACGCTGTGTTTCCTGGATATGGATATTGCTAGTCATAGCTACATTGTACAGAAGTTATGGTTGATTGTTGATATTTACATGTTAGACTATAAAAAACTGGTCTTTGAAAAAGAGTATCGAGAAGAAAAACATTAAAAATAGCATGGACAACCCTGTTCAGTGAAAAGCACAATAAAATAGTTTGTCACATTTGTAATAATTATTGGAAAGAGGACCTGTATGTTTGTCTTCTCACTCGCGGCGTATCGTATCAATCTGCTTAAAGTGCTTGTCTTTGTATACAGTTACAAGGAAGTCCTAATGGTCTTTTCCCTCAGGGGGAACTCTCAAGGGGAACAAAGACGCGGCATACGAGGGTGAGGTTGAGGCCAGATTTCTACTCTTGATACAACAGTTGCTAGTCTTGTGTGTATGCTACATTCCAATAGAATGTTCTTGCAAGCATTCGTTTCTCCCTCCATTTTACACACTTAAAGGCAAACTTTGTATTTTAGGGGGGTGGGGAGAAAACATATTGATATATAATAAACTAAATTACTCTATCAGGTAGAACTGCCTGGTGACAGTCTGTAAGATGGTTTCATATTTAATATTAAATAATTTTAAGCTGTAATGATGCATTCGTTTGTCATTTCATGTTCTTTATGGAGTACCCTATTTGCTTTTAGGGCAAAGTCTTTCTCTGTGCGACTACAACATATCAGCTTGTACTATCTCTAGTAGATGAAAGCATTATACTGTTAAATTTTAGTTAATAATTCATGTTGGGATGAAGAATGGTAAATTGCACAGTATGCCAGGATGAAAAATGATTATTAGCCGAATCAAAATAAGATTTCTTGATCACCACGAAGGCTTCCGTGATTTTGAATTGGAATCAAAAGTTTGAATGACTGGATTCAAGATGGACTTGCAAAATTCTTCACAAACATCCTGACACGTTTTGAAGATCAGTGTTGATGGTTTTGCTCCAAATGGCAACAACTGTTTGCAGTCAGCATTACCGTGACAACATCTAATGTTGATGACAAAATGGTGATTGTTCTGATGAATAAACAAACACTTGCGACAAGTGGTCCAATTCATATGTCCGTGATGAAAGACAGTCTACTATTTGAAGTCCCCCAACACTCTAAAAAGACAACAACAACTAGAATTAATGCATATTTTCATATTCATATATTAACAGAGTCAGTTTCAAATATTAAACTCATAATCTTGCTATTTGGTCTTAAAAATTGCTAAAAATTCTGCAGATACAACATCAAGGGAAGCTGTTCCATTATCCTGTTGCTTTCCGCTCTTGGAACCCAGGCTGATGTTGGCAGTGTACATGTAACTTTGGCACGACAAAAAACTTTTTTAGTGTATGCCATTTGTGCCAAGGAAAATCATTTACAACTTTCTTCATGAAGGTACAATTGGATGTCACGATATTATAAAATACTTAATAAACATCTGATGTCATCTTAATTTTAAGTTGTACATAACACTGCAGCCAGCATGAATGCTGGCATGTGTCTTCTACATTTTGAGCAATTGATTTAAGACTAAGACATACCTGCAATCCAGCAGCAAGTGGAAGCAGGTTAAGCTGTAACTCCACTGAATTTCCAGGAAGAAGAGGACCTAGACTCTGAATATAACAACACAGTTGACTAGTATATTTAACCCATTGACTCCTGGAGATTTTTGAAAAAGTGTTTTTTAGACATTTTGAACATTTTCTAGTCAGTTATAGGCTAAACATGCTTCAAATTGCTCCAAAATGCATATGCAAAATAAAGACATGCGAGGGTTTTCACTGGCATCGCATTTAATGACATTTTAGCTTGGCATGCACACAAATCAAAAGTGACCAACGTCAACAATATGAAAAGTCAACTAATTTATTCCGAAGTTTTCACGTTACAAGGCACCAGGCAGTAGCAAAGCTCCATCTTTCTGTATATAAAGACACGCGACGCACAATTCCTTGATTCACTCCGACAAAGGGCTAACGCTCGAAACGTCAGCTCTTGAATTTCTTTACGGTGGCCAATTGACATTATCAACCCAGTTGATAAAACCAAATTATATTGTTGTTCTTCCCACCGACGCAGCACCACAGTTTCTTTAGAAACTTACCCCCTCTATTACGAGTTAAACACTTGGTACCTTTCCAGATGTGCCACACCACATCAGTCCACCATCTTTACTTTTTGTTATGTACATTTTAAGGTCCATCTTTCTCTCACTAAAAAAGAGAATGAAGTGAAGTAAAGAATGTACAGAGTTTTAAAACAATAAGTACCTTACCACAAACTGTGAGCACTTGTGTTTCATACATCTTACCATGTGTTTCTTAATTTTAGTGTCAATGGAAACCTTTTCTCCACTAACACTGTATCTGGTATTTGGACAACACTCATTTTGATATCTAACAGTGGAGGAGCCTAAAACAAACAAATCAAAAGTGGTTGATTAATAAATTTGATGTAACAGGATAACCTGCACTGTAGAGGGTTGAGGGGAGCTGTTCTTCACAATTGCCTAATAACAATAATTAAATAATTTGTCAGTCAACTGTTGGTTAACTATTGGCCAACAATGGGAAACAAAATTGTGCATATTTCAGAGGGGTGTCCCACAAATGCAGACCAGACCTTGACTGGCACGCCAGTAGGGTTACCCTGTAAAGCACTCTGATTGGCCTGTTTATGGTTGGCTCCCAATAATGATAATGACAAAATGACATTTTAGACAATTCTGCCAGTCTGTGGTCTGCATTTGTCCCACACTGGATTCAGAGTGCACGCAGATTTTCTACCCGACATTACACTGCTCATACAGACAAAACATTTTGTCATTTAAATTTGAGAAGTGGTTAGTATCCATTGTTAGTAATAGTTAACAGCAATTTTTTAGATAACAGTTACTATTACAATATTGAACTTTATGCTTTATAATTATACTTAACAGTAAAAATATTGGGCCCTCAACAGTAGATCTCATCAACTGACCATTTTTGTATTGACTATAATACACCTTCTTTACCACCCCACCCCCCCCCCCCCAAAAAAAATTGAATTACCTTTGTTTACCAATTCTCCTGGGTATTGCAGTCGTCCCAAGAGAAAGACAATGCTTATGCAAAATTTCAGGGGGGTAAACAAGGTGTATTATGGGCAATGTGAAAATGGTGTATGCCCTCATGTGTGGGTTGAGGTTGTTGGTTTTCACCTCACTCCAAGGGCATGTACTAAAACAAGGAACACAGGAACACCACAAAACACAGACCAACGGAACACCCCGGAACAACCCTGAACACCAGAAATACCATAAAATGCCAATAAATTTCTAAAATTCCAGTGTTCCTGGTTTTAGTACATACCCACTCCAAGAGTTTTTCACCAGGTTTTCTGGTTTTTATCCCTCCTCAAAAAACAGCAATACTAAATTCCAATTAACACTGGATATTCGACCTGCATAAACACCAGCTGAGGCTGTTGTGGACCTCTCCAAATATTATTTTATATCTGATTTACTTTTCATGTCGTATATGCTGCTTTGATTCATAATTATTTGTCAGCTGACAAGAAGACCATTTGCTAATGATTAAACACACCACTCGCTGCAGTTGACTAGTTTGAAGTCTTCCTTTTTCTCCAAATGCTGTTCTCCATACAATGTCCAATTTTCCAACAACATTAGCTACCTGCAATAATTTTATCATTAAATTTCAATGTGAAGTGGCCAAAAGCAGAGATTAAAGACAACTTGTATAAAAAGGTTGTGAATTTTAATACAAACAATCTGGGACAGTAGCTGATACCAGAGCTTTCAATGAGCATTAACAAACAACAAAAATTGTCGGTCATTTATCTCAACTTTGTTTTAATAATCACTTAGAAAATCACCACACTTTTATCCCAACATTGAGGATATCAATGACAGATCTACTCATATAAACTGTCTACATAACAATTATTCCATGAGCCCGCGTTGGATATGAAGTGATAAAATAACCAACGAGCGCGTAGGGCGAGTTGGTTATAATCACTTCATATCCAACAAGGGCGAATGGAATAATTGTTTTAGTAAATTCTCAAACCGGGTTTTGCCGCCGATTTTTATTTCCACAATTTTACAAAGCGTAAAATAAAAACTTGGCGCACTATTTTCCATATGACGTAAAATTCCGACTATTGGCTCATAGTCAGAGTTTTTTAGCCAATCAAAAAGCTAGAAATGAAATAGTCGGAGCTGAGAATATACTAATTCAAGTTATTCCAATCATTGGTGTACCTTGATGTTCCTATCGATGGTTGCCAATGGTGTCAGCCTGTACAGATACTGTCTGGTGTCATTTGGATTCAGGTATGACCCCTGGCCAAATACACTCTCTGGCGGTCTCTCTCTCTCAGTCTCCTCTCTTGGAAAGTGTCAAAGAATGGAACATTTGAGTTTACAGAGATTCCAACCCTCCCATTTTGGCTTGAATCCTCCTGCAATTATTCTAACCTCCTGTTTGTCCCTGGTCAGTTTTTAGAACTTTTGACTGCCAAAATTATAAATTAGCTTTCCATTAGGATACTTTGTCATTTTTCTGTGGTACCTCATGCAGGCTTTGCATTAGCTAATACAAGCATGGCAGCCGTGAATAATTCATGCAATGTTTGGATTTAATTTGTTTACAAATACTTTATCCAAGATCACTTTCCACTGGATTATATGATATCAAAAATATTAAGAAATTAATGGCATCTTTTTTTTAGGTCTAAATCTACATTAATTTGTTATTTCCAAGAAGCATGCACCCTCTCCAGAGGCTTGTCTTTAACAGTTGTAGTGTTGAAGCTTTGCCACACTCCAACCCTCCCACTTTTCTATCCCACAAGGTTGGAATCTCCCTGTGTTAAAGATTAATTAAGAAAGCTTAGAAATTACAACTACAGTACCACAAATGATATATCTCCTACCCATGCTTTTGGTCAACTGGGATAACATTAAGATCCCTAACAGTGTATGCAGATGACGGCTCTAACTTGACTGACTCCATAACCATTGGATTTGATGTTATATTTTGCACTTGAGCCTCCAAGAATACTTCATCATCCTGTCAAAAATCATGCCTACCTTAATTATTAGATCTTAGCTAATGTGCTCACAGCTGAATAGCTGAATTAACTATGCTATCAGACTGGAAATATTAAGGTATCACTGAACAACACAACAGTCACTTACCGTCGCATTGTAAAACTTTGTTTTCACATCAAGAGGTTTTAAGACCTAGAATATAGGTTTTATGATTGTCATCAGTATAATCATGTCATAATTTTCTTTGTTCCAAACATGCTGCCTGCAAATAATGTCGACAATCACGTTGTCTAGCAGGATGTAAATAATATTAATCACTGCAATATGAAAGGGTTGACAAATGACATTTCAATGTGTAAATTCTGAAATTTTAAATAGTTCTAAACTTTTACTTACTAGGCATATTCATGACTATAATATCTATACAGCAGGTAGTGTACGGAGGGATAGTATAAGTACAATCACCTGGAATTTAAAGAATTTCCTGAAGTACATTTTCTCTCCTGTTAAAGTGGCATAGTTCACAGCACACACAAGACTTTGAAACATGAAATAAGAATATCTATTAATCATTGTCAGTTTAAACAAAGACTTATACTGGAGTACATTACTGCATACTTAACAGGACGACTCTACACCATATTCTGTTCATGGTGGTAGTGGATTGCATATTCAAATGTTTCACCATCATCATCAGCATCATCATATCCTTCATTTAAACACGATGAGGTTTAAAGCTTAGAGCTTGTGGGGTCGTGCAATAAATATTCTTTGATGCCAAATTATAGGCCTGGCAGATGAAATTGATCTGCATCAAATTCCCCACTATATATATGGAACTAACCTAAATAAAGTCAAATACCTGGGATATGTTCCCCCAGGGGGAGGAGCGGTAGGAAGGGGGGAATGGGTGCTTTTGAAATTGACTTACATGTGTGTTCCTAGTTCTTTAACTTCATGTTGAATAACCTGATCAAAGCTCTCTTCAAATACCTGGGATATGTTCCCCCAGGGGGAGGAGTGGTAGGAAGGGGGGAATGGGTGCTTTTGAAATTGACTTACATGTGTGTTCCTAGTTCTTTAACTTCATGTTGAATAACCTGATCAAAGCTCTCTTCAGGATCAAGCCTAGAAACTGGCATGTTAGCTGTGCCTGACAGGGTCAGTCTCTGAGAGGAAGTCTGCAGATCAGTCTGAAAATGTTTTAAAAAGGAATTTACCACATCATGGGTAACTAATAAATGATAAAATCCAAGATGTTTTTTTTTTTTTATCAGGGTTCAAAATAGCAGGTGACTGCTATCTTCATCTGGCACTTTGACCATACGTCTCACCCTTGGAAGAAATATGTTTTTTAATGTTTCGCTAATGACACTGGAGTACGTATGATGTATTGTGTATGATTTGTGTTAATTGCGTTCGTAGGACGCAGTCCTAATCCAGACTTGAGCGAAGTATTGTGGGTCGGCTCACCTTGGTACAAAGTTGCAACACCAATTTGGCCGCCCCGCAGCAGGGGCGAAAAACTAACTACGTCATCAGATATCCTTGCTGAGTGTGCATTTCGCACATATGAATGCCATTTGGCACAAATGAATGTATTTTCGCATTATTATCTGACTTTTAGTGCAAATGATTGCATATTTTCTCCAAATGTCCTAAATGAACAGAAAAATTTGTATTATTATTATTATTATTACTATTAATTTAATTTGCACAAAAACTTGTTTGGTGCCTGGTTAAACCTTCTCATTCAAATTAAAGTGAGTTTAATTTCAATATTACTAACAATAATAAATAATTATTGATTGATTCAATGGATTTCTCATGTTTGTCTAGACAAACTTGCACATTTATGCTTGAACAAACATCTAAAACAGAGGGCCTTTTACAGTGCTTTGTTTGGAAGAGAAACACGTTTATCAAAAATATTAGATGCTGATGCAGACATGATAATTCAAGCTGATCAAACTGAAACCATGCAGTATGTACAAAAACGTTTTTGAGATGGTTTTGAAAGATTTTGGTCATGTGCTGGTTAACAGGTTCTTGTCAGATACCTGCTAAATAATAAGTGTAGCAGTACATACGCAAATCAGTGATGTCGGTGAGGGTATCTACATTCAAAAGCTACAAAAATACTATCCCGTTCATTCATTATTGACAGCCGCAGGAAAACGAGCCTTGGCATAGCTAGCCTACAAATAAGCTAAAAGATACATATTTTATCCTGAAACCTGTTTTTCAATGTGAAATGAGAAAGAATGTGTCAGAGAAGAAGTCTGCAGTTCAGCCTGAAAAGGAATTGACTGATGGAATCAGACGAGTGACCATCTTTAATACTTTAATACTCAATAAAGTCTTAGGCTCAAACAAAACATTCTGTCAGAAACAAAGATTATTGACTTTAACAAGTATACAAACAAAACCCACATACCTTTATCACAATATCTTTAACTGGTTGGTTACTATCATTATGAACACTAACATAACTTGAAAATACTTCACCTAAGAATATGTTACTGGAAAACAAAAGTTAGAACAAACATTAATTACACCAGCAATACTGAACAGTTACTGTAGATGTTTTGCTTGAACAATCTGGACAAGGGGGTTCCTTCTTACCTACCAAATTACAGCCTCATTTGACCAGTCATATTCACCATTTAGCACAACAAAATGCTCCAAAATTGCTTGCATATAAATGCTGTGGTTCAAAAATGTATTTTCCTTTGTTTTGAACTTATTATAAGATATTACCGTACCCCAAAACAAAGGAAAGTAAAATTTGAACCAATGATAAATTTGAAATGCAACATGAATACTGACGTAAGGTATATGAAATAATTCTTTTATGAACTGTGGATGTAGGTGAGAGTGAGAAATGATCATTGCGGTGAATTCCAATTTAAGCAATTGGAATAAAGAAGCCTGAAAAAATCAGGGACACACATAATCCTGGGTGGTTCTGGGCCACAAAAAATTTCCCTTTTTCTGGCTTTGCATACCCGGCTCCAACTTGTCGCCGGGTATGCAAAGCCAGCAAAAGGGAAATTTTTTGTGGCCCAGAGACCACCCAGGATTATGTGTGTGGAATGAACATGGCAAAACCACTGCGCATAAGAGGAGGCTGCATGCCTTCAAAAGGAAAACGGGGGCACAGCGCGGCTAAAAAATCAATGGGGCAACAATTTGGAAAAACAAATTTCACATTTATAGAGAGAATGGAACACAATTTTTTTATTTGAATAAAAAATTCACAATTTATATATCATGGTTGTGCTCACAATAACCGCGACAAAGAACCCGATCACTGTGTTTTTTGAAAAAACAATTCCAGAAGCGAAAAGTGTTTCATTGCTGTCATGCACGCTTCCAAATTCGTGGTATAATTTGAAAAATAAAGGTGAAATAATTTTTAAAAAAGATAGAAAAGAAGATTTTAAAATTGAATTTCCTCCTGGGCACTATTCAGCAGAAAATCTGAAGAAAATAATTGATAAAAAGTTTGAAAAAACAGTTGAAAAATTACCGATTCGATTTGATTCACCTTTTGGTCAAATGGAAATAAATAAAGAACAATTTCAAACTCTTGAATTTAATGAACATATGGTCAATTTTATCGGGCTTCCAAAGTCAAGTTTTGATTTTCCAAATATTATTGTCAAGAAGTTTGCTTATCCAGACAAATATTTTGTTTACTGTGATTTGGTTGACTCTGAAAACAACCTGGAAAACGGGAAACGGTCAAAGTTGATTTCATTTTTTGATATAAAGGGGAATCCTTTTGAAAATGTTTATTATAAAAATGATGCTATTTTCAGACGCCGTGAAGCAAGCACTGGACAACATGTAAACAGTGTCACGCTTGAGGTTAAAGACGAAAATGGAAAATTGTTCGATTTCCGCGGGGAAAAAATAAATTTTGTTTTGCGGATAGATTAGTCACCGATTGTGACAAGTTTTTTTTTCTGAGGTTCACCCAGCTTCCGCTTCACGCATCGCCTCAACAACTTGTTGAGTTATCTGTCTGACATTTTTCTGCCAAACAGGTGTGGAAAATTCTTCCAGAATGACGAAAATCATGTGAAATAGTGTGATCATTTTTGTATATTCAGTAAACATTTAATTGCGTTTTTCAAAAATCAGAGAGAATTTTTTGTTTTTTCCTTCAAAATTCATTTCAAATTTGCGCTGGGCTCGGCAAGTTTTCTCAGAAGCTCGTCTTGAAGCTCTTTTTTTATTTTTTCAATATCAGGATATGGTGGAGATGACTCGGACGGTTTTTTGACGAACTTTGATCGCAAAGCTTCTTTAAGTTGCTGATATTTTTGAATTTCACATGAAATTTTTTGGAATTCAGAGTCTGAAACACTGTTGTCATTCAGAGCTTTGGACACATAACTGTTTATAGTGTCATGTTTTGCAAGAGCCAGAGCATGAATTTTCGTGTGTTTGTCGGCTTTTCTTTCAAGCTTTTTGTTCAAGACAGCCAGACCTGTGGAAGCAAAACCTGAAAGACCAGCAATTGCGGCAATTGGAGCACCAATCACAATGCCGACCCCAGTGAGTGAAGTTGCAAAGGCTGTGAAAGACAGGCCGGCTGACAAAACCCCGAGAGAAGCCGCGGAATAGTGAATCACTTTCCGAACTTTTTTGTATTTTTTCAAAACGAGCCTGTAATGTTCGGTCTGATCGGCAATTTCTTTTTCAATTTTGCTTATCGCAGTAAGCCGGAAATTCTCGGCATTTGTTGTTTCAGCAGAGAGGTTTGGATATAATCTGCTTTGTGTTTCAACATCATCCGGAGGAGCGCTCGCCAAAACAGGTGATGAATACATTTTGTATTGAACACAAAAATAATGGAAAACGATTTTATTTTGTTCCGTGCAACTTTTCAATTGAAAAATAACAGGGAAAAAAGAAAATGAACATCTGGAAAACCGCAAACAAACAAGCTTCTGTTGCGTATGACTATCTCGAAAAACTTGAGCAGGCTGGCAGCTCCACAAATGCAAAGCTTGCGCAAGCCAAGGCGTGGGCGACTTTTTCTGCACGTTTCCCGAGGGCTGACAAAAGCAAATTTGAAGCCCAGGTATTTTTTGCACCAGACCACACAGCAACAGCCGAAATATTTTTCAAAGAGGGACCCGACAGTCTACAAAGCGTATTCGGATCAGATCGCAAATATTGGAGCGCAGAAATGAAAAGAGCTCTGGGTTTGGTTGAAGTTGGCGGTTTTCCTTTCCAACTGACGCCACGCCCAGAAAAAAGTTCACTGGCGGTTCCAGCAGTTCCATTCGAAGAAGCTGCACCGAGTTTGAAAAAAATATTCAACAAAGCAATCAAAATTTATGTCACCCCTGACCAGTATTTTACAACAAAGTTTAGAGAGATATTAACCAAGGAACAACTGAAATTCGAAACGTCAAAGCCCGCGAAAAAATGGCTGGCGAGGCCAGATGTGTCTTTCTGGGAACAGCAGCTGAACTTTGCAGTGTGGTGCGCGACAACAGGCTGCGGAATATCTCGAGAAGTATTTGACAAAGACAGCACGCTGAAGCTGCCGCCACAGGTACGAGCGTTTTACATCTTTCACGTGTACTTTACGGTTCGACGCATCCTATTTCAGCTCGGAGGTATCCAAAGCTTTAGCGCATTGCCGGGTGATCCAACATGGAGTCAGTTTAACAACAAATATGACGAAGCTTCTTATAAAAGATTATGTGTAGAGTTCAACGTTCCTTCATCAACCGATTTTCGGTTTACAATAGGCCCGAACCACGGGCTAGGAAGCGTTTATATTTATTGCCACGATCCTTTCATCCTGAACGTACCCTATCCATCAGAAAAAGCAAAATTTGATGATGAAGATCCAAGGGCGTCAGAAAAGGGAATATCAGTTTGTTTCATAAGAAATGATGCAGCTGAAGAGCAATTCAACTGGTTCGCACCAAAAACCACAACAGGTTTGACCCAGGCAGGTTTGTCGAGAATAAACCAGTCGATTGAAGCATTTGTGTATTGCATCTTAGGTGCGCAAGTAAACGTCCGCAGCAGCATTCTGGGGGCGGGAGGCAGAGCAAAGGAGGCCCAGACCGAGTTTCTTGTCCTGGTTGAAGACGCAGTGAGGCAGCCCGACCTGGCAAAGAGCGTGCAGCGTTACCAGCTGGCGGTGGACGAGGCAAAAGTGCGGTTGAACCTTGCTGTGTGCCCGGGCGCTTGGTTGATGCCAGGCCGCATGGTTATCAACACAGAAAGCACGGTTGGTTACAACAACCAGCTCAAACAAGCGATTCCGGGTATGAAGCTGGGGGTCAACGACGGGGCAAACAAAAACACAAAAAAAGCTGCCCTTCAGCACATGGATGGCGGGAAATCAAAAATAAACCGGCCAAACAGCCACCCTTCGAACCCAATTCACAAAGCGGCCACAGCTGAAAGCAAAAAAGATTTGAAACCTGTTGCACCAACAACACAAGAGTCCGCACAAACAGAAGTGCACGCAGAAGAACGAGTGCCAACGGCTGGCTCGGGCAGTGATTCTCATGACACGAACAAAGTTGCAATGATGGTTGGCGCGGTTGCAATTGCAGGTTTGTTGTTGTTGGCATTCCGCTAATTTTTGAGTTTTCCCAAAGAAAATTAACGATTCTTTTTGGCATATCTTTCAACCAGAAAGGTCACAACAGCCAAAATCAGGATCCAGGCGTGTTCAGCCAGAAAACCGAGGACCTTACCAGCAGTTGTGAAAAGAAAAGAAACCATCTTCCCAATGAGGCCCGGAAGGATGCCTGCTATTTTTTTGCCGAGGTCTTTCAGCCCGGTTCCCAATTTTTGGGCCACTGCTTTCAAATTGTTTGCAATGAGACCAATGACAGAAGCAATCAATGTGCTCGCAGAAAGAACGACCGCTGTCAAAGTCAAACCGTGTTTTTTGAAGATCTCTTTTATTCGTTCACGCAATGGCTTTGCTCTTTCTTTTTCTTCAATTTGCGTTTGAAGCTTGCCAATTTCTTCATTTCTTTCTATAATTCTTTGTTCGGCATCAACTGAATCTAAAGCTCTCTCATCAACTATTCTCTGGTCTTCTTCATTTAGTCTTTTGAGCTCAACAATTTCTTCTTTTAATTCATCCATGTTTTTTGTGGAATAGAGTGCTTTTTGAATTTCTTCTTTCTTTTTTTCTTCCGCATCGATGCTTGCTCGTATTTTGTCAATTTTTCCCTGTATTTTTTTAATATCTTTTTGTTCTTTTTCAAGAGTGAACCTCTCTTTTTTCATGTTTTCATAATCATTTTGTAATATTTCTAACTCATCATCAAGTTCTTTAAGTCTTCTTTCATTTTGTTGTGTTGACCCGAGTTTCTTCTTTTCTTCAACAATTTTCTGCATTCTTTCTCTCTGCTGTTTTAATTTTTTTCCTGTTTCTTCTATTTTTTTTGCAATTTTCTGTCCATCTTTTAGATTCTTTTCTGCTTTTTTTAAATTTAGTTTATTTTCACGTTCTTTTTCATTAAGTTTTGCAGCCAAATCTTCAGCAGAAGGCCCAAGAGCTTTTTTAACGTATTCTTTATTCAAGAAATCTTTTCGAAAACCTTCACCATTATCTAAAAGTATCTTGGTCTCACCCCCATGTGGACCAACGGAAACAATATATTTTCCATTGTTTGAAATTCTAATTACCAATTTTTTACGATCAAAATTGGGATATCTTTTCTTTAAGAATTCTCTTAATCTTTCTTCTTCATTATTTATTTGTTCAAGACTCATATGCGGTAAAAAATTTTCTAATTTATCTGGGGGAACCATTGATGTGTCTTTGTTTCTTAAAATTGCCAGTCTTCTTTCAATATCCTCGATTGAATTTTTTTCTATTCTTCCACCAAAATTTGTCTTTGTGTAAGAAGTGTCAGGCAGCCCACTCTTTTCGTGTCGCATCGTTTGCATTTCATATTGTTCACCATGGTATGGTGTTGATGCGGAATCGGGTAGGAAAGGCTGGGTTGCATCTTCTTCATCGTAAGAATCTTGTTGTTCGTCTTTTTCGTCAAGTTTATCATCAAGATCAGGGTCATCGTGTCCAAACATTCCACCTTCCGCCATTGCGAAATATATCTTGAAATATTTTTCATTTAAATAAAAATTGAGTGCTTTTAAATACATGGCGGTTCAAGCAAATCTTCTTCCAACGCACACAAGAAAAATTCTCGGCGCGATGAAAGCCGAGCGCACGGTCAAGCGCATCACTTTTAATCCAAACGAAGCCAAACCCGGCGAGACGCTGAATGTTTATGTGCCCAAGCTGAATGAGAACGATGTCATCGTGCCAGGCTCCCTCAGTCTGCGATTCGACATCGACCTGTCGGGTGGTCACGCCGACAACTTCCTCGTTCAAAACGTCACCCGCGCTCTGGTCGAAAAAATGGTCGTGAAGTTCGGAGAAAATCTGCAGGATACAGTGGGTTATGGCTTTTACAAGATCTGGGAGGACCTTTTCCTCTCGCAAGAAGAGCGTGACAACATGCTTCTCGAGGGCATCCAGTCTGAAGACCTCTGCAAAATCCGTTCAGACTCGGGGGACAAAAAAACTTCGGGCGTTGACGCTGAAAACGAGCTGGAAAATGTTTTTGGGAAAAAATACCACATCCGCCTGGACCATCAGATACTGACGGACCACGGAGTATTTTATCATAAAGCGCTGCAAAACAACCTCATTTTTGAGTTGACCCTTGCGCATGCCGATCAGGTTGTCAGAGGCTCTGATCCCACAAAACTGGAATACATGCTGAAAAAAATCCAGCTCGAGTACGAAATGATCAGAAGCAAATCCTTGGCGGACGTGGCGAGCAGTGTTTACAAAAGTGGAAAGGAGTTCGCGTACGATCATGTGCACCGGGATAAGGTGGTGACCTTCAAAAAAGAAACCGACACAAGGGTGAACATCAAAATTAACCAACAAAGAAGGTCCCTGAAAGCCATTCTTCTCCTTTTCATTGAGCCTTTCGCGGGCGGTGCCAGAGATTCAGAAAAGTTCATTAACCCTGACATCGTGAAAGCCGATGTCACGGTGAACGGCGTGCCCAACATGATCTTCAACAACGGGATTGAATTGAAAGACATGTGGCGCGAAGTTGACCGCTTTTTTGGCAAGAAAAAGAACAAAACGCAGCACATGAATATGAAAAAGTTCTACACCGGAGACAGGTTCGGGCTTCTTATCGATTTGCGCTCAATGGCGAGTCAAGAAATGCATGGAAGCGGCACGCGGCTTGTCGACTCATCAGATGGAATACAGATTGAACTCCAGCGGAAAAAAACCGGCTCAGGCGATGTGTACTGCCACGTCTATGTTATCAGCGACTCGATGTTTGGTGTAATTGGGCAGCAACTTGAAACTCTTCAGTACTAATTAATTTGAAAATTGCCCCCCGTTGATATAATGGACCCAAAAAGAATCCCGTTCAACGCTCTCATCGTCGGACCGACGAATTCAGGCAAAACAAAGTTTGTGGTTGATCAGCTCCGCGGCCCTTTCCACGGCAAGTTCGACTACATTGCTCTCATCTGCCCGACATTCATACACAACAAGACTTTTCATCGCTTCGCTGAGAAAGACCCGCGTTTTTATGTCGTGGTTTGCAAACAGCATGAAGTTGAAGCTTGGTTGAAGCTTGTTTACTTTTTTTTGGAGGGCACCAACGCGCTCATTATCCTCGATGACTGCGCGGCCTCGAAAGATGTGAAAAAGCGCACAGGCGAGCTGGTCGAACTCGCATTCAGCGGCCGCCACGCAGGGATCAGCACGTGGGTGATAACCCAAAAGATGACCAGCATCACGGCCTCTTTCCGCGAAAACGTTGCGGCGCTTGTGCTTTTTTACACGCCCTCGTGGAAGACATTGAAAGCGGTTTTTGATGAATTCGCCGGCGAACTTTCTCAAGATGAATTCAAAGACCTCATTTCAAAATTGAAAGAAACACAGTTCTCTTGCCTGGTGTTCGCACTTCAGTACCCGTTCGGAATAAAATTCCACACACCTCAATTAAAAATTGAAAATGAATAAAAATTCACAAATTATACAGAAAATGGCGGACCTATCAACACTCGGAATAAATGACTTGGACTTGTCGGGCTTGGACTTGCTTGAAGCTGAGGCAGCGAGCGCGCCCGCCGGCATTGTCCCCGCTGTTGTTTCAACGCAGCCTGATATCCCCGCTCTTCGTGAGAAGCTGGCCGTGCTTGTGTCGACAGGAAAATCAAAAGAAGCCATCGGGGAGCGGCTTTCATACGAACAAGTGAAACGCCTCTCTGACAAAGATGTCGAGAAATACACCAAACGCTACCAGGCTTATGTGGGGGCAAAAACAACGGACAGCTTGATCGACAGCATCATTTTTCTTGCAACCAAAGCGGTCGGAATGGCAGTCGACATCGACGACATCAATGCTCTGCAAAAAGATCTGAGAAACGACTGGATCATCAGCAATGAGCTCTCCAACCTGGCAGGCAGCGCCGCTTTGTATTGCGGCCGTTTTCTCGCTGTGGCCAATGCATTGTTGATCACTACAAAACACATTGATTCAAGCGGAGGCCCATCCGGAGATCCAAAAGTTTGGGACGGACAGCCTGTGCACATTGCCCATGAGGTTGACACACCAACTAATGAATAATTACACAGAAGTTGCTGAGCATTACACAGAAGTTGCAAAGTAATATTCAGAATTGAATATAAATTTTGTTTTTATATGCAATGGCTGAAGAACAACCAAACCCAGTTGGGCAAGCACCACCACAGACGCCGGCACCAAACCCTGTACCGCAGACGAGCCAAGTAACTTCACAAACGCCGGCAACAAAGCCCAAAAATCCCAAGCGAGTGGCTGCTGGCAAAGATATTGCAAGAAGAACTAAACAGGCCCGCGAAGCGCACAAACAAGCTTATGAAGAGAAAATGGCAAAAGAATCTGCACCTGCAAAGGGGGTGGAAACCACAACAGAGCCCGCACCAAAGCCTGCTGCAGAAAACGGTCTCACCACAGGCCAATTGATAGCAATCGCCGGAATTGGCGTCACGCTTCTCACTACTTATGTCAAGCGTGAAGACATTAAAGCCTTTTTCAAAAAGAACCAGGCAACTGCTGTAGAGCAAGCCCCACACCCTGCCCACGTGGATGCGGAACCTTCACCACAGACTCCGAAACCGAAGCCGAAAAAACGTGGAATTCGGTATATGGATGATTAATTTTCATTTGAAAGTATGTTTCGTCATTTATACCACAAGATGTCACTTATCGAACTCAATGAAAAGTTAAATTCTTTGGGACTTGAAAATTTTGATCAAAATGACATTAAAAAATATTATGAATTGGTCTCGAATATGTTAAAATTTTGCAAAAATTTTGATGAGTTTTATGATAAACCAGAAACAGAAAAAAGTCCGTCTGTTGTATTTCTTGAAAAAATTGAAAGAAACGGGGAAGAAGGATTGATCAAATTTTTTCTGAAATTTTTGGAAGATAAAAAAGTTGTAAATTTAATAAAAATGTATCAAAGCTCAATGAAGATATATGAGCACTTCTTCTTCCGCTGCTACGATGTTGAGTCTGACTCCGATGTTGAGTCTGAATAATTTCTTTTGAAGATTTGTTTCGCTCATTATATCATCATGTCAAGTGAAGAAGAGATAACAGAACTCAAAAATTCGATTTCAAGAACAGAAAATCTTATAAAAAATTATGAAGAAGCATTCAAAACTGTAAAGGAAGATATGGCAGAAATAATTGAAGTGTTGAGAACAAGAATGTTGTCAATTGTGAATGATGAAGCTTTGAGAGATGTTTTTATAGAAAAATCCGCTCAATATTTTTATTTAGCGTTCAAGAGAAGTTTTACAGGTGACCCAACAGTTTCATTCGAAAACTATGGACTGTTCACACTTGTGATGTCGGGCAGCATCTGGCTCAAGAAGTACCTGGAAGACCAGAAAATCTTACCCGACAAACTTTGAGAAAAACATTTGAAAAATGTCGCCGATTTTATAATCATGGCAAGTATCGCAATTATGGTTGGCGGGGCTGTGTTGAACGCAGCGGCTTTCATCGGCGGCAATTATCTGGCGAAGGCTTTTGGAGGCAGTGACAAGGCCGCTCTTGAAGAAAAAGAGCGCCACGACCGAGCTCTCGAGGCGTATCAAGCTGCGTACGCAAAATATTCGCGCGACCGCACCAAACTTCTCGACTGGATTGCAACAAACGAGCACATAAAAGCGGAAGCCAAGCAGAACTTCACCAACACTGACTACGCTTTCAAACTTTATAACAAGGCGCATCCTGAAGAGCAAATGACTCCTCCCAAAGAGCCCAAATTTTCTGATTTTTATCAACCAAGCCAGCAGCAAAAAAATGGTGAACTCGTGTTCGTAGGTGCCGGGGCGCTCGCTTTGGGCTATGCAGCTTTCCGGTTCTTTTAAACTTTTTTTCACCTCTTTTATATGGATTTCTACTGTGTGAAAGAGAAGAAGTTCACCCCCAACGTTCGTGGGAGTGAAAAAATCGGAAAAACCAAAAATGGGAGAACCTTTCTGAAAGTCAAATGCGCCTCTTGCGGGATAACCAAAACAAGATTCATCTCCTAACATTTAAACTTTTTTTCACCTCTTTTATATGGACACCAAACTCGCGAAGATATACTACAGCCCTGGCGGTTATTGGAAAGGCATTGCCGCCATCAAAAAACTTGCCGCGGCCGCAAAAGTCCCGGAAGACACCGCAAAAAAGTGGTTGATCAAGCAAGCCCTCTGGCAGATATTCCTGCCGGCGCCGAAGCATATTCCTCGACCGAAATTCGACGTGTCCTTACCCAACAAGGTCCACCAGGCGGACCTTCTTTTTTTGCCTCACGACAAACTGCCTCGCGGTCGCAAAATCTGGAAATATGCTCTGAACGTTGTCGATGTGGCCAGCCGTTTCAAAGAGTCCGAACCATTGACCTCGAAAAATTCTGATGAGGTGGCTCAGGCTTTTCAGAAAATTTATAAACGCGGCCCTTTGAAATGGCCTGAAATGTTGCAAGTTGACCCTGGGCGAGAATTCATGGGTGAAGTGACGAAAGTAATGGAAAACCACAAAACTTTCATCCGGCGCGGGCGCGTCAACATTCACCGCGATCAGGCCATTGTTGAACGTTTCAATCGCACCCTTGCAGAACGCCTGTTCGGTCACCAGTATGCTGTGGAAATGCGGCTGCCTGAGGGCCAGAGGTCCAGGGCATGGGTGAAAAGGCTTCCTGAAGTTGTTTCAGCTTTGAACAACGAGGTGACCAGCCTCATCGGAAAGAAACCCGCTGTTGCAATCAAAGAGAAATCTGTTTATTCGAAACCTTCGACAACTTATAACAGACCTGTTGGGAAGGATGAAAAAATCCTGCCATATCTTGTTCAGGTTCGTCATCTTTACGAACCTGGCGAGCTTGAAGGGGGGAAAAAAAGAGCCACGGATCCGATTTGGTCTTTGAAAGTTTTCACCATTGAAAAGGTTTTACAAAAACCGGATCAGCCCGTTCTTTACTATTTGCATGATGGACCCAAGCGCGGCTTTGTGCGTGAAGAGCTGATGGTTATTCCTAAAAACACCGTTCTCCCGCCAGCCAGCGTGGACAGTTGAACAAATGAAAATACAGATTAAATTTTTTTCTCCAGAATGAAAATCAACGCTGCTTTGATCAATACCGTCTGTTTTTTCTCTTTGGTTTTTCTTGGTTCTGCCATTTATGGTCCGAAAGTTCTTGATTCTGTACCCTTTTTGATCAATTTTGTTGATGGCCAGCTTGAAAACATCTTTTGGAATTTGCTCAAAATTACAGTGGCGTTTAATGTGATGCTTGTTATTGCAAAAATGTCTTCAGGAACGCGGATTGAAATTCGCTCACCGTTTGGTTTGGGGAAAAAAACTGGCTTGAACAACCAAAACTGGCCAAGTTGAACAAACAAATGAAATTTTGAAAAATGGGCCGTGGACGCAACGGTGTTATTGTTCAAACCTCAAGCAAAGGAAAAAAACGCACCATCAAGGAGCTTTCCAATAATGCATGCTCTGTTGTTTTTCAAAAACACTGCCCATCCTGTGAAAAGAAAATCATTTTTCTTGATCAAGCCATTGTGAATTATTTACAAAGTTTGGACCCGCGTGAGGTGGCTCAAACATTAAAGTGAATGCCTTCCAGAAAAGCAGCCATCTCTTCGAGATCCTCTTCTGTAAACATTTTTGTGAAACCATATGCTTTTGTGTGGATCCCGTCATCCGCAATCCAGCGTTTTGAGTCAAACGCACACAGTGAAATCTTGTTCACGTGCATTCCGTAAATTTCATGCCCCTCGCTCCGCAGAATGTTCATTCCATGCTTCAGCTGTCTCTTCTCGCCAAAAATCATTCCACGGTACTGCTCGTGGCTGATATTTTTCTTGACGACACACTTTTTGACCCCCTTCGCCTTTTTTATATTTTTTTCGTCCCCTCGGAGGATGGAATACATTTTTGACCTGAGACATATTACTTCCGCGATGGGCACCCCCGCACATTCATCTTTCATTTTTCCCAGGACTTTCTTGTTCTCGTCTGAGTGAAGTGGATGGTCTTGCGGGTAATCACTCAGGTCATACATTTCTTTCGTTGTAGCGATGTCTTTGTAAACGTCTTCTGTTTCGATCTCAAGCAGAAGACTGTCCGTGTCCGTGTAAACAAGTTCACATTTTGATCCGTACCGCTTTTTCAGGTGGTTGTAGAAAAAGTCGTACATGAGGATCTTGCTGTTGTCCAAGATCGTCATGCCCGTGTACACCGGTTTGTTCAGCACCAGCTTCCCTTTGTGCATATGGATCCCCGCCATTTTGTTTGTGAATTGGGCGAACCTTGAGAACAACGGACTGGCAACAAATTTTCTTACTTTTTCTTTTTCTTCACTTTTCACGATTTTGATGTCCGTGCGCTTCCGCAGGTTCTCCATCGTTTTCCCGAACACCGAGTTGTTCATCAGTTTGTAAAAGTCTTTTTCAAAAGCGCTTTTTGCTTTTTTGCGCAGATTGGTGTTCTTCATGATATACGGTTTCATCCACGCCGATTGCTCGAACTCCAGAACTTTGTGGACCTTTTTCAGCCTCATCCCCTGTTGCAGATAAAACTGCAAGTTCCTGTAGTGCACGACGTAGTTGTTTTTGTCTTCCAGTGTCAGCAGCAGTTTCTTTTCTTTTGGTGTTTTGATTTCCAGTTCGTCCATCAGACGGTGCTGGTAGTCTGACATGTCCTCTTTTTTTACCGCCTTTTTTTCCGGCGCCAGCGGGTAGCTGTTGTGCGCTTCGTGCAGCTCTGCTGGATATTCAAGGTCTACCTCAAGAATCCAGCCGGTTTTGGCGTCTTCTTTTTTCTTCATGATCTCTTCTTCCGTGGGCAGCACGCTTCTCCATTTGAATCCTCTCACGGGCATCGGCTGACACATTGCCCATCCGTAAAGGTTGTTCGCGTCAAGATACATGATCCATTTTTTCGGTTTGGTCTCATCATAGCCCTCCACCTCCGGGTTGTTGGCCCTGACATACCTTTTGCTCACATTTGAGTTCCCGCCGCGCATCCCCCTTTCCACGAACATATGCTTGTCAATGTCTGTCAGGAGCTCCAGCTCAATGCCTGACATTTTCAAAATCGCATCCCACCCCATTCCTGGTGATGTGAAATAATTCGCCGGATCCAGCCCGTACTGCTCTTGACACAAATCCCTGAAATTTTCAAAAACATCCGCCAGCAATGCCACGTCTGTTTTCACATACAAGTCATGATAATCTCCCAAGTTTTTACAGTCAAAGGCTTCCCACACTTTCTGCGCGTGCGCATATTCAGCATCTGAAATCTCTTCGTCGTTCAGTTTGCTGTAAAACAGTTTTTTGTGCGGCAGTTTTGTCTCTTCGAACCTCTCCCATGTGTCCATGTACTCATATGGATAGATTCCTTTTTGGAACAACAACTCAACTTGGGGGCTGTCCATTGATGTTTTGGTGATTTTCAACTTTTCTTGGGGTGTTGCTTTCACAAGCGCGTCGAGGCTTCCTTGCATGAAATTCAGACTGTCTATGAACTGCAAATTCCCCATGGAAAATGTGATGTACTTTTCCATGTTGTTGGCCACACATTTCACGCCTTTTTCCTGCTGCGACATCGCTTGCATAAGGTGGTGCGCATCATAACCCCGCAGGTTATGAAATACAACTGGGATTTTGAAAAATTTTGGGTTCAGTTTCAGTTTGAAATTGCACTCGTTGTGCGCTGCCCCACGGAACTTGCCTGTCACATGGCAATGGTCTTTCACAGCGTCTCTGAAAGTTGGTTGGATCAATGGTTTTTTGCAGAATTGGCAGTTTTCTTGTTTCTTTGCCGCTTCTTTTTCCGGCTTTTTCATGCAAAGAAACCCAACCCTTTTTTGCACAAACCAGAAACATTTTTTGTGAACCTGTCCCAAATATTTTTCTTTTTTCCAGGCAGGCAGTGAGTCAAGGAAATTTTCTTTAACCAGACTTTTGTTGCAAATATGGCAATCTTTTGCAGTTTTGAAATCACTCCAATCAGCTTGATCCATAACAATTGGTTTTGGTTTTTCCACACTTTCCCTCAGTTTTTGTTCTTCTTGCACGATGTCGCTCAGAAAATTTGCCACTGCATTTTGCCCTCTGAAAACTTTTGAATTCATTATTTCTCCATCACTTCTCACACATATCCAGGCGTATCCACACGCTTCGTGGATTTCAGTTTTTACTGTGTAACTTTGTTCTGGATTTTCACACTCGCGGTATTCAATCTTTTTTACAAGCGCCTCAAAATCAGCATAAATCACGAAAGGCGCCTTCATCTGTTTTTGGAAATTTTGATATTTCAGGATGTTTTTTCCTTTTTCCGGCATTTCGATCACTGTTGGCCTGCCATCCAAACCTTCACAGTGTTTTTGATGCTCCTCCAACTTTTCCGCTGTTCTGAAATGTGTAATACACATATTGCAAAAGTGCTTTTTCCCACAATGTTTTGTCTGATCATAAACCAATGCGCTCATTCGTTTGACCCAGCAGTAATGATTGTTCTCCCCATCCACAATAATAATCAGGTTTATCCTTGACACTTCATGACTTTTCTCGCTGAACCATAAACCCCCCATGAAACAGTCTTTTTCTTTGTCCCAACCATATAAATTGATTGCCAGTTTTGGATTTTGTGCCTCAAGCTTTTTTATCTGTTTAATCGGTGTGGGGAAATCGATTTCCTTCCAATTGATTTTGTCATCAACATTTTTGTATTTGCTCGGCCTTTCTGCATGATCTTTTACAGGGAAAAGTGCTGATTTCAAAGCCCACTTCAAGCATTCATTGTCCACATTTTTCACGTTAACAATTGCTTTCTTTGCCGCAAGTTTTGGTGGAAGTGGCAACCATGTTCCTCCTTTCAGTGGTTCATATTTTGCAACATGCACATACACTTGTTTTATTTTATCAAACACCATTTCTGAATTTTGAATTGAGACTTCCGTTCTGCTTCTTGATTCTTCAATAAATTCATTAAATTTTTCCGTGACCTCTTCTTCGTCAAATTTTTGGAAAATATACAGTTTACTTTTGTAATACTGTTTGATTTCTCTCTTTGCATCTTTTGTTGAAAACTTTGTATCAAAAGAAAATAAGACTTTCACCATCCCCATCTCTTTCATCTCCTTTTTTAGCAGTTCAATGTACTTTTCACGGTACTCTCTTGCAAAAACTAAAATATCCTTTGCAGCGGGGTTATAAAAACTTCTTGAATGGGGGTTCCAGCGATCCTTGTTTTTTAAGTTAAGTTCTGATACCTGCATTGACCACACGTGAAGCCATCCTCGGAAATTTGTTTCTGCCAAAACAAAACTGTCGTGAATTTCTTTTCTCAGAAATCTACTTTTCAGTCCTTGCAGTAAAATTTTCACACTTTGCAAAGAAAGTCCAGGAAAATCATCTGATAAATTTCTTGCAATCTTTTCATATTCAACAGGGTCATAATGTGTTTGGAAAAGTTTGACCCACACTTCAACTTCTTCAAATTTGTTTCTTGTGGCTGAATCTTTTTCAAATTGATTGACAAGATTTTTGATAAATCTTTCCAATCTTTCTTGCGTCAACCGGCCTGCTGCTCTCTCTCTTTCAACAACAGCTAATGCTCTTTCAATGACTGCATTATCTTCTTCTTCTTCCCTTCTTACAAATTCATCAAAATTTTCAAAACGTTCTTCCTCAGGTAAAGGTTCTTCAATCACCCTTTGCCTGCGCAAATTTTCATTTTCAACTTGAAGCCTTCTGATTGCCTCTTCAAGAATAAGGTCATCATCATCACGTGCTGCTGCCATGTTCTCTATAAATGAGCGCGCATTTCTTCAAATGAAAAATAATTTCTAGGCCAAAATATGAAATTTTGTGTTTCATTGAAAGTTGCCTCCAAGATTTTGTGGCCGCGCTGTGCCCCCGTTTTCCTTTTGAAGGCATGCAGCCTCCTCTTATGCGCAGTGGTTTTGCCATGTTCATTCCACACACATAATCCTGGGTGGTCTCTGGGCCACAAAAAATTTCCCTTTTGCTGGCTTTGCATACCCGGCGACAAGTTGGAGCCGGGTATGCAAAGCCAGAAAAAGGGAAATTTTTTGTGGCCCAGAACCACCCAGGATTATGTGTGTGTCAGGGCTTCATGGGATTTGAACCTGTGACCTGCATGAAATACCGGTGCGATGCTCTACCAACTGAGCTATGAAACCACACGTTGGAAGCGAGGTCAATTTATTGAGTTCATGTTTTCCTGTGAGGAGTAAATGACATAAGGTATATGAAATAATTCATAAATGAACTGCGGATGTAGACGAGAGTGAGAAATGATCATTGCAGACAGATACTACAACATGCTACTTAAAACTCACCCAAATGTCTGTGGTAAAACAAACAATTCACCCAGAGCAAATTTGCAGAGGCTCTTAACAGATGTTATGTCAGACAGGTGTGCATCCTCAAAAGTGTTATCTAAAAATCAAAAGTTTATATATAAAAGTGGTGGTTTCCTTGGATGAAATTTGGCTTAAATTAATGTCTAGCTATAAATGATACCACTGTAATAAGCTGAGTTATTATCAAAGGTTGCTACCTGGCTACATGATGTATACAGCTGGTTGTTCCAAAAAGTGCAAGGGACAATTATTGGGTCTGCAACAAGGGAACATACGAGCACATATTTTATTGTGTTTGGGTGCACAATGCTCGTACAGGTAGCCAGGGGACATGAAAATTTGTACAATCCCACATCCATGTCCAAGGCCACACCTGTTTAGACTGCCAAATTATACTTTTCTTTTTCTGATTGGTCTGCTTGTCACCCCACATTTCTATTTTCTGAGCATCTGTGACTTTTAATTAATGTGTTCACCTAACACCACTGCAGTATCCGGTCACAGGGTACAAAATCAACCATGCTGGGACACGAAAGAATGAAAGTTGTGCAGTGGGAGATCCAGAACAAAGTGACTTTATCCAGTCAAGCTTGACTTTTCTTTGTTTTGGATGTCCCAGAGCGGGAATAATAATAAGCTTGCAATCCAGCATGATGGATTTTGTACCATGTGACCTGCAAAGGACCTATTTACATATATTGTGGTTTAAATTCATCCTTGGTTTAAAATTTTTTAAACCAGTTTGATGTTGATTTCCCTTTGTTTCAGATTATGCTAATTAACATAAGACAATGAGAAATGAAAACCAAACTGGTTTAAAATATTTTAAACCAAAGATAAAATTAAACCACAACACATACATGCAAACTGCGCATGATGTGCATTATGCAAAGTGCAAAGTCTGAATGTATTTTTGTTATGAATCAATATTACCTGGTAAATCTTGAGGTTCATTTGTCACAGGCACACTTGTGTACAACGATGGTCTAGTTAATCTCATTACTAAAAACAATACAAGTTTAACGATGAGTGCCAAAAGAAAACTAAACAGGGCCTAGACAATCAATGAAACTGATTATCAATGACATTCGATAACAATCGATGTCAATTAATCGATTGATAAGTAATAGTAATAGGACTGAGTGGAGTACAATAAATTTCAGGGAGTAATCGGGTGAATCTAATGAAAAAATTACGAGCATGATTTCCCCTGTTACCAATTAATCGCATCAATAAAAAATTTTGAGCCTAGTACAGTAAGTCTTTTCGAACCTCTTGTGTGAGCCTATTTTGTGTTTTGAGAATCTCTTTTGTGCAGAAAGTAGGAAAACAGCAAGAAAGAACCCATCCAGTTACAGGTACCCAATTTAAACAACTTCAAATTGGATACCTGTAATGAGATTGTCGATTGGTCATCGATTGGCCGATGACAATCGAATGAATCGATTGATTTTCTGATCATTGATTTTCATCGATTATCCAGTCCAGGCCCTGAATTAAATCATGAAAACCATCGCCCGGCATACAGGAACTACAGGAAGGCAAAGGAAAATATCGCAGACGATCAAAATAAAATCTACAGAGTATTTACCCTTTAAAGTTAGTAAGTGCTCCCTTTCTCGTAACCCGGTGTCCATTTTGTTTTGATACCGTTCCAGTTCCTGCGCAGTTCGTCCGCAGTTCCCAGAGCTCGCCGAGTCAGTCGGTCACGTGGTCGGTATAAAACAAGACAAATTTTAAATGAGTGGCTCTGGGGACGAAAACAACTTTTCAGGGCAGAATGTCAGTAGCTGCTTCATCAATTGTAAAGACAAAAACTCGTCAAAATGTGGGTACAGTACACTGTATTTAACGACTGTAGTAGTAAATAGAGCGATTTTCATTCAACCATGATTGAAACAACCTCTATTAACAATAGAACGACTTTTGCCCATCAGCCACCAAGGATACATGTACATTGAGATCCCCAGTCAATGTATAAGCTTGATATAGTCAAATTACATTTTCTTATTATTAGGTGGACTTTTATGCACTATATACACCGTCTAAAATGCTAATGCACCTATCAATGTAAATCCCGGGGGGTGGGTGTGCGGCCATAGGTGGGGGATTTGAGAGTAGTTATTGTCCTGAAGTTGGGACTTTTTGACCGTTTTAGTGGACTTTCTAGCAGCATTTTATTGACTTTTAGTGACTCATTTGACCATCTATATGTACAATGACAGGGCCATTCAACAGAAAATCTAAGCTCAGTTCAAATCCCCCACCTATACCGGCAGAACAAATCAGGAAGTCACATAACATGAGCTGAACCCTAAAAAGAACTCCGTTATCTCGAATTCTTATGCTGAACTCAACCTCATTTCCCTTTCCTGTTTACTATCTCCTATCTCGCAGGCTTTGAAATAGATTGCTTCCACAATTTGATTACGATTAATAGACATTTTGCAGCACATCTTTGGAAATTTTCTTATTTCTCAATTTGAGCCTACTTTAAACAGACAAGAAAGAATGAACAATGGATTCTGGGGCATATTTATACTAGATAAGGAACTCTTTGAAAGTGCTGGAACGATATGTATGGCAATTTTTTGCATATTTAATCATGCGCTTGAAAATCACTTCTAAACACAATTTCAGTAATTGTGGGTTTTATTTATAGAAACCAAAAGGTACAGTGAACTCCAAATTTCTCTTTCAAGAATAACAATGTACTATAGAAACCAAGTGAAAAATGAGTCCCCAAAACGTGTAAAATAGTTTGTCATGCTCTTGTTCGCTTGAAGTCAGTATGCAAACATGCACTTGTTTGTCTTGATCTTTAGCGGTCATTCTAAAAGTTCCGTCTACAGTACTGTAAATTCAATACAATACTTTTCCATCTTGCTTCCTTGCGTGTTAATTTTTACTTTTACTAAGGGGGGAAGGGTAACTTATGAAATCACTTCCGCTTATGAAATCACTTCCGTCGATGGAAGTTGTCCACGGTCTACAACTTCCGTCCACATTTAGGTCCTACTGCAATAACTCATTCATTGCACTGAATGAGCTAAAACACTATGTAAGTGTGTGCACACACCAGGGAACTAGTCCCTTAGATTAGTCCCTGCAACAATGAAGGGACAAGTCTCATCATGCGAACCAGCCATTTCTGTATAAAAAGCTAGTCCCATGAATTCAAGGTAGTTTGAATTTTTGGGACATTAGTTGCAGGGCTCGAAAAAAACCCCGTCCGGTCGTCCGGGACAAGTAGATTTTCTCTTCGGGCAAGTAACTTTCTCTCCTTCCTTGCCCGACGGGCAAGGACCCAGGCAAGCCGTTCGCCGACTAAATTTTTGATAACGATTTTGCAAAGAAAAGGTAAGCTTTAGGCTCAAGGGTATAAATCAAGTGTTTAGATGAAGCTTGACGAAAATTACAATTTATAGCGTTGTTTTGTTGATTGCGTGGCGTACGCTCACGGCTCAGAAGTGGTTGCCTAGCATGTGATCAAAATCTGCCCTGATCAAATTTCTTTCCAAGATAAAAATAGCCGCATTGGGAACGAAAACGCTGTGTTTATTTCTTAATTTTAGCAATTTTCTACGAGCATTTTTCAGTTTCTCTGTAAAACAATTAACTCAGCAACGATATATTAATTAAAACAGAAGAAACTGTACGTGAAAACTAAGAAGTCGCATATTTCTACCGCGAAAACGAAGGCAGCATTTTTGATGCTGAAATCCAGGTAAATCTCTGTTTTCGGCGAAACATGCAAGTTGGGCGCTGCCACGCGAAATGAAAAGTGTTATTATTAAAAAGAAATGTATAAGTAAGTCATCAAAATACTTTCAGAGTTCCTGAAGATGACTTAGAAATGTTTCTTTCAAACAAAGACGTTTTCCTTCGACTGAAACTATTTTTCATTCACCCAAATGAAAATACATGCTCTCACCGGCGTAAACATGAAAGTGATCAGCACTAAGAGGACTACATTCAAGATGGGTTTATTACATTAAAACACGCCTGTAGTTTGACTTCCATTCTTGGATTCATGAATTATTAATGAGTTTTAAAACGTGGGCAAGCAGGGAAGTGCTCCGGGCAAGCAAAATTTGAGGGTTACTTGCCCAATGGGCAAGGTGGAATTAAAATATTTTTCGAGCCCTGAGTTGCTGCGATTTGTGTCTCAAATCCCTTCAAATTATAGCTTGTTGACGCAATGGACTAGTACCCTTGTGTGTGCTGATCTTGGCTTTTATTTATCCTCCACTGGTTACTGTTTTTATCAAATGAATGTTATGCTTTCTTCAGGTTTTAGAGTGCCGTGTTTGTGAAGATGTATTCGCACTTCAAGGCGACAAAGTTCCAAGGTTGTTATTATGTGGACATACTGTGTGTCATGACTGTTTGACACACCTTCCAGTCCATGGTCGCAAACTTCATTGTCCATTTGACAGACAGTCAACTGAACTGGGTGACTCAGGAGTCTGGGGACTTAAGAAAAACTTTGCCTTGTTGGAGCTGCTTGAACGACTTCAGGTGTTACATGAACCACTGACAACATGTGATGATGAGAGCAGAGATGACACTGTTCGATGTGATGAAAATGATGATCATATAGCCAACCTTTATTGTACTGTTTGTGAGAGCAACTTGTGTAGCGATTGTGCAGAGAGCACACATTCAACAAAAACACTTGCAAAACACAGGAGAATTCCTGTTTCTGAGAGACCAAAAGAGAAGCCCAAGTGTGTGCAACATTCAACAGATGTCATAGAGTTCACTTGCTTAGAGGAAGGATGCCAAGACAACTCATTAATGTGCTTTGTGTGTCGTGACTATGGCAAACATCAAGGACATAAGCATACTCTGTTGGAAAATGAAGCAGAGAGTATGCGGGCATCAGTGACTAATGTGATACAACATGTTAGGACATTCACTGATGAAGTTGATGGATCAGCTGCAAGACTTTCCTCTGTTATTGAAGCAATTGAAGGTTTGTCATCTCCATCACTTTACACATTAATTTTTTGTCTTTTGTACTCTGAAATCCATGTTAGTTTCAAGGTGTGCCCACAGTGTTAAATTAAATAGTTTATACATTTGGTTTAATTCCCAGGCAGCATAGGAAATTGCACGAAGAACAATTCCAAAGTTTTCGTTGATCTTCATTTGATTTTGAGCTTTTGACATCACTTTCTCTAAATCACAACCAAGCCTTGAAACACTGCAAATTAATGGTGGCCGTAAATTTTCGTAAATAAAAGTTTAAAAATTATGACTTCTCATGTCCTCAATGGATTGCAATTTGATTAGGAAAGTTGCATTGTACACGAAAATAAAAAAATAAATACCACCAATTTCGTCTCAGGGGAAGAGGAGTATTGTGCATATCTCTGGAAAAATCCTGGCTTTGCCCTTAAAATATAGGAATAAAAAAGAGCTAGGGATAAACTGAAGCACATAGAACCACAATTTTTAAATATCAATACAGTCAAACCTCGATTATCCAGAGTTTTTAATTATCCTGACTTTTTGTCTGGTCCCAAATTTTTTCATGAATTTTAGTAACCTGTAATATTGTATGTTTTAAAACAGCATATTGTCTACTTTGCTTTCAAAAGATCGTACGCTGCGAGACTCACTATAAGCCAAAACGTATTCTAAGGCATTGCGCTGAATTCTCATTGATCCGGGCATTTTGTTGCCAAGGGAATGTCATGCTTGATCAGTTTGTTGAGTGTGGGTTTGTGTAAACACATGAAACTATCGTGAAGTCAAAACAACAACATCTCTATGAAGCGAAAGCGGTCTTTTGTCTCTGTAAAGGATACAAATAATTACTTCACATTATTTTGTGCAAAAGTCAGCTGGAACACCAATTTCAGGAGAAGGCAAAACATTTCTATCTTTGCAGTTTCTTCCTCCGAACACAACGATGATTTCTAATTCAGCCGATGGACGAGTCTTGCAAGAAAGCTTCTCCAAAAAGGACATTGTTAAGCTTCACACAGTGAAGGGCACACTTTACATGGGATGAAGTTTATCCAGACTATTTATTCAAGTCCCAACATCTGGAGAATCGAGGTTTAATTGTAGTATGCGTTAATATTGCAGAAATGATCAATTGTATATACTTGTGAATAGCAGCTGTTTTCATTTGTCTAGACGCTTTACACAACTAAAAATTAGTTTATTTTTTGTTTACATAAATGCCTCATTAATATTCATATTTTCGATTATCCGTACTCTCGATTATCCAGACTATTTACCCAAGTCCCAGAGAGTTGAGATAATTGAGGTTTGACTGTAATTTGATTGCATTGCAGGTGGTATTGTAATGCAAGAGGATGAGCAGGGCAATCTCATTCCTCATCACATTGCTGGCTCAGCAGAAGATGCTAGAAACAAAGTGCAAGCTTATTTTGATGATCTGAGAGAAACAGTTAACAGACAAGAAGAAGCTGGACTAGCAGTTGTCAACAATTATGTTAGAGAGAAACTACTGTCACTTAGACAACAACAGGAAGATATGGCTGTTTTAATGTCACAAGTAACATCAGTATGCATGGAGTGTGATAGAGCACTAAAGAGGAGTGATGCTGAGGTGAGTGCCTGTGCATTTCGTTGACAAGCAAACTCGTCAATACCAAACTTTGTGTTGTAACATTTTTGGCTTTGGTACGATGGCTCTGAAACTTTAGGAAAACTTTACCTATCGTTCAGTAATAATATGATTAAAGGTCACACAATACCTTCAGGGGTGTCCTTCAGAAAAAAATTCCTACCTACGTTGTTTTCAAGGAAACTACCACAAACTATAGAGTGGTAAAGTGATGACGTCACAAAAACCCAATTTATGAAATTATGGGATTTGCCGAGATATTCTGAAAGTACACAATAAAGAATGCTTACTTGCCAAAAATGAGCATCTTATTTCAATTTGGGGGTGAGATATTGGCCCTTTCATGCTTCAGTGACTCCATACAAATCCTTGTAATTTTGTCTTGGTTCTAAACGGTTTAGAACCAAGACAAAATTACAAGGATTTGTATGGAGTCACTGAAGCATGAAAGGGCCAATATCTCGCCCCCAAATTGAAATAAGATGCTGATTTTTGGCAATTGGGCATTCTTCATCATGTACTTTCCGAAGATCTTAATGAATCCCATAATTTCAAAAATTTAAATATTTGTGACGTCACACTTTACCACTCTATATATCGATGGAAAGGTTTTTTTTCTAAATTTCTGGAATCAGCTTGTATTGAGTTAAGGTGATTCCTCAGAAGTAAAAGTTGACGAACAATTTTTTTGAAACTTTCTCTGAATATTCCCTTCGAAGCACTGTTTTGAAAAATACAATAAAGGTCACCGTGCTTGCAAACATAATTATTATATGATGTACAGTGCTACAGGCGCAGTGGCCTAATGGTTAGTGCGCTGGACTCTGGATCAGACGGTCCGTGTTCGAGTCCTGGCCGGGGCACTGCGTTGTGTTCTTGGGCAAGACACTTTACTCTCACAGTGCCTCTCTTCACCCAGGTGTACAAATGGGTACCGGCGAATTTACTGCTGGGGGGTAACCCTGCGATGGACTAGCATCCCATCCAGGGGGGAGTAGAAATACTCTCTGTCGCTTCATGCTTCGGAAACCGGGGATAAGCTCCGGCCTGATGGGCCACTAGGCCCGACAGCAGACTTACCTTACCTACTTACGTACAGTGCTAATCACATGCATAATTTGATCATTCCATGTACATTTTACAGTAGCTGAAAGCAAACATTATTGAGCGAATAGTGGGTAATGATTTTGATAGCTAGGAAGTCTCGACTATATGGAACAATGTTACTTTACAAATTTATGGAAAAATCACGCAAATTGAAATGACATATTTTACTCAAAACATACCACAAGTCGCTCTTCTCAAGGATGTAATTGGCATGCCCGAGTAACGGTTTACTGCAAAGTTTTAACTGTATCTGTAAGTGTCTCCATTTCTTACTAAGTCAGAGGGCCAAGCCGTCTGTTAATGTTATAAATGGTCATTAACCTCCTCAGACCTTCAAAGTTGTCTTTTACAACATTTTTTTTCAAAACTATACCACAGTTTTTTGTCAAACTTCATCCAGATGAATCGAAAAACATTTACAATAATTAATTTGTATCTATTTTTGCTGGCTTTAAGGTTGTGGGTGACAGAACACTCATCAGTGTGTGTTATGTAAAATAATTACTGTAACTGAAATTGTTCCAAATGTTAATGAAAAGATTTTCAGTAATCAAATTTGATTTGGTTGCTTGTTCAATCATTCAATTTTGGTTACTCTCCCGCTTGTTTTTTTGTACTTTGTTTGTTTGTAGCACATTGTCAAAGAATAGGATTTAATTCTGTTCCATTTCTTATCACCATAGGTGATAGAAGCCAGAAATAGCATTCATAGTCTCTTGGAAACTGTACAGGAGCAACAAGAACAGTTTACCAACATTGCAAGCCTCTGTGATACAGATGCTGCCATCCCTGTGGCCTTTACAAAAGACAACAGAGTGCATATAGGCCCCAAGATGGAGATGAGAGTTGTTGCATTGGGACTTGATGGGGCTGGAAAGACTTCAATTTTATTTAAAATGAAACAGGATGAGTTTGTCTCACCAATTACAACCATTGGTAATGAAACATTATATTGCTTTATGACCTGTGAAAACCCTGAGCACTTTGATGTGATAATGATATGTTAGTTGAGTAGAGCACTTGTCTAACAATCAGATGTAAGATGAAATTTAAAAGAAGCCAAGCAAATGTTATAGAGGGGGTAAGTTTCTAAAGAAACTGTGGTGCTGCGTCGGTGGGAAGTATAACAATATAATTTGGTTTTATCAACTGGGTTGATAATGTCAATTGGCCACCGTAAAGAGATTCAAGTGCTGATGTTTCGAGCGTTAGCCCTTCGTCGGAGCGAATAACATAGCATGTACACACGGCCATGCTCAATAAAATTAATCACATGTGCAATTGCATTTGAAGCAGCTGAAGAATTGTGTCTTAACAAGGCCTGTTTTATTTATTTATTTATTTTTGATCAAGGTTTTAGGCCAGGTAAGTCAATGTTAATTAACATTTTCTTCATTCGAACAAATTAGAGCCGTCCATGAAAACTCTAAAATCGCTTTTTAGCTTTGATTTCATCAATCATTTCAATTCACCGTTCCGATTGCGTCGCTGTTTTTTAGTTTTCTTCGTAAAACCATTTTCATCACCCAAAAGTGTTTCTTCATTTGCCATGGCCCTTAGGATGGTCATCTACATAGGTGACAATACTCATTCAGGTCTAAACTTTGGACTAAATGGGGACAGTGAAAAATACCCCCCTCCCCAACATTCTTGTTTGATCCAGTATTTATGTACTTTATCTTCCATCTTGTGGTGTTTTCTGTAGCAACGCAAACTAATCTTCTGCTCATGCGCATGCATTGGGAGCAAATAGCCTTGCTCTTGATACTTTGTGAAACATATATATACCTTGTGATATTCAAGAAGCAGTAGGTTAGATGTCCGCGTTTTACATTGGGCAATGCACACAGGTTCCTACCAACCCTCCACCCCCTCCACAATTAAAGTGCATATGACACAAAATTTTTTTCTCTTGATTCTTATAGTTGGATATCTATAGAAAACGACTCGAAAGCTTAAAAGTGCTGGAAAAATCTAAAAAGCCTTTTTTTTTGCTTTCAAAATACACGCAATTTGCCTTCAAATTTGTCCCGGACATGGCGCGGCCAAAATCGCACGTGATATCGGAACGTGACGTCACATTGTGTACCTCGATGCAACTTTCAGAAGAGTCTGACTCAAAGGAATCATTAGAATCACTGGACATCTTTGCCTTTCAATGCACTATCTGTCCACTACGAAGTACTGCAGAATCCTCTTAGCGACAACAGACCTTCGCGGCAAAGGCACATAATGTGACGTCACGAATAACTTTGCCATCGATAAACTAGGTCCCAGTCTCTGGGACAAATTTGAAGGGAAATTATGTGTATTTTGAAAGCAAAAACAATGCTTTTTAGATTTTTTCCAGCACTTTTAAAGCTTTGAAACGTTTGCTTTAGATATCCAACTACAAGAATCAAGAGAAAAAAATTTTTTGTCATATGCACTTTAACAAACATTAAAGTTTACACTTTAGCACTTGATAGCTTTAGTGCCTTAGTTCCTTAGTGGGTTAGAAGAGGACAGCCCACAACACATCATTCCAATAGTGCACTCTGCACTAAAAAGGGGTAAAAAAATAAAACAATTTACATATCACAATTACAATATACATGTCCTACAGGATATGCAATTCTCTGTTTTCTTGCTCAGGTTTTAATGTGGAGACTGTCGAACATCGTAGCCTAAAGTTTACCCTTTGGGATGTTGGAGGTCTGCAGAAACTACGCCCACTCTGGAGACATTACTATCTCAACACTCAGGGTATGTAACATTACAAATACAATTTTATTCAGTATTGTTAAGATATACAGTGATCAAACATCGGTGGTTTTGTTTTGGGCTACTGTAGTTGTATTTTTGGGCAAGACGCTTTACTCTCCTAGTGCTTTTCTTCTCTCAGCTGTGTAAATAGGTACTAACTTAATGTTGGGAGAGGGGGGGGTTAACCCTGTGATGGATAAGCTCCGGCTTGATGGGACACTAGGTTCAAATGCAGACTTAACTTTTTATATTCAAATTGTTGTGTGCCTGTTCCTGTAAGTTGTAAACATACCTTTGTCTTGCAGCTGTGATCTTTGTGATTGACAGTAACAATATTGAGCGAATTACAGAGGCTCATGAAGAACTTGCAAAATTAATGACAGAGAAAAGACTTAAAGATGCAATATTGTTGATATATGCCAACAAACAGGTATTTTGAGAATATTTGGTTTGATTGCATGGTTATACTTTTCACCAATCTTCATGGTGGTCAGTGTTCACGATACATTTAGTTTCAAAGCGGTGTCTGACATTTGCAGACTGCAGATGAGGCTGCAGATAGCAGAATGTATGTGTAGATTGAAAACTGCAGATGGCAGAGTGCAGACTGCAGATAGCGGAATGTATGTGTAGACTGAAAACTGCAGATGGCAGAGTGCAGACTGCAGACTACATCTGGACTGCAGAGTGACTGACTCAGAAAATTCGAATAATAATAATAATAATTTGCTAATTTGTATAGCACATATTTACACTACCATGAAAATAAAATAAAGTTATAAATTATAAAAAAAATACTTCTTAAAAAGATAAGTTTTAAGTTCAGATTTAAAACTGTTAAGTGATGTTGCTTGACAAAGCTCCTCGGGTAGGCCATTACAGAGTTTCAGAGCTGCTGCTGAAAATGATCTCTCCCAGTGTTGAAAGCATCTTTCTCTTGGGATAGTCCAGTAAGCGATTGACCTAAGATTATGTAATGAATGCAATTTTATACTAATAAGATCGTCAAGATAAGTTGGTGCAAGGCCATAAATACATTTAAAAGTCAAAAGTAAAATCTTATAATCAATACGCAAAGAAACTGGCAGCCAGTGCAGCTCGTAAAGCGCCAGTGTAATGTGAGAAAACTTTGCGATGCCAAGAATAAGTCTAG
>OX393572.1:0-310000 GCA_947652115.1 Blastomussa wellsi
ACTCGTCTCGTGATTGGCTAAAAACGTTGGGTGGCCCTGGTTGAGTTAATTAGTTGCACTGTTCAATTTCTCAAAGTATTGTTCTGTGGAAATTTGTGGTAGGTGATAATGATTGAACCTGATCATGGCTTCCTCAAACCACGGCAAAATGTGCTGCTGAAGGTCAGTAATAAGAAGTCGTGACTGCCTGACAGTTGTAATGTGAATCTATATCATTCTTTTCCTCAAACTTGCTTCTGCTCGGACTTACAGTATAAGAAAAGTCTGTGTATGCCCTTGAATTTGCTGTTACCTATTTAATATACACCTGGGTAAAGAGACACACTGCAATAGTTAAGAGTCTTGACCAAGAACACAATGCAGCACTCCGGTCAGGGCTCAAACTCAGATCTCCAAGTCCAAACTGCAGTGCACCAACCATCAGGCCACCATTCCTTCCACTGGACTTTATACAGTATACTGTGTTTATTTTTTAGGTTTTGTTCTTTTCCTGTGGTTCACCATCACTTTACGACATGGACATAATATGTGAGGTAGTCATCAAGTAATGTTTTAGTTTTAAATGCTGCATGTTCAGTCAGCTTAACTAACAGTTCTTTAAAGGGTATGTGATGGCATCTTGTGTTGCAGATTGTTGATGAAACTGAAATGGCGGAATATAACCAACATCTCATAGACTGGACCAACATGAAGGATGAAAAACAATACACCTTCACAATAACCGAAGACAATTTGAAAAGGCCTCATTCAGGACCGCACCTTAAATCAATGAAGCACCCAGGTCGATCCATGTCACATTCCGAGGGAGACTTGAGGAAATACCAGGCTTTACCTCCAATAGGCTCACCCAAAGAAACGAAAAGGAAAAAGACGAGCAGATCACGACAAGAGACACCGCCACAACCAGCCCCTCCAGAATCATTTCTGCTTCACTTGGGAGTCACTGCTAAGACGCATGCGATAGGAGAGTTTTATGGAAGCTTCCCATCAGCAGTGGACAAATATTTGATAGACCAGTGAGTGGTACTATTTACAAGCTTAACAAGCCTAAAACATTTTGTTTTTAATTAGCACCGGCATTCTTTTTATCAAGAGAAGTTACTGTACTGTGAAGAAAAGGGATCTGTTCAAAACAGTTTGTCTATCTAGTTTTTACAGAGCGTGCACAATGTGTTAGTCTTTTTCATGTTGAGCACTTGGCAATGAAAAATTCCGGAGAGTATTTAGGAGCTGTTCCAAAATGGCCATATAGGGTCATTTTTAATCATTTGTTTTGAATTTGATCCACATTTCTTGATGCAAGACAAAGTAAATCTTGGATGGATTTTAAAACTTGTTTTCATGGTATTTTGTTGGTATTTTAAGCGATCACTTTCACATGTTATATTTTGCAGACGTTATGTGTTGTCTCAAGGGACTGGTGACCAAGATAAAGAGAAGCTGTCTGCATTCTCAAGACCTGAAATGGCAATTATTGAAGATGTACTCTCTGTTGTTCTAAGGTAATTTTTATTTCTTTATTCAGTGTGATTTGATATTATATTAGATGGCTATACAATGGAACACTCGGGTAACTAATAGGCCTATTGCAACAAACTATCACACGGTACAAAATCTGCCACGCTGGAGAGCAAGCTTATTAGGTGTGGTTACATACACCACGGTAAATGGCATGTCCCATGCTATATTTTCCCGCGACTCATCACAGTTGGGTTTCAGTTTACTGTGTTAACCAGCGGTTAGTCATGAGTAAAATTGCCAAGGTAAAAGAAATGTTTATGTCAAAAGCAGCCCTGTGATTGGCTGTTTTACCTTGGGCATCAAAACGCTGCTTACCACATTAAAAATCAGGGGTGTTTTGTTTGATCTTTTTCACGTAACCATGGAAATTTTCCAGGGACAATTTACCTCGGGAAGTGTTGGTCACGCTCGCACAATGTAGTTTAATTCCCATGGTAAAAGGCTAATTTACTGCAAATCGTCAGACAATTTGTTCGTCTCTGGTGTGAAAACAGCCATTAATGCTGACTGCAAAACCATAAAGCATTAAATGGATTTTCCTGGTTTTCTTGCAGACGTGTCAAGGACATGATAATGGAATGTACTTTTTATCTCCCATTTGACTACCAGTATGACTTTTCAAAGCCAGTGCTTGTTAAAATAACCGCATTTCACACCAATCTCGTACCGAAAGTTTACTTTTCAACTGCATGGTTGGCAACAGGGAGGCACGAGGGCTCTGGGAACATAGCTGGATTGAAATTTGAAACTTGTACTCGTACTCCGGTCTGAATGTTCATATAACGAAAGTGTATAGGGAGTGTGCCAAATCAAGTCATTACCGGTACTTTTCTTTTGTTGATGCAGGGGTCTCTTGGATGATGACAATTTCTATGAGAGAATGTCCGAGATACACCAGGAACCTGTGCCCTACTTTAGACAGCTGTGTGACACACAATACACCACTAGCTCCAGGCCCTCCTTGGCTAGCAGTCAAACAAGTGACCATTCTCCTTCTGGTGAAGGGGGTGGTGGTGAACTGAGACAATTGTCTGGTACTAAACAGGTAGAGAGAAATGACAGCAACATTCAGCTACACTTTTTACTGGGTCCAATTTCTGCTACGGCTTACAAGAATGACATTAACTGAAAAGAAAATATTCATAGTTTTACTGAAATTTCACGGGGATTGTGTGTAGTACTTTTAGATAGCTACAACAGGATATGGAAATTAATATTAATAGCAATTGTAAATACAAAAATTGATAGTAAAAGAAGATATTTTTGATCAGTGGTGCACATGAACATCAACTTATAGAAAACACATTGTCATGTTCAGATAACATAGTATTGCAAGTTGCACAAGTTTGTGAAAAAGGTGAAAATTCTTGTCACCCTGGGAGCTCCAACAAGGGTTCACTTCTGCTTCACTCCATTTACTTAACTGAAGTTTTTAAATGCGAACTAGTTCTTTTCTAAGTCGTAAACAACCAGTGGTACCCCAGTGTTTGCAGGCTATCATTTTCTTTTCCTTTAATTTGCAATATTTATGCACATAACTTTTGTTGTCCAGCTATGTTTTTCGGTTGACAGGTGTGTTTAGATATGAGTGTATGTAAACATGGCTGTGACATTTTAGATTCACATGTAGTTTTGAGAAATATATTATTAATAAAAGTGATAAAGGACTTTTCTGTGTTATATAGCCTCATATAAACACTTGGTGGAGGTAAAGTCTGCGTCAAGCCTACTTGGCCCATACTGCCGGAGCTTATCCCAGTTTCCGTAACATGAAGCGACTGGGAATATTTCAATCTACTCCTCCTCAGCAGTATTTTGCCAGTACCCATTTATGCACCTGGGTGGAGAGAAGCACTTTGAGAGTTAAGTGTCTTGCCCAAGAACACAATGCAGTGCCCGGCCAAGGCTCGAACTCTGACCATTCGATCTGGAGTCCAGCACACTAACCACCGTGCCACGACTCCTCCCTAAAAACACTTGGAGGTTGGGAAAACCCCTTGTGTTTAGATGAGGCTATAATATTATTATAAACACAGAAAAAGTCCTCTATTTTACTGATAATCTTTTCGGGTGCCTTTCGGAAAATGTTTCATACGCATTTAGTTTTCTAACTAGGTATATATCCATGTAAAGGTTATAAGATCAAGAATCCAAATAATTATATAGAAATCATTGACATTAATAGCTTTGGTTAGCACTCGCGACCCTTCAAACTTGAAACCGTCAATGTTCACTTTGCTGAATTACCAAAGTATGTCAGGCTTTAAAAATATTTGCTGCATTTGTGTTCTGCAGCAAACTGAAGGCAGCACTATAGAAGAAAGAGTCCTCAGCAGGACACATGAGATAATCCATCACTCCTCTGAATCTTCACTCTCCATTGCTGCTGACAGACTTGTGAACACTGATGGCGACCCTGAAACAATCACAGCACAGAGGCAAACAGTGCGCAGGTTGGTGCAATTGAGGTGTATATATGGCCAGAATGGCTAAAATGAGCTCATTTTAAAACAGTTTTCAACTTCATGCAAGTTCCTTACAAACCAAACTGAAGGCAATTTTTTTGCATAAATTATCCTAATTAGAAGTCAAAAATGTCAATTTCCTGTCAGAAAGGTATGGAAATTACCACCTAAAATTGTCACGCAAATCACGAATTGTTCACTTTTCTCCCATGCTTTCCTTTCAAAATCGTTCTGCTTTCATTTGTAGCATTTACTTTTTCTTCATTCAATGTTGTATTTAATTTTCTATGAAGTTTTTGTAAAGCGCTTTTGATCGCCTCTGGAAAGAGTGCTACAGAAATCTTTAATTTATTATTATTATTAATTTATTATTTTTTAATACTTAACTTGTAGAAGAAGGATTCTTTTGTGACTTAGCCGACATTCAAATGCTAATATTTCACGAAATAATTAACCTCCCTGAACCAATCATGTGGCATGGCATAACGATGATCCGAAGCATCTATAAATGTCGGCGTTTCTTTAAAAACATCCACGATTGGATTCTTAAATCTGAAAACAGATTTTGCATTTCTTTATAAGACAGATTAATCACTCGGATCATGGTGCACCAAGGAACTGAAGAATCCACTCTGGGCAAGGATGGATCCAAGTGATCCTGGATTAATCTGTTTAATAAAGAAATGCAAAATCCGTTTTCAGAGTCCACTCTTGAATTTTTTTAAAGAAACGCACCCTACGTCAGGGAAAATAGTTCCACTTGTGCTTGCTAACTCGGCCATACCCAACTTTTTACAATATTTGTTTTAGATTGCCAGAGTTCGAGTCGCTGGTGGAGTTCATTCTTGAGAATTCACTTCTGAACTTGCTGACTGAAGCTAATCGCGGAGAGGTCAACCTGACATCACGGACTCGAGTGATAGCCCTGCCACCCAGTAGAACTAACAAATCTATAAGATGATTGTCATGTTACATGGAAAGCTTGTAAATAAGTAAATTATTCCCCCTGCTTCAGGAAATAAGCCAACCGTGGAACAAGAGGGAGTTCTGTATTGTCAATATCTCAGTGTTGATAGCGTCATGAAAGTATATGGAAGGTTGCATTATCATTGTATTTAACTGTTATTTAGGTCTATACAGGGTATGTTTGATATTTTATAGCTAATGTTTAAAGGAGCTCTGTCACAGATGACACATTTTGAAAAGTTTTAATTTATTAATAGCTTAGAAACTTTTCAAATATGTCAATTCCATCCTTCTCTCATTCAAAGCCATCCTTGTTTCATCTTTGGTGAGCTATTATTTCAAGGTTTCCTTTGTTTTGAAGATAATTTTATTCTTTACCAAAGTTGACTTCATCCATGCTTGAAATTTCGAGGTATCGTGTTATTACTTGATTGTATAATAAACTTTTTGTATTATACCCTTATGCTTGTTCTTTGTTATTATTAGTTATTAGAAATCATACAGCACCGCTTGCAGAGCCGTGCAATCCAATTCAGACGCGTACGCATGCACAAAATCCAAAGGTGCACGCTGATTACGTGAGCAGATCGCTTCACCAATGTTTTTTTTTTCATGAGATTTGGCAAGGTTTTTGATCCACTTTCCACTGGCAATGTAAGTACTCCAGAAGCTTAATATTCCGTGCTTTCAAACTTAATTTCCCATGTGCACCAATAATCAATAGTGCATGCTAAAGCATAAATCAGCCCGTTAAATAATGTAGCTGTACACAGGTTACGGCTTCAGTTTTGGCTTCTTTATTTTCAAACTCCATATTCCACAAAGAAGTAAAATTCTTAATTTTGAAGCACTGTTCAAACTTTGGAGCTCGTGTCTGATGAAAGAGAGATGTTGATTATTTGGCTTTAACCAGAGAAAGACCTTAAAAGGGAAGTGTAAGCAAGATTGAATACAAGAATGATTTTCAAGGATAAATGAAAATCTGAATATTTGCATTGTACCTGATTTTGAGAACAAAATAATGACAAACCTAGTTGAACAAGTTATATTTTGTATCCATTATCAGACTAAAAATATATGAGACATAGTTGGTCTTAAATAACAAGTCAGTAACATTAGAAAAACTGAACAAAGAGTATACTCAAGAGAAAAGGAAATGTTCCCTGCTGGATTTCAATCCATTGTTAAGGGCTGGTTATAATTAGCCTCTTTGTATAAATTAAGAAGATTCCAGTTGTTATCACCGCCCAATACCGAGGTGTTATTCCAACCAAGTTTGTCATTTGTTGTAAAAATTACTGATACAATGGAAATATTCAGATAAATTTGTCATTTATCCTAACTGTGCTAAAACTATCATCTTGTACTGGGTTTTGGAATGACTTTCAACCCAGCTACATTCCCAGGGTCCACCTATTCCTGTCCTCGGAGCCACTTGGCATTCTTAGCCAGCTAGACCTGTCCATAAGGAGCAAGTGGGTCTCGAAGGTTGCTTGATTAGCTAGAATCTAACAAAGTTAGACCAAACAAATCAACAAAAGGGTTTTAAAATGGTTGATTTGATTGGACTCCCTTTGTTAGATTTCAGCCAATCATATCATGTGCCCTCAGAGAAGCAAGTGGGATGGGAGAAGGCCAGAGCCCTCCATCCTACCAGACCAGTTCAAACAGAGACAATCCATATAATATGAATACAAAGTAAGAGAGGCTGAAAGTGTATTACCCAGTTAGATTTAAGAGTCATAATGGAGAGAAACAATCCATTCTCAATTCATTATTTTCAGACTTTTAATGAGTTAATATTAAAAAATTGAAATAACTTTTGATTCTTGTCTACACGTAGTTGTGGGAGGTGCAGTGGCCTAATGGTTAGTGTCCTGGACTTTGGTTTTAACGGTCAGACTTCGAGCCTCAGCTGGGGAGCTGCATTGTGTTTAAACTTCCACAAATTACCAATTAATAATCCTTTATCTCAATTTTTATATCTTTTGCAAGCCTCAAGAAGTCGATGTTAGATTTTATCGCATAAATTAAATTTGATTTCTGGTCTGAAATCAAATCACCCCTCGTACGCAGAAAATTGTCAAGGTCCCTTTAACTCTCACAGTGGTTCCATAAATGGGTACTGGCAAAATAATGTTGGGGTTAGCCCTGGATTGCATTGATTTTTTTATAATAAATAAAAACTGAGATTTTACATTTGCTATCTTTTGCCACACATTTTTTCTTAAATACACAAATCTTGTTTAAAATGTTAATAATGTTTGATATTTAAATAATACCATTACATTCATAGACTTAATATTTCATTTTGCATTCAAAATTTTTCGTGACACAGCAATAAAAGGCACAGGAAGATTTTGGTATCAGAATAATACAATAAAGTTTTTTTACTTTGAATTATTTACATCTGAAAATAGAGAAACTAAACAGAATCTTGGGTGCTGCAGGCCTACAGACTGGCACTCTAGTTAATCTAAATATCACTCCAGTTAGCCAGAATAACACTCCAGTGAGCCTAAACAGTACTTGGGGTAACCTGCTTCCAGTTAGCTCTCTATAATGGTAATGGTAATATGACATTTACTTGAAAAGTCTGCAGTCTGCATTTGTCACACAATGTAAAATCTCTGTGAAAATCTGAACTGAGGAGAGTCTGCAATATTTGGTGCTGATCTAAAGCAGGCTGCCACTATGTAACAAAGATTGGCAAACTGTAAAGTTCAATACCCGATTATGTTTGCTTATTTGTTGTGTCAATCATGATTATGATAGCAACCCACAGACACGTCTCTAGTTGGCAGCAGCAAGAAAACGCTGAAGAAGCACCTTACTGCCCTGACATTGACCAGACTCCAATCCATTCATTTGTAGTATTCTGCTTATTTCACCCACGTCAATCCTTAGTGCTCCACCCCCTCCTACGAAAAATCCTGGATCCGTACAATAGACGTTCCCTGATAAATTACACAGTTCTCGATATAATGAATGATAAAATAATTTCAGCTTGGTCAAAACTACTAACAGTAAAAAGTATGCAAACAAAACTCCACTTTTACAAAGCACCATCCTGGCAAGGCTGCTGTCTAATGGTAGCATGGGAGGCTGAGGCTCCTAAGTTACTAAATCAGGCAACTAAATTTTTGTTCAGGTAGCCTGGATGGGTGCCTGCACATGGGGTTTTCATTTCCATCTAATCAGTCCAATGACTCCCCTAGGCTGGGCTCCTGGACAGCTTCCTTTTGAAAATATAGGTGCCCAAAGGACTCCACAAGAATTTTTCTCAAGCAACAGCCTTGGTTCTAATAAGCAAAGTTTCCCAGCCCTGTACCACTTTTTTTAAGTCACGATTTTGGTGTAACTGTTCAAACCTACAACTTGGATTGAAATAGGACATTCTTGGTATCTGCAATTTGTACTCCTACCCTGTCTTTCATAACTTTCTCAACTGCATTACAGATGTGTCCAAGATACCAGAATGAAACTCGCTTGTGAACCGGAAGATACAATACGTGATCTATCAGGTATTTAGCATTGTGCGGGAACAGAATGTCTTCCTTCTCCTTGCTAAATGCAGAGTTCACGCCAGTTGTGTTGATGGGTGAAGAGCACACAAACTCTGCAGATGGGGTTTCATTTACATGTCTTGACTTAATAGCTGTACCACCAGTGGAAGATGGCATTCCCACAGCAGCACCTACTTCTGTTTGAGACAAAAATGTGGAATAAATAGGTTCCACTGTTTTAATGCCTTGCCTTGTCTTGGCTTCATCTGTTTGGTCTGCTCCACTCTGCTTTGTTCTAAAGATGGTGGAAAGTTGTGTTGCTCCTTTGTATGCCTCTACACCTTCTTTCTCCAGTGCTTTCACAACTTCATCTGGATTGTCCTATGGCAGAAAAAAAAACAATAATTGATAAATTATTGATACATTTAGTTATATATATAACATGTTTCTATAAGAAGAACACAAGGTAAAGACCATCTGGTTAATAATAATAATAAATATAAGAAATAATAATTAATATTTATAAGGTGCAAATTAATGTGCACAAGATCAAATGCACCTTAAAAAAGATACATTCATTAAAGCAATAAAAATAATGATTTAAAAGCTACAGAAACCTATTTACAATATCTCCAGTTTTCATATCATGAATTCCCCTGGATGGGATTGTACCCAATCATGTGTACGCCCTCCCCTCCCCCAGTTTTAAATTCAACTGTACCCTTTTGTATACCAGCGGGTAGCCTGTTACAGGCATTCTGTTAGTTGGGAATGGCACAAAGGAAAACAGCAAGAAAAAGAAAAAACTAGGTGGGGGGAATGTGGAGAGGAAACGAAAGAATGCCTGTAGGCTTTTTTTACAAATTAAAGCTCTTTCCAGTATACCAGATTCTGGTATTGACAGGTATTGTCAACATTCAAGAATTCTTAAATTTGATGTGATATGGAATGTGATTGTGCAGAGAGATGTTTGGTGGAGTCATGTGTTCTGATCTTTGAAAACCTTGTATAACACACTAAAGTACTTGCCTCATGTCATTTCTCTTTGGGAAGAACAGAAAGATTGCTCGAAAAATATTGTTCTCGGGAAAGTTTTGTTCACAATTCTTCCACCCGGAATTTTGAAAGAGCTTGATTTTAACTCTTTCCTGATACCATTTTTACGATTACAGTTAATGGTATAGGAGTTGTTGTAGCAGTAATTCAACTTGACGAAGCCTCAGCAAATAGTGGACAAGCAAAGGTGAAAACCAGTTCATTGAACAAGCAAATAACTTTTGTCCTCTTTTTCAGATTTACGGCTAAAATATCTGACACAGTTACAACATTCTTGGAAACCAGCATTTTCAAAGATGGAAGATTTGCAAATACCTTTATATATAAGTAAGGATTTCATGAAATGCAAAGCACTCAGACTTCTAAGAACTAACTCCTCAAGATCCTCACTTCAATCTAATAGCACATCTTATTGAAAGAGCTGGGTTTCCTGAAACTATAACTTGTTTCAGCTACATGTACACTTTCAGAGATTAAATTTGCGGATAGAGAGCTTTCACCAAAACATAGACAAAACAAGTGAATCTTGCCTTCTGTCACGTACTATCAACCAGCAGGACCAAACGGCAAACGTCATACAAATTCTTATGTAAAACTTGCATTTAATCAAAAACCAACCATTGCTTCATGAAAAATTCAAGGACCCCTCCATAATTTTGTACAAAAAGGGACAGATCCATAAAAGACTTGTTCGTGCTAAGCTATAAACTGGCTATTTATATTACATGTTGACAAGAGTCATGTAGGCCTCACCTCTATGGTGACAAATGTCACACCATAGTGGCCATTTTGTAGCCTGCATGCAGCCGTTTACTACTTCCTAAAGCAGAATAGTAGACCACTACATGCAGGCTAACGCTTTGCTGTCGGAGGTCGAAAGGGGGTGGAGATATACACTGTTAGAGTAATGTGTCTTGTCCAAGAACACAGCAAAACTGCACTGGCTAGAACTTGAATCTGAGCTACTCAACACAAAATATGGCGCACTAACCATGAGGTTATCATGTCTTCACCAGAAGAATTCACAAGACTCAAAATCATGAGCTGGCACCAAGTAATTTACAAGCTTGCAATACATACATACCGTATATTTCTTTATTATTTTGTTGTCGCACGTTGGAATTGAGGCAACCAGAGGCTGATGTGAACCTGCATTGCCAGGCCTTAAAATACTTTCAATTACAAGTAAAGTGTCAAACCAATTCCATCAGTGCCAGTGATTTATATTTAAGCTTTTCGAGTTGTCACTACAAATACTTGATTTTAACTGGTACTCACCACAACTAAAGGAAAAAGCCAATAGCTTTTGATGTCTGCTTTTTTTCCAGGAACAAACACGTTGCTAGGTAGATTTCTGCTGACAAAATCTCCTTTCAACTTGACGGTGCGGAAGTCTTTGCTGCTCACTCTTCTTAGCCGGTAGAGCATGAACTTCAGAAGCATTGCAGATGGTTGATAATGAATTTTGTTAATGGTGACACCACCAGGAAATGCACGCAGGAGAGAAATGAAATATTCTTTATACTGGAATCCCAGAAGATGAAAAGAATTAATAAACAGCCAGTTCATCAAAGAATTATTAAATCCAGCCATCATGAGCAAAGAATAACAAGTAAGTTTCTTGAAGTAGGTCCACTGACTCTGAACAGGAAACCCTTCCAACTTGGCCCTCATTTTCTTAAGGATTTCAGGATTTTTAACTCTGACCATTGCACCACCCAAAGATGTATGGTACTTTATCGATCCAAAACTGAAAAAAGTCAGGTCTGAAAGTTTGTGACCTTTTCTTTTCAAGCCTTGAAATGATTCAGCACAGTCCTCCAATACATATAGCCCATGCGCATGTGCCACTTGGAATACTTTGTCTAAATTGATCCACTTGCCATACAAGTGTGCTGCTACTATGGCAACTGTGTTGTCGGAGACAGCAAGTTCAACAAGTTCAGGTTTGGGTGCAAGTGTGTCAAGGTCAAGGTCAACTGGCACAACTTTGAGTCCATGACTTTCAACTACTGACACCATATCTGGAATGTTTATTGCTGTGAAAATTACTTCTGAGCCAGCTGGAAAGTTCATGACAGCAAGAAAGACATCCAGAGCAGTTCGGATTGATAAAGCAGCAAGCCATTGTTCGGAACCACCAAACAAGTCCTCAAGTTTACTTTGAAGAAGTTTTCTTTCTTGCGAGGTGTTGCTGGTTGTTGAATAACTGAAGGCAGTTAGAATGTCTTTCAATGTTGCATCTAAATTAAACAAAACAGAAGAATTAAATATAATAAATATACTGTACTGTCAGACTAGAGAATGTTTTACAATTAAAAGTAAATAATGATCACAAATATTATGCACAATAAATCAATTGCTGTGCATGTGGTGTTCAAAATAAAACTGTATCATAGTAAAGTTACATTCAGCCAAGCTAGATGGACTGCTGATAGTATAGTCTAATGCCAGATAAAACATGTCTAGGATTTACGTCAGGTAACAATGTCAGCTGAAGTCCAACTGAACTGAACTGAACTGAGGTGCTTGTATCAAAATTAATTTGAACAAAAGACGGACAGTGAAAAATGGTCATGTGAAGTACAATAATAATTACAAATATATCCTGTATACAGGATAACCCTTCAGTAGAATAAGGAGTAAGCAGTACACAGTAGTATGGAGCACACAGTAGTAAGGACCAAAGAACCTGACGATCCATCACCATCATCACCTCTGATTGTTTTGGTGATTTCAACTATTTTCACGGATGCCTACAAGTTGATTCACCAACATCAAGGTTGATTCGCCTACACAATTGGGAGGTTGCCTTTTGTAGGTAGACCCTCACTCGGGAAGGATCGAAATACTGGCCATCTGATTGGTCAGTTCTAGTGTCGTTTACCTCTTGATAAAACAATGTCACTTATGAAAAAAATCGCACTTACCTTGTGCAAGGCACTAATTAGCAGCTATTGACAAGAAAGTCACAAGTATAAACAATAGAAATGTGGATAACAAAGCACCAAAAGATCACACGTACCTTATGTGGGCAACTAATGAACCTGTACTTTCAAAAAAAGCCAATTTTATTGCCAACGAAGGCCTGATGAGATGACAGATTATAGAGCTGCGAGACGATATATATGTGCGAAAAAATCTCAGAAATGCTAAAAAATGTACACTAATGTAATGTAGATCGTTACGACACAATTCAGCAAGTGCACAATTTGTGATAGTTTTGGCCAATCAGCGCACTACTTATTTGTTCAGCACATGCACTATTCGTGGGGTACTCTATCTGCAACTCAGCTGAAGAGTGAAGAAGGGTGTTTTCATATTCCAATCATCCATATTCCAATCATCTGGCTGAACTGGCAAGTACTTTCCAAAGTCGGCTTTCAAAGATTAACTGTATACAGTTTGCTGGAGTGGAGTTAGCAAGTATTCGCCATATTAGAACCAGCATGTTCATCCAGCAAAAATTGCTCAGGTGGCCAGCGTGCCAACCATGGGCAGCACTGCTCAAAGAAAAGAACACAATTTTCAGAAAAAAGAACAAACACAAAATATCTGTTGTCAAAATTGAAGAAGCGTGTGCTTAACTTTATTTATTGAAGCGACAGTGCTTGTTGCTGTCGTAGCTTTATTGAAGTGACACTCACCCGTTGTTGTTGTTGTTGTTGTTATATTCGGTAAATCAGTGGGGAAATCTCAAGCTGCGTTTACTCCTCTCAGTTACTCTATGTAACGTTGTCGGCTACGCGGCATTTCTTTGCAGTTTGTGACATTACCATTGGATAACTCCAGTGTGAGAGATGTGTTCCTAAAACAATGCTGTTGTAGCTGTCACTACTCCATTGCCGTTCTCAGGTATTCAAGAAAATATTTGTGCCGAAGAATTGCCCATGCTTCTAATGATTGTCTTAACCCTTATGTTATAACAAATAAACATGCACATGTAATCAATGAAAATATTTTTTTCTACTGATCAGATAGTCCAGTTCTGGCCTTCTGTCACGCGATGCTACGACCCTCTCTCCTGGGCTTGGTTAAGACAACATTGCCCTTCTATTAGTGATATGTCTGCAAATGCAGTGTTTTAATAGTGACATTTAGATCAAGTACTGTTTGGACAGATGAATATAGAATTGCAGTCATTATTTCTTATTCACCAGACAAATCAATCTTTTTGGTCATTGGTCTTGAAATAAGCTTGTCGTGAATGAGGAGCAATAGAAGATTTTTTCCATGTTTGAACGTGCATGACAATTTTGTGCATGTGACAAATAAGTGGACGAGAAGTCCTTGAAATTGACCAGTCTCAAGTCAAATTGCGTTGCAAAACTGGAACTTAGGCTACTTTACTACTTTTGGATAAGCAAGTGCTGCACTCCGAGCAAAGTTCACCATGTTTACTTCAAAGCCGGTCAATTTCATGCGGATGAAGACATAACACTGACCCCAGTCCATGGACTACCCAAATGGACTACCCTATCCCTGAAAACTCTAGTAGGGTAGTCCATTTGAAAATGGACTATGAATTTTTTTAAGAGTTTTCAGGGGTAGGGTAGTCCATTGGGTAGTCCATCAGGTTAGTGCATGTGCATGGACTGGGGATCAGTGTGATGTCCACATCCATTTCACGCTAATACGTAATTGTTTTCAAATAGATGCGTTTCGCTATTAACCTTTAAGCCCCAAGGGGTCTCCCTTTGACGAGTAAAATCGTCTGGTGTTAGACAGAGTAAAATTGGGGAGTAAAGGGTTAAGCCAATGATACATGGTTCGACAACTGTTGAGCAACAAATGTTGCGACTGGTTCAACAAATGTTGCACAGTGTACCATGATGTTGAACGTTGAAATATGCCATTCAACATGTTGAACGTTGTTGAGCGAAAATAGAGCTTGACTCTATTCCGTTCAACAAGTTGCAACGTTTCAACAAGTCGGAACGATGTTCGACATTTGTTGATCTACAAAAGTTGAAAGATGTTGAACCATGTATCATTGGCTAAATTAAGTCTACTCGTGCTGTTAACTTGTTCGCGATTAGCTTCGGCGAAAAAAAAAACACACACACACAATCATACATCATTGAGTAAAGTTTCAAGTTAACAGCGCGTTTTCTCAACAAGTATTCGGTGTGGGCGAATCGACTTTAGTGTAGGCGAATCGACCTCGATGTAGGCGAATCGTCTTGTAGGCGAATTGACCTGTAGGAGAAACAACCCTGAACAACCAGTCACCATTTTCACGACCTCACTACAGCTTATTGCAATCAAATGGTGAGTTAGTCGGACAAATAACTTTTTTTCCTGTGCTACAGTAAGCTGGGTAACCATAGGGGTGTATACACCATGTATGCCAGTAGCTTTGTAGGCAGGAGTGAAGTTTTACGGGGCTGGTATGTTTTGATTGCCGTCACGAAACATCGACAATTTTTAAACAACTGAAGCTCTAACGTAATCAGAACTTACCAATAAAAAGACAAGCATATTTCTCAGGTAGCATTGCCATCGAAATGCGATGTGTACACCTGAACAAACGACGCAAAGTTCCGCAGGTGTGCCCCAGCTTTCCAAGCTCTCTCTTTCTAGATCGCGCGAGAAACACTGGGTCGTGTACTCCGGAAAGTTTTAGATTTGGTACATTTTAATAGCTGGGTGGTCTGTCTGAGTATGGGATCTTCGGCTCTTTTACGGACTATCCTAATGGCATTTTTTTGTCTTTTTATTGTATTTTTAGTGGCCATTAAATTGTAATAAATAAATAAAATTCCGGGTAGGGAAGCGAACGGAACAGAGGGCGCTTGTCATTTGGTCAAAAATTCCGAAAATTCCGGTTCGGAGGTAAATGGAAAACGGTTTTTTCGGTTCGCCCGACTGGTACCCTGATCCCAGAGGTTTTCACCCGACTGGAAAATTCCCGGAAAAAGAGGAACTTCAACTGCTCAAAAGGCTGGAACGCCCCGACGGCCGTTAACAAAACCGGATCGGATCGGACAGGACTGAATCCGACTGACAAAACCCAGGATACCAAAAATGCTGATCGTTATAAATTCCCGCCAAAATAGTCACGTGAGACCCCATCGTGCGCGATTATGTTGGAACGAGCTCGCTCAGTGTATTATTCCTCGAGCCCGATTGGGCTCTGAGTCAACAGCCCATGAGGCCGAAGGCCGAATGGGCTATTGACTTAGAGGCCATGGGGGCGAGAGGAATAATTGTTTTAGTAAAATCCAACTAGAAAGCATAGAAAGTATAGATTTATCTAATAATGAGCTCAACTACTCGTCCGAAACTTCAGCAAAACGCAATTCAGCCGCCATTGTTTTGGTTGTCAAAGCCGGCGCTTTCGTTATTATATTAACATATATAACAATTATTCCATTCGCCCTTGTTGGATATGAAGTGATAAAATAACCAACGAGCGCGTAGCGCGAGTTGGTTATAATCACTTCATATCCAACAAGGGCGAATGGAATAATTGTTTTGGTAAATTCTCAAACCGGGTTTTGCCGCCGATTTTTATTTCCACAATTTTACAAAGCGTCCGGAAAGAGCATACAACTTCCGCTCACACGCGCCCCGACTCCCGACTTTCCATATGACGTAAAACTCCGACTATTGGCTCATAGTCGGAGTTTTTTAGCCAATCAAAAAGCTAGAAATGCAATAGTCGGAGCTGAGAATATACTAAAGCCTGATAGTAGCTCAACCAACCAGAACGCAGCATTGATAATAGACCACTAGTTGGATTTCACTAATAATGTTTACACCTGTAAACAGGCCGATGTCCAACTATACGATGTCTCGTGTGATAAATTGTCTCTATTCATTTTCATGTGCTAATTGGCTATCAAACGTTCTGCACGAGCGATCACGAAAGTGTACTGCTGATGAATAATTTTTTCCCGCTGCCACAGTACATTAAACGCTTATGCAAAGAAGTTGTCAAAAATGGCTTTGCTTTGCTAAACCATCGGAATAAAACACCTTAAAAATGAATGTTATGATAAGTTTATGTTCAGTGAGCCGCCAGCACTGGCGCGACTTTTGTCGGGCTGACTCGGCTGTGTATGAAATTAATTTTCTGAAAATCATTTAATTTTAACCTCTTGAGAAACGTAAATTAAAAGCCTTTGCTATATCAACAAGTTAAATTTAACAAGGTCCGGTCCGATCCGATTCAGGTTTTGTTAACGGCCCGTCCCGACTGGTTTCTCGAGTTCCAATATGCATCTCCCGCCTCCCGGTAGACTTGCCCCAAGTCGCTCGTTTTTTTTCGTTGTATCGATAGACACGTTTAGAGTTATTTGAAAAAGATCGTTTTGAAATCGCGCGCGAATTAAGAAAATCGCTTGGAAATCAAGCGCGAGAAACATCGCGGAACGCGCGAATGGTTCCGCGCCAAGCCGGCGCGCGCCCTCCATGTCCCGCGCGGGCGATCGAATCTTCACCGCCAAACAAAATGGCGATTGATGTGTGTTATGGTGTATCAGTTTTGCTTCCTCATAAGTGATAACTCACTCCATACGTCTACTGAAACACAGCGACTGCTCTTATTATGAAAATGGTTTGTAATATGATTTGAATTTCGAGGGTGTACACTCTTTGAAGTGCTCATTTTGAAATGAGGTGCGTGATCCCGATGGTTTTTTCGCGCGCAAAATGGTTTCAAATTATCTTCTTTGTTTTCTTTAGAATCTTTAGATTCCAGTCGATGCCCCTCGCCCTATCAGCCGGAAAATATGACATCTAACAAGCTGCAGACTTGGCAGGATCGTGATGTTGGGAACTTAATCAACTCTTGGGCTGATCATAAACATATGTTTGGCGGCAAACAAAGAAACAAGGAGATTTTCGACAACATGGAACAACTTTTTCCCGTTGAGAAATTTCCGCGTATTTCGGTCCGCGGCCTGCTTATTTGCCTCGGAAATCTTTCAGGTCTTAGGAATAGCAGGAATAGCCAGTTGTGAGTGGTAAGTAGCACAGAAATAGTAGTCTTTATTAGATAGAAGTCTTTATTAAGAAAACAGACACAAGATACGTGTGGCTTTACAATCAATGACAAAGCTAAGCTAAAATAGGGGACTTTTGATGGTTTTATTGGCCTATCTAGCAACATTTTATTGACTTTTAGTGACTGTTTTGACCATTTACAATTGCCCTGGGGCTCAGTTCAAATTCCCCACCTATGCCCCCCTTATGTATTAGGCTGTCTTTAGGTCGCAACACACGAGATAGTGTCAGAGATGCCAACCCAAAAAGATTTAAATCCGGGAGACCGCCAATTTTGCGTCAAGATACCTCTTCTCAGTCCTCAAAATGGAGTTAAAATAGAGCTCTGCCAATTCATCTAGAAAAATGCTTCAATTTTCAAAATGTCCTCCAAAAATCAGCCAAGTTAGCCAAGCATTTTTCAAGTATTTTCAAGCATTTTCTTTTGTGTCCGGGAGATTTGGTGATTTGTACACGAGATCGGGAAATTCATTCTGTATCCGAGAGACTCTTGGATAATCCGGGAAGTTGGCATGAATGTAGTGTGGTTAAGATCAAGATAGGTTAAGGCTTTCAGTTTCCTAGAATTTGACAAAAAACATTGGACTGCCAGTCATTTAGTAATTTGAAAACCTTGACCAGCAGTCTACAGGAAACGTGGCACTTACGTTTTATCCTGAGCATAGCAAAAACTAACAGGTCAACTTGAGACCCTTAGAGCTCTCTGGAAGCATTAAGTACTTCTAAATTGAGATAGTTGTTTAAATTGATTAAAGCTTTCAGTTTCCTAGAATTTGACAAAAATATCAGACTGCCGGTCATTTAGTTATTTTAAAACCTTGACTGGCTGCTGGTCATTTAGGCCCTGTTTACAAGGAGGTAGGGTAACTCTAGTAGGCCTCCGTCAGTCGGTGTCGACTATGGATATTGCGCCAGCCTAAAGAAGGTCTGAGCCTCAGCGACAGCGGCGGCTGTGGCTGATGAGTCCAATGCGAGAGTGACAATCTCCACTGCATTGGCTGCAGGTGCGGCAGGTTGAGATGACACCAGGAATGTGCGCCTTCCACCTAGCTTTCTTTTCATTGGCTGTGGTCAGGATCTTTTCTTCACCGGACTTCAGCTGCCTGCGGAGGACACTGCGCCATCTGCTGCGGTCAGCTGCTTTATCTTCCCAGCTCTCTGTGTTGATGTCCAGGGCCTTCATGTCGCGCTTGCATACATCTTTGAAGCGTAGTTGGGGGCGGCCAACAGTTCTCTTGCCAGAGGCAAGTTCGCCGTAGAGGATGTCCTTGGGTATGTGGTCATCCTCCATCTGGCACACATGGCCAAGCCATTGCAGCCTGCATTGTCTGAGTAACGTAAACATGGTGGAGAGACCAGCACGTTCGAGGACCTGAGCGTTGGGCACTTTGTCACTCCTGTTTGGAGTACGTGTGCTGACTATGCAGCGTTGTACACTGCCACCTTGTTTGAATTTGTCAGCTTTGGGTTCTCCCAGACGCGGGTGGAAAGGCGTCCTAGGGTTGTGGCAGCCTTGCCGATGCGCATGTTGATCTCAGCGTCGAGGGACAGGTTGTCACTGATGGTGGATCCCAGGTATGTAAATTGATGTACGACTTCAAGTAGGTAGTCATCAATGGTGATGGTTGGTGGAGTGTCTGCATCCTGACTCAGCATGTTGGTCTTTTTCAAGCTGATGGTCAGTCCGAAGTCTTTGCACGCCTGGGAGAACTTGTCCACAAGTGCGCTGGAGTTCTTGCTCAGTGTGTGAAGTGACAGCAGCATCACCTGCGAAGAGCATGTCTCTGATGGTTATCTCGCGCAATTTGGTCTTTGCTTTCAGTCAAGCAAGGTTGAACAGTCAACCATCGGACCTGGTGCGTAGGTACACCCCTAGTGCTAGGGTTACCCCAGCAAGAGGGTTACCCTGGCACTCACACATTTCTTCTTTTTTCAAGACTTGTTTACAAGGCAGCTAGGGTTACCCTGGCAGTAGGGTAACCAAACCTGCCTCGTAAATACTCTGCTAGGGACAACTCGCCTATCCGGGACAACTTTTTACTGGTTTCCATCATGGACCACGGGGCTAAATTTTTGCCGATTTTAACTTAGAAATTAGAAGGTAACATAACAACATTCCTTGACACTGGAAAGCAGCAATAAGAGGCAACAGAGGCAGGAGAATGGAGGAACTTCCCATTAGTTAAAAAGCTATGATGTCATAAAATTTTTGTGATGTCACAACTTTTACAGTATTGCGAATTTTAACAAATCCATAAGTCAGATTTTGCATGTGAATGCACTCTATCCATTGGCTTTGGTTTCATTCGAGAAAGATGTAAGCTGTTCATAAAGTTTTTAGCATTTTTGTGTTCTGGTCACATGACTTTCCAAATATCGTCAAAACTGCCAAAAGTGAAAGCTCCAATAGAACAAGCATGGCAAAAACCAATCTCAGGATTGACAGGGAACCCATGATATGAGGGTTAGAAGTGAACTATAGCAACCGTTTTGTAGTTAGGGTTCTCCCCCTTAAACGAATCATGAGCACACTCAATTTAAATCTCTTCGCATGTAGCAGCCAGCTACAGTGAAAAAATAATATTGTCTTCCTATTAAAGCGTAGTCTGTTTTGACTTCATAGTCGTCTAACGAATCCAAAGTAAGCAACAGAGGATTCAACAGGTCTGCCATTTGTTTTGTTTTGATTGCGGGCCCACGAGAGGGTCGGCCCTCAACACTAATCTTGACAGCGACCAGTGGATCGCAGAGGCACGTTGCATTGTAAACAGGGCATAGTTTCAAATCCAGCAATGGGTTAAGTACTCCAATGGGGCACCATCCTCTGCTCTAAGCTCCATCCTCATCTAGCATCGCTGCTAATGACAGTGAGATGAAAACATATCCTGCATTTTAAATATCACCAAAATGACAACATACATGCCCACTAACTCATTTCTTACAAGTCCACAAATTTATACCCTTTTCACCTGCTTGCACACATAGTGCACATAGCATCTGCATGCTTTAAGAACTTTAAATTATATGGGTCTCTTAAATTTAACAATATGCAAGCTAAGGCTATTAAATGGGAAGTATCCATTCTTAACACATTCCTTTCCACTGATTACCATTAGTGTTTCTTTTTCAGTTTTCTAACCATCTCAGGGTCTTGACATATAATTATAAAAGTGACCATATCACACCAGCCGAAATAACATTACTGATCATCTAGTAATTTTGGAATGCAGCAAATTGAGATTTCCTTTTATTATATGGCCGTGTCTCACATGGACTGGAAACTAGCGAATTCACGAATTTGATTGGCTAAAATTGACATTGAATGTGGTCTAGATTTTCCCATCTAGACCGGCATCTAGATCGGTTGCATTTTGGGGTCAGAAAGTTACAAACAAAACAGGAACACATTGTCCCCTTTTTCTCTAAAAATACTAAATGGAAAATTGAAAAAGCTTGACAAGAATAAAAAGTAAAGATACGACCAAACTTTTGCAAATTTAAGTTCAACTCATCGCCATTCACAAACAAAACGTCAGTGAGAATGAAGCAGTGCCGTTAAGTAAATTCAAGTTTCTGTTTGGCCATATAATAAACAACTTATTAACCAAGCTTAGTCAGTCTGTATGGGAGAATCTTGACCTCGTTTGTGAGTACAGACCTCACGCTCTTTGCAGTGTTACAGAACCTTGTTTTGTAACTTGATCTACCTTACAACATCCAAGGTTTTGAGATCATGCAAACCACATGGCATTACTTATAACTAAACTTGTCTCCAGCTACTGGTAACACACAAGGTTAACACTTTTGAAGAGTTCAGTCTACTTCTTCAATTGTTGGGCCCCCAGAACCGGTGGAGCCAGAAGAAGGAGCCCCACCCTCTTGGGGAAAGCCCCCAGCTCCTGGAGGGGCACCACTGGCACTCTGGTACAATTTTGTTATCACTGGATTACAGATGCTCTCCAGCTCCTTCTGTCGCCTTTCATACTCTTCTTTGCTTGCATCAGGGTTGCTGTCAAGCCAGCTGACTGCTTCATTGCATTTGTCAACAATTCTTTTCCTGTCATCCTCTGAAATCTTATCTCGAACCTAATGGCAGTTAGAATAACAAAAAAAAACTTTGTATACATACAAAAAATAAATTCAAGAAATAAACAATACAAGTTTAACTTAGAATAGGCCATTTCAGAGTTCTCTTTTGCCTCACAGTCAAAATGAGTCAAAGCGCAAAACCATTGATCAATATGAAATGTGTTTTACTAGCACCTTCATTCTCGTGAAAAACAAGCCCATTTTGATATTCATGAAGGGAACTCGGAAATGGCCTATTGTGAAATTAGTGTCTTGGGGCTAAAGGTTTTTGAGTTAGTTCCCTAATAGCTCTTTATCTACATTAAATGAATAGGTTAATTATTAATTATTATTAATCATGTCAGAATTAGCTTCAATTTGATTGATTTTGATTACCGAAATTCAATCCCTGATATAACTGCAGCTGTGCGACTGTACGTGATTCAAATGCATATCAATGGCCAAATGTTTCAAGTTGGCGTTGTCAGTAGCCACAGTTTTACTTGATGTATTGAGGTTCCTGAAAGTGATAGTGCAGTGGTTCAATTGCACCCTTTGTTTTAGTTTTATTTTGCTTTGTATTTGGGTACGGTAATGTTGACAATTAGTTTGAAACAAAGGAAAATAAATTTCAAACTTGGTGCAAAACGTTTTCTCTTTTACTGTTAATATTTTAAGAAAAAATAGGTTTATCCTTATCCTGGGTAAAGTGTTCCAAGTTGGAAAAAATTGCGAGAACACCAAATGTAAACAAACAGCATGCTGTTCAAATTTGACTCACAAGTGAGTAAATCCACTGTACCTTTATCGCTCAGCTAAATTTTCGTAGTATTTGCCTCTAAAAAATAGCCAGTAAATTACTGTGTCTTGGTTCAGGTTTATCCTTATTATCAAGGTCAATGTGAACTTCAATTCTGGGGAATTTCAACCTTTTTTGAATGAGGGGTGAATGGTCGATCGAAAATGTTTACCGTATTTACCCGTGTATTAGTCGACCTCGTGTATAAGTCGACCCCCTAACTTTGGGGCCAAAAACTAAATTTTCTTCATTTTATTGGAAAACTTAAATATATCGTATTTCTTAGAATTATTGTTCAGTTAAGTACTATGGATATATGAAACAATCACAGCAAGTTTCAATGTGAAGTTTTAATATTCTTGCATGTCCGCAATCGTTATAACAACACATGTACATGTGGGCATTTTGTCCATAACGTTTGAAACAGGCTTACAAAATCAAACATACTAATTGCAGACAAACCTTTCTAACTGTTGAAGTTGAAAAAGCAGCTTTAGCAGGCAGGCAAAACACCAAAGAAAGTCTTAAATCTTTGAGAACGATCGATAAACAGCGTGTTTAGACAACTTGGTAACCAAGCTACAAAATCGGTTGAGTATTGGTAACTGATGACTGTACGTGCTTACATCATGCCAGGTTACCAAGCAGGGAGTTCGAAGCGAGAAAGATGTTTTTCCTCAGCAGATTTACGGCTTTATTTTGCAGGAAATGTCAGTTCTTTATTCCGAAATTGTGCCAGGGAGTATCTTCAACCCTCAGGTCTACATGAAGCAGATAAATTTTAAAGCATTTCAACTTGAACTGCTAATTTAGACGCAGACCGCTAAGCGAAGGGCTTCGCATTTTGTATCATTGTTTTTAAGATATTTTACGTAAGATTATAGACACAATTGTTATGCTAATTGTGCCAAATCTATTTTACTGGTGCTTGGGTTTTAGTTTTTGACCCATGTATAAGTCGAGGGCGATTCTTTGGACTGATTTTTAGGTCGTGAAAGGTCGACTTATACACGGGTAAATATGGTATGTTCTCCTAATATTGAATGCCAAAAGTTCAAACCTTGTCATCCTCCACTGTGCTCTTCATATGGTATGCATAACTCTCAAGTGAATTCTTGGCCTGGACTTTGTCACGCTGTGCATCATCTTCAGCTTTGTACTTTTCTGCCTCCCGGACCATGCGATCAATGTCATCCTTGGACAGTCGACCCTTGTCATTAGTAATGGTAATCTTGTTTTCACGGCCAGTGCTCTTGTCAACAGCAGAGACATTTAAGATGCCATTGGCATCAATGTCATAAGTGACTTCAATCTGTGGCACCCCGCGAGGAGCTGGTGGAATACCAGAAAGCTCAAACTTTCCAAGCAGATTGTTGCCTGTTGTCACACCTCTCTCTCCTTCAAACACCTAAACAAAACAGTAAGCAACAGTTTAGCTACACAGCCATCAGGTTACTAAAGAGTTAAGCGTATTGTTACACAAGAAAGAAACACTACCCATTTGGCTAACAGTTGTGACTGTTCCCTGACCAAGATGCACCCTTCTTGACTTCGAGTTCAATGTACAAACCCACAGGTGATTCTAACCTCTCAGTGAAGTTCAGGTTATTCTTCACTGTGTACATTCAGGATATGAAATTCTACTCAGTAACCTACAGCATATAGTGTACATAATTTTGTTGCATCTATTGTTCAGATTACCTGTATTAAAACACTGGTCTGGTTGTCTGAATAGGTAGTAAAGGATTCAGTTTTTTTTGTGGGTATAGTTGTGTTGCGTTTAATAAGGACTGTCATGACGCCCCCTGCAGTCTCAATTCCAAGGGACAATGGTGCCACATCAAGCAGCAGTAGATCCTGGACTTCACTGCTCTTATCACCACTCAAAATGGCAGCTTGAACAGCTGCTCCGTAAGCCACTGCTTCATCTGGATTGATACTCTTGTTAAGCTCTTTGCCATCAAAGAACTTCTGTAGAATCTCTTGAATCTTTGGGATGCGGGTCGATCCACCAACCAGCACAACCTCATGCACCTGTCCTCTTGATAGACCAGCATCACGCAGTGCCTTCTCAACTGGCTGCCTGGTGCTCTCAAACAAGGCGCTGTTTAAAGACTCAAACTTGGCACGGGTTAGTGAGGTGTAAAAATCAATCCCTTCAAACAGGGAATCAATCTCAATGCTTGTCTGGGCACTGGAGGAAAGCGTTCTTTTTGCACGTTCACAAGCAGTCCTCAGGCGACGCAATGCACGTTTGTTGGTTGACAGATCTTTTTTATACTTCCTTTTGAATTCCTCAGCAAAGTGGTCAACTACATTGTTATCAAAGTCTTCTCCACCCAGATGAGTGTTTCCAGCAGTGGACTTCACTTCAAAGATTCCTTCCTCAATGCTTAAAATAGAGACATCAAATGTGCCGCCACCAAGGTCAAAGATAAGAACATTGCGCTCAGCACCAACTTTCTTGTCAAGACCATATGCAATAGCAGCAGCAGTAGGTTCATTGATGATGCGAAGAACATTGAGACCAGCTATCACACCTTAAAAAGAGGAAATGTTTTATTGTTTTCAGTATCAAATTTTACCAACACTGAAGGATAAAAAAATATATAATAAAGGGTATTCAAACAGAATGCAAGGAGAGTTTTTAACTAACCCACTAATCCACAACAGAAGTCAAATGATTGATTGTATATTCACCCAGCCCTAACCTGCATCTTTGGTTGCTTGGCGCTGAGAATCGTTGAAATATGCTGGCACCGTCACCACAGCATCTGTTATAGTTTTGCCCAAATATGCCTCAGCTGTTTCTTTCATCTTTGTTAAGACCATTGAAGAGATCTGTAAAAAATATAACACTAACAATTTAGAGAAACAACTGGAAAGAAATCCATGGTTTAAAATTGGACAGTTAACTCAATGCCTCAACACCTTTACTACCTTTATGATGATGACCATGATGATGGTGATGTGGAAATGATAATAATTTAAAGATTATAATGATGTGTAGATGATGATGATGATCCTCTCATAATGATCTGATTTAATGGTCGCTTCATGGTCATGTGAACATCGTTTTTCCAGAATTTGTCACAACAATAATGACACTATCAAGCAAGTCGGAAAACTCACTGGATGTATTCAGGATGAAAGAAAGGCAGGTTTTGTTTCATTTTAATGGATTTCATACTGTTTTGCAGCAAAGAGTATCTGAAAGTCACAAAGCTTTCTGTTTGCTTTTCGATAAATAAACAGTGTCCATGTGATAAAATTTTTTAGCTCACGTGATTGAGATTGGCACAGACGAAATTTAGCAACTGCATTTTACCACTCTAGTGATTTTGATAGTATCACATGGACACTGTTTCTTTATGAGAAAGCCAACAAAAAGCTTCGCGACTTTCAGATACTCTCTGCTACAAAACAGTGTGAAATCCATTAAAAATAAACAATACATGAGTTTTCTGACTGTTGACTCAATGGCGTCATTGTTGTTCATATAAATTCTGGAAAATGATGTTTACAAGGCCATGAAGCGACCGTTGAATTGACATCATCGCTGACAAGCTGCTCGCAGACACGAACCACGTGACATTTTTTCAGATCACTGAATTGAACTTCTTCGAGTTCAAATTTTTAAATGCAGTTTTACCACTCTTAGACAAGTGATTTTGACAGCATTAAAATTAGTCCTCTTAATACCTCTTCTGCATAAAACGTTTTTGTTTCTCCTTTATATTCCACTCGTAGTTTTGGTCTCCCAGAGTCGTTGATAATCTGTCAAAAAACGTAAAATCACTTGCTCACTATAAGCCCTCAATGCAACACAAGAATTTTTATCTCACTATTCAATACAGAGCATAGAAAAATGTTTAATATATTAAGCTTACTATTCGTATTTTGATATCTAATTTATTCAATACAGAGCATAGAAAAATGTTCAATATATTAAGCTTACTATTCGTACTTTGAGATCTAATTGCTTACGGCATTCCAGGGTATTCTTTATAATACACTTCCTGAACTGAAGATTAAAGAAAATTGCAAATATACCCATACAGTTAATTTAAGCAAATTACCTTGAAGGGCCAATGTTTCATGTCATCTTGGACAGAGGGATCGTCAAAACGTCGACCGATTAACCTCTTTGCATCTGCAAACGCAACCAAAACAAGTATTCAGCCACACCTTTTTAAAGTAATGTTGCTTAGTCTTTAGATTGTTCGAAACCTACCGAAAATAGTGTTGCTTGGATTCATAGCCACTTGGTTCTTTGCAGAATCACCGATCAGCCGTTCAGTGTCCGTGAAAGCGACATAGCTCGGAGTGGTTCGATTTCCCTGGTCGTTCGCGATAATTTCCACTTTCCCGTGTTGAAAAACTCCAACACAGGAATAGGTGGTACCGAGATCGATCCCAACTGCTGGTCCTTTTGACATGTTCACACACGGAATGTAAAGGAACGCGAACACAACATAAAAGATTCGAAACTCAGCTTCCCTTTCTTCGTTTCTCGTGCCAAGGCCCTGCCGACTAAGAGAATCGAAAAGGGCTATGGGCCTCCTACGCAGTAGTTGACCTCGTTCCCAGGGTCCTCTCCTTCCTGTCCCAGCGGACGGGAAGTTGAGGACTCCGAATTTTGTCTTTTTATTTCGAAAATTAGGGACCGACCATTAGCAAAGTGATCGGGGGGGGGGGGGGGGGGGGTTGACGGGTTTTCAGTTTTTAGGAATTTTTTTCGCCGAGGAGCCCATGCTCCAGTTTTCCCTTCGTGTATTAATTTGAAATAAAAAAGATGTACTTTGTACTTTGCGTGTGCAGTAGTAGTAGTGGGACACGGGATTGCATAAATATAGTTAATATCTCGCAGCCCTCCCCCCTGTTCTTTGATTCTCGATAAATTTTACGATGGAAGGTTCACTCAATGTAGATAGCTTTGATAAGTCGCTCTTATTCTCGATAAGTTTCACGATGGAAGGTTCACTCTTAAGTAATCGCTCGTAAATTTGTCTCTCCAAATATTCACTCTTAAATTTTCGCTCGTAAACTAGTGCATCGTAAAGGTTGGGGAACGTGTCGTTCCCCAAAAAGCTATAATCTTTCTCTTGACTGTCCTCCATGCCTCGTGCTTTTCAAAATGGCGGATAAAATTTCAATGAGCCAGCGAGCACTCCCAAAAGTCACGAGCCAGCGATATATCTCAAGTCAGCGATATATCCCTAACAACGTAACGTTGAAAAAACGACAGAAACCGTCTGCATTCTATGACCGGTGCCAGCCTTCCGCTGGGCCCCGGTAATTAATGGGTAATAGTCAAGACTTAACAAAAACAAACTAACAAACAACAGCAACAAAAAACAAATTAAAGGGCCCTGCGGAAGTTTCAGTATATATCTTACGTGGAGCGCGTCGAAACGAAAGAGATCACTCAGAAATTTGCTAAAAGTAATTTAACAGCACTGCAATTCGCTTCACCAAAAAATTTCATAATTTCGATGGCATTGAAAATGGTGGAGGCTGACTGGGGCAACTACTTCAGAGGTTTAAAATCGCGCTAATACTTGAAAGACCATCATTTAAATAAAAGGAATTTAAATCAAAGGTCATACACTGTCTGTTGATTGATTGTTTACTTTTCACTAAACGCATTTTAATAGCAATTCATTCAAAATATTGAGAGCCGTTTAAGGCGTTATTTCGCGAGATAACCTCTCTGAACGGGCAAAACATTTCATCTGAACGTTTGTTGAATATTTGACGTTTGGATGCAGGAAACCACGCAACGAAGAATAAAACTAGTTGGCTTGTTATTGTGGGATCTCTTGATAAAGAAATGCTCGTACCAGACGTCACTCTAAGTAACATGTAGGATCAATGGAGTAGTTAGAGCAAATCGCGGCCAACTTATTCATGTTCATCTATATTTCTTTTGTAACCGCCATTGATGAGTGTCACGCAACAAACTCAAACATCGGGTGGTCTGCCTGTGTTGAACTCGGTGAAATTTAGCCCCGCGGTCCGCCATGATAGTCATTTTTTGTCAATATTCAAAGGGTCTGGAAACCAGTAAAATGGTGTCCCGGGTGGGCGAGTTGTTCCTTGCATAGCATTTACAAGGCAGCTAGGGTTCTGCCTTGTAAACGCGTCGTTGAAAAAGAGAAGAAATGTGCGAGTGCCAAGGTAACTCTCTTGCTAGGGTAACCCTAGCAATAGAATAGGGTTACCCTACCTCCTTGTAAACAAGGCCTAAGATTTTAACTGATCCAAGTCTGCACAAGATCCTGCACTATTAATTGGTTTGTCCTTGTGGTCTTAGCTTGAGAATCACGCACAATACGTGAGGTCTATCACAATGATCACAAGATAGATCATATTTCTGTATATGACGAGGCCTGTATGTATGTTTTCGCTTCTTTCTTTTAACTTGAGGCTTTCAAAACTCTGCATGTGCTTGCTAATAAAGTACAAAGGAACCAAGCAGGATGGCTGTTTATAGCACATGGTTCTATCACTTTTAAGCCATTGTTATCCATAAGCATTTTTCTACAAGGGTGTTTGGAACCTGGTAACCACACAAAATGTATCAGCCCGACAGTGCAATTCACTCTTCAGAAATTTTTTCTTCACTTCTTCTTTGCATGATTTTTCAATCACCTACTTAACATGATTTTTCTTTGTATTTTCCTTACCCTCTTCCCACTCCCATCACTTTTCACAGCACAAAAATGGAGATTTACGTAAAATTAAAGTTGACTTAAACCTGCTGAAAGCTGGTTAACCAACTTTACGCTATGACTTAAAGCTTGTTAAAGTTACTTAAATGTTTAAATGCATTTACTCAAGCTTTAATTATGAGTGTAAAGCTGGCATAAAGGTCAGCTTTAAAAAACTGAAAGGGGGCGTAAAGGAGCTGAAAGGGGACGATTACGCCAGCTTTAAGTTGGCTTTACCCCGCAGTAAAGTTATCTTTTCATGCTGTGTTTCTAATTGTCCTTTCCCTAGCAGCGCGCCAAAGAGGGCTAACTATCGGTTTAGCATTCTTTTTATGGTAGTTTCTGCGAAAATGTGCAAAGCATGAGACTAATTCCGCAACTGTTTGCTATATAACTATATATAGAGAAACTGGTTCAGCAATAGCATTATCTTGGGATATTTATTCATGTGCAAAACTCTGAACGGTGACAACCGTCGTCAGGTTTTGCTCTTCACTACTGCACTACGTTTGTGTTACGTGCATACAAAGCCCTGGATCCAAATCAAACAACCCAACAGCTTAATTTTTTCTGCGCGGTTTTTAGAAAAAAATTCCTTGCATCTTAAAATTCTTAAATAAGAATGCCGCTAAAAGGGACTCTCTTTTTATTTTATCCTATATTTCAGCATTGGGGTATTATTTTTCCACCATTTTTCCTCCATTAAAATAACTTATTCATTTAATCTCTTAAAGCAGGACCCTGTTTATTGCATTGGTATCAGTTTTAATCTTAACATATCTAGTCCTTTAGCACCAGGTGCTAATATAGCTTTTGTTCCCAACGAGTTTTGTTCTCTCGTCAAAGCCTGAGAATTCCTCCATAGATCCTCCACTCCATTGGCCTTTACCATCCTTTTCCATGTGCTTGTCGTGGAGGACTGGACCTACATTTGAAACTCTCTCCAGTATAAACTTTTGACACACTGAGGAACAGAGGAAAGAAGATAGTGTAAGGGTCTGGGGATTAAACCCACAAACTGTTTAGTTTATTGTTTTAGGTTAGGTTGGTATGGTCTATTTTTCCCCTATTGCTTTTATGAGCCAAGCGTGGCGTGAAACATGAGTCGTGGACGGCAAAGGTAACGTGTGACCAGCAAATTATGCGACATCAAAGTTAACATCAACCTGCCCTCTTGGAGAATGTAGTTAATATATAGATTTAGCCAAGCCTAAAAGGAAAGCTCCGTATTTTTTTGCTGGTTCTTAATAATTTGTTAAAATGCCTTCATTAAAAATACTAGCGTGCGGAACTACTCAAGAAAGATTCCACAGCCGAGATAAATCAGAATAAACGTCAACTCCAATTGCAAAAATTCCGCTGATAACGACCATGAAAACTTGCAAAATCCTGCCCAGAACCCTGCGATCAATGAAAACCTGAGCCCGCGATATGGTCATGTAATACTGGACAGCGGATGGCTTGTTTTGACGCTTGCCACTTTGACCATGAAAAGTGAAAAGGATATGGTTCTGTTTGCACTTCATTGTATGCATGCATGGTTCTGCTCCGCTATAAGACCTTTCAGACTGATATGGAACTCGAAGGTCTCGATGAGTTTTTGATGACTTTTCTCATTCGATCAAAAACTGGTGTGAGCGCCCGCGAGAATTTCGCAAAACACGTCATGTTAGCAGCTCTAGGACCCTCTAGGGATATAAAACACCGTGGGTTCAGGTTGATCCGGGCGTGATTTCATAAAATTATGTTACAATATCAATCACTAATCCGATGATGTGATAAAATGATGCCAGATCAGTATTCGTTATATCCCATGATTGACACGTTAATGGAATTTTTGAAAACGAGAAAAAATATAAAACCGGAGCTTTAGAAGTTATCAAAAAAATTGTTTCAGTGCTGCAAATATTGAATAGCTATGAGAGGAGAAATTTCACGCTTTGTAAGGGCACATGATGCGGGCCACAGTTCATACGGTATTTCCGCTGATTATACTGTCTCTTGTGAATACAGCTTTTCAAACAAGGCTTTAATAATATGGCCTCTTTAAGTTAATTAACATGTTATCTCTGGGTTAGCGCCAGATATTTACAGCCTTTAAGGTAGAGCGCCTTTGTAGTGATCCAAAATTCCTTTCCTTGAAAACTGAACAACTCAAACAAACGCAGGAATTAAAGTTACTTATATCCCATTCACACCAAAGCTCAAACATTTGAGATATTAGATTGCTGCTCGTTCTTTTGATAATTTGTCTCGGATTTTGTCTCAGTTCCAAATGTTCGGCAATATGACAGGTAACCTAGCTTCAGAGCAGTTCTGATAGAATCTACATCGGTGGACTATATGACTGCAGTCTGCAGACAAAACGCAATGAAATTGCGAGGAAGATAACGTTCAATACCGGGGCTCTGACGTCATATGCAGTCTCCATTAGATACTTTTGTACAAGAAGTGTAACATCCTTTCACGCCAGTGGAGAAGAAAAATTTCGTTGACAATCAACTACCGCCGTCAGCCAATCACGTTTAATTAACGTGCGCCCTTTTTTACGAGCAGTTTAAGGTAGCTGGACACAGTTTTGGAAGATTTGAGTACCTGTGTTTCTTTATGATCTCACACTTTAAATGCTAATATTTGATGGGCCCATATTTGGCATACATATTATGCAATACCGCTGAAGTCCATTTGTGAAGTTATTTTTTTTTAAGTGGGCCATTTCCATGGCAAACGGAAGAGACCGTAAAATGCAACCTAAAAATCTTGTTTGTTTTCCATTTTGCAGAAAGTCCACTCATTAGATTTTTATTGAAAATTGTTCATATGTTAACGAACCTGTGATATCTCTATGGCAGGAACTGACAGGCAGCTTTTTATTTATTTACAAAACTTGTGTTCTACTTCTAAGTGTATTGCTGGTCTCCTCTGTGTGTGTTTGATTCGTAATATAGTCTGGAAAATAAAAATCATCAATTTCTAACGACTGGATTTCGAGAGAACGAATGTTTGAACAAACTGCGCATGCGCCGGCCATAATTTACTTTTCTTGTTAATGCACAGAACTGTAAACCACATTTTACGAGGTGGTGAGACTTTTTTTGAGATATATTTGCTGTCGACCTTGTCACCATATTCGCTTTTATGATTAAAAGCTACGCCATGTTGGGCAATACCGCGTGATACCATTTCATATGACTTTTATCCAAATCGCTCAGGAATTTAAGTGTTATTGCTTTGTATTATAAAATCCTTTCGGTGTGTATACAACTCTGTTTAAAATGAACAAAAAAAGGGAAAGGATTTGAAAATGGAACACCTTGTATTTTCTGTACGCCCGTGCTGAACAGTTGCTGTAAAGTAGGCGGTACCTACCATAACACCCACAAGGCCACAGGAAGTTGCGTGGTACAAATCCTTGCTCCCGATAAAGATTCTCCACCCACCACCAGTCGTTATCATCTTTGCTCAGTACCTTGACCAGTTCTCCCCTCACCACGGAAATATCGTCATCATCGCACGCTTTGAAGTCAAACAAGACGCGGAGCATGGTCTGTCTTTCGCGAACCCGCAAGGCTTCCCGCGGGTCCATGCCACGGGATTCCCGAATAGAGCATCGAACCTGATCGGCCCGAGAGAAATTTGCATTGTCATCGTACGTTGGTTCCTCATAGACGCTGGTGTAGCTTTCTGCTGCTATTATGATATTCACTTCTTCTGTGTGATTTTCCTTTAGCTTCACTTCGGGTTTTGGAGAGGTAGCCTTTTTAGCGTCACCTGACTTTCTTCCAGCAAATATTTGTTTGGTCTTTCCAAATATTTTTCTGGTCGCCCGGTGAAGGAAATTTTCCTTTCTTGGCAAGCCAGGAAAGCCATTAGTTTCCTGTTGTTGCTTAAGTTTGATGCTCTGCTTCTTCGTCTTAAAACAATTCCAAGATTTAGTTTTGTAAGTGGTTGACATCTGTTCTGAGGAATCGTGGCTATCTTCGCTACATGCGATGCTTGAGTTATCGTTAAACCCAGAGTCTTCATCTGGCTGAACGACAGTGTACTCTGAAAAAAAAGTTCCTTGACATTAAAGCATTTGTGTATAACTCAATTTTACAAGTTAAGTAGTGATCTTTCTCGATAACCAATCAGTGAAATAAGAATTAAAGAATCGCTCAGAGACATTTGTTTGTAGGATACAAAACAAATCTTACCCCGCTTCATCGCGAAATCTTGTGTAAGGAATCCGTGCATTAACAGCGTAATATATCGCTTTGGTTGTCGCGAAATATCAAGTAATATATCTGTCACGAGACTCGATGATTAATTACGATTAAATATTCCCGGAGGGAAATTCAATAACACCCCAGTAAAAAAAATGTACAATTTGCACGCTATGAAAGGGTTCCAGCTAGGATAATTACCTTTAGATATCACTTGAGGACTATTCAAATGCTAATTATGAGTTGTGACGCACCGACAAGTTGTTGAGAGGGTCATTGGTGGGTAAGCACATGATTCATCAGACAAACAATACACAAACCACAGGCTTTGATATATTGTGGCTGCATGGATACACCTTCATCAGCTTCACGTCAATGTCAAACAAAAAGTGTCTGCTGCATGAATGGCATACTTTAAACACAAAAGTTAGGGGTCTTTTCCAAGACAGTACATACATTCAGCTACAGTGATAGTTTTCTTTAATAATTCTCCTCCTCGCATTGGATCTTGTTCAGTGTCAGTATGGGAAATTGTGATTTGTCCGTGAAAGATAAAGAGGAAAAGTAAAATCGAACTTGTTGTTTAAAAGGTTTTGTACTCATCAATGTGAAATGTTTTCCTAGTTTCTTGCAAAGCCGCTTGTTTTGCTAATATTAGCCTGTCTGTTTAACAAAAACTATATTCCTCACTGAAAACAGAACCGGGCAGAGCTACACTTCGGCCATGAGAGCCTTACTCTTGTCGTCCACAAACAAAGGTCAACAACATCCCAAAAGGGTAAAGCAATCGGCTTTTATGTTTACAAATATCACAGCTCCTTATTCGTATATGTTGTCGATCCACTCAAAAACATTTAATGAACATTTTATACTAACAGTTTGTCTCTGGTTGTCTCTGTCGGAGCTGAGAAACCGACAGTGTATATTGATCAGGCGTTATGCATGGGCGAAGGCCTTCAAAGGATGCAAGCGTCAATATACGCGAGTTCGAACTGTTTTGTTATTATGAAAATATAATTTGGTTTTATCAACTGGGTTGATAATGTGAATTGGCCACCGTAAAGAGATTCGAGAGCTGACGTATCGAGCGTTGGCCCTTCGTCGGAGCGAAAGTTATTATAAAATCCTGCCAGTGCAGTGTAACGTCTTAGCACTTTGTGCTGTCAAAGTTCTAAACGAGGGAATTATTTGCCTTTTCCTTTAAGCAGTAGACCCGAACTTTCCCTTTTTAGGAGTGAAAAAAAAAATAAGAAAGAAACAAGTTTGTGCTAACCATAGGACTAGAAATATCAAGGATTTCACGTAACCCATTCAAGGGCATACGTCACATGTAAAGTGGCACCGTTGCCCGCTAGAATGGCTCAGGAAGCGTGCTGTTGGTTTGGTCTGATGAAGATCACGAACGGTAGAGCAGGATAAACTCAGGCGTCTTGGTCATTGAAAATAGGGACTTTACGAAACAACGACGGCGACGTCAACGAGGACGTCGCCAAACAAAAGATTTAATGAGCAGAACAATAGTCCTGCACGTGCGTTATCCATCTTTGTTCATTTCTTAGTCGTCCTCTGCAAAACAACGACGTAAAATGACTAAATTCTGAGTTGTGTTGAGAACGTGAACCGCAACGGCGAGTTTTTCATGTTTCTCGTTTGAATTAAATAAGCGCTGAAAAATCCAAGTAGAAATTAGCGCTGATACTGATAATCACACTAAACAAATTCTGATAGTTGCGAGATTCTTACGCAAAATTTAAATTCATTTTTTTTTTTGTGGACGCTGTCGTTGGTGTTGCCGTCTTGGTTTCGTAAAGTCCCTAATGATTCGAGAGGGGAACCGGGAAGCCGCTGGATAAGGGTAACGCACGCTCTGGGACGAGATTATTTTGTTCCACTAGTACTAGTACTGTTGTTCTCAAAGTGATTAATAATAATTCTTCAAGTGCATAGAGTTTTATGACTAATTTTTTCGTTTTCTCCGCAGTTTAAGTTTCGATTAAGAAGAAACTCTTTTCTGGGTTTCCTCCCAGACTATTCGCAACTACTGATTATATTGAAGCGCACATTGTATGATTTAATTTATCGCATTGCGTAAGACTATCCCTTGATTATTACTATGGTATTGAACTTATCATATCATAGCTGCACGTAATAATGCGCAAGACTGGCAAGCTCTTTGCGGCATACAACAACATGAGCAAAGAAACAAACATCCATCCTACATAAATATCTGAACCAATGTCGAAAATATGAATGACGTGGTTGGCGCGGTGCACTGGCGAACAGGACGGGCCCAACGCGAATTCAGTAATGGGGAATAGGAATTTTCCGGTTTTCTTTTCGGGAACAAAAACAACTTATTTCGACCGCGCTCGCTGTGTCTTTCCGTAGATTTTCACCCGTGAGGCTGTTAAGATGTTGTGGGCTTGCTGACCGCATGAGATTGAAGGCCTTTAGCTGTTCCTTTTTTGCGCCTGACACTTTCTGCAAGTGTTGGAGTCGTCTGCCGGTGCTGACGTTTTGTTGACGAAGACTTTCCTGCAAACAACAAAGATTACTTGTCATGAGAAAGCTAAGGACACTTAGCACGGATCTTTTTCTCTCAAGTGATGTGGGAAACATTAAAAAAGACGCCGCTCATGTGATCACAAGAGATTGAGGTTTATGAATTGACAATTGGTGAATATTAAACTCTCGAGGGATAATTAAAATATGGGCCCAGGTCAATAGTCCAGCCCTGTGGACCCGGACCATGGACCTGAACCTCAGACCACCTCGTGGGACTGTGGACCAAATCATGGATCCGGTCCATGGACCCGATTTTCTACATACAGATTCCTGTATTATGAATTAGTAGGGCTTGTGACCGCGTTTGTTTACACTCCCCTCTCCATCGGATAGGTCAAGTTTTATCACTGGTTTGGAAGTGTAGATAGTCTCCTCAATTTGTGGGGTGCAACTGCTAGTATATCACTGACAACTTTATAAAGTTTTTAGAATTACTTCGTTTTCTTAACTGCACGTGTTTCAAGGCTAAACGTCTTTTACAACGAAATGCAAAAGAATAATGGTATAGTTTTTCCTGTTGCCTTATATATCTTATAGACTCATTGCCTGGGGCAATGCGTCCAATGCTTACTTAAACAAAATTTGGGGTCTTCAAAAGCGAGCGGCCGATCGAAGAAAACATGCCATCCCTTTATTTGCCGAAGCAAAAATTCTGCCTGTTACGTTCCTATATTATGAAGCCGTAAGTAAACTAATGCTTGACGTGCACAACCAGAGTACCCCAATCAACATTGCGAAACTATTTACTAAAACATCACACATTCATACCTATATTACTCGATCATCCAAGTCGCAGCTCTTTAGTACAAAGTACTCTTGACTAAACTTACAAAAAAGGTTTTCTCACGTGTTGGTGTCAAAATTTGGAATAAGATACCGATTGAATTTAAAACTTTATCAAAAAATTCTTTAAAAAAACAAATGAAAAAGTCCTTATTTCAGATCCTAAATAATGAAGATTTGTATCTTGATGTCGAAAATATTACCTCCAAACTCAACGACTGCACAATTAAAACAAATTGATCCAATTCCTTTCGTATCTAATTTGCTCCTATACTTTATTGGTACAACTATTGATGTATTTACCAGCTATGTCTAACTATTCAGGTTTTAATTTCTTTACTTAATATTGTAACTAAAGTTTGTTGATATATTGACCCGCCTCGAATAGCAAATTTGCTATCTGCGGGTCGACATATTAAAACTAATTTTTTTTTCTTGAGTGAGGGTTGTAATAATTGCTATGAAATGATACATAACGAGCGAAATCCCTAAGGAGAATGTTAAATTGGTTTCACTTGGAGAATGTTAAATTGGCTTCACTTGGAGAATGTTAAACAAGCTTTTACAGTTTTGGCGGGTACTAGACAAGTGTTCTCCTTTAAATTTATTGTAATTTAGCTAGCCCTTTTCTACTTCTGATGATGTATGTAGAAGCATACGAAACGTAATTTTTACAACACGCGTTGTTTTGTCACGTTTGTGACCGCAGTTTGTTTTTTTTCATACAGGAGCTTGAAATTTTACACCAAAACAATACCTGGCATCAAAATTTCCTACCCTGATTTGTTCAATCAAACAGACGCTTGAGAACACGCACAAAATACCCCAGAACGCGTATTTTTTCGCCAGAAACCCTACCCCAACCTCCCCGTCATGTATACTGACGGCAAAGAGGACTTAATAACTTATTAGCCATATACATTTTTGTTGTTTGTAATTTTTAGTTATTTGGAAATCATAGTCGATATACTTACATATTGTATAAGACTCCAAATAAACATATTTGTCTGTCTACTACGAGTGCGAGTGCCACCCCCACTCCCCGTATCCCTCGTATCGCTGGTGAGGATAGCCTCTTACGCAGGCGTTATTACGGGATTGCGTTACCACTCGTCCCCAAGTGTAACGCAATCCCCTAATAACGGCTGCGTAGGAGACTATGGTGAGGAAGCAGATGCTGATGTTCTTTCTTTTGTTAAAGTGAGAGAGACCGGAAAGGAAAAAAGGAAAAATTCCAGCGGTTTCTTTACAAAGAAAGTTTACGTCATGTAACTTCAAACGAAATTCCAATACGGTCTTTCTTCTTTCTGACGGATTAAAAGCATTTGAAACTTTGCCCTGAAACGAAATGGGGAAAAGAGACAATCGAGTGGTGAGGTTTAAAAAGTTTTCTTTAATATGCCGTGGTGATGATTTATATTGGTTTAAGCGTATAAAAGTACTATGTGGATTGCCAAACAACTATGCGACCTTCCTTTCATTGCGTATATTGATGGATCTCATCTGGTACACCAGAGTTCGGTTTCATTTGTATAGTCTTTTCATGCTTCATCAATTGAGATTATGTCGAAAATATTCCTGTCGCCTGGTGCGAAGATCACGATAAGTTCAAGTACGGACCGGTTAGCAATAGTTTGTAGTTAATAATTAGCCACGATTGACAAATAGATTATATGGTAAGTACTCCTGTCGCTTTGAAACAGGGGCAGATCCAGGATTTTTCTTAGGAGGGGTGCACCACTAAGGAATGACGTAAACAGGAACAGAGCACTCGGAACCTTCCAAATATAGATTTTCCTTCATGTGGTGTAGCACCATTGTGATGTAAACCCATACTTGGGGTACTGCAGAGAATAAGCCAATTTGGAGTTTCAGAAAACACGTGTGCGCGTCGGGATAAAACGGAAGCATATAATTTTCTTCTTTTGTCATGCAAAATACTTTCAAAAGTTTGAATTCAAAATCTTTTCACTCCGAACTGGCTTATAACGAGAATTTACTTCCAATTTGCCTGTGCCTGTTATATAGTGGCCCTAAATTGTAGCCACAAAGGTAAATTATCCATTTCACTGGAGGCTCACATTCCTCTTAAATTCCTACCTATACTATTATGTTAATCAGTCAGCTGTCCACAATAATATTAAAATTTTCTGTTCACCTGTTTACATTGAAATAATTACATTTTATAGGCATATATGAATCCTGTTGCTATGGCACGAGCAAGTAGACCTGCTGTTTCTGGGCCGACAATAAGAGATTACCTTAACAGAAATAGGCCCACATTGTAAGTGATATATCATGTTTGGATCAAGTCGTCTCCTCCCCCAACACCACCATCCCCAATCCCACCCTTGGCCCTTGTTTCAGGGGCATGGAAATGTGACATTAAAATGGGAGGGGTGACAGTGATGTCACAAAAATGAAAAAAATATGCAATGTGCGTATCCAGACATAACTAATCGATGATCAGTGACATCAATTGGTAATTGATGAGTAATCGATGGGTAATCAGTTGATTAATCATTGATTATTGGCGATGATCGATGAGTAATCAAAGCCCAAAATTTTGTGACCTATCGATTACTCATTGGTGACATCAATTACTCATTGATGTAATTGATTACCTATTGATGTTATTGAGTTCTCATCGATGACCCATCGATTGCTCATTGACTATTATACTGCGCACAAAAGACACATTTCTTGCACCATTTCTATTTTTTAGTTTGTGATTCTTTTATCTGTGTTAGACATATTGGTATTCCTTTTGACGACATTACAGCTTCGCAAAAGTTCAAATAACCTTTAGGCATGTCTAGGCGTGAAGTGCTAATAAAAGTACAGATGATTCTTAATTGTGCAATATTTCACTTTACCCAACTCTTTATTCAATAACAATACAACTGAACAACCAGTCTGTAATTGAAACTAACAAGTACACTGACGATAATTGACTACGTGGTTATAGATTTTGTCTGGTGGATGTTTGTCAGCAAAGTAAAACTGCTTCAGCTGCCATAAGCAGTTAAATTTATGCTCCGGAACAGCTGCAAGCACTTTTACTTTTTGTACTTTTTTCATGTGTAACCATGATATTGTTACATTGTTATGGCGTGTACAAGCTTGAATATTAAATATTTTTACAAGTTCCGATTTTTTGCCTTAGAGCTAAATGCATTTTCTTTATCTTTTAAGAATTGTTTTAGAACTGCTATTGTCATATTTTCGGCAGGTCCCTGTTCATATGTTGTCTTTTTTGGTTCTCCAAGCATTCCACGAGATGATATTGATGAGTAATGAATGAAATCAATGCAATCAGTGACTAATCGATAACCAGAAATTTTGTGGCCCATTGATTAGTCATTGATTAGTCATTGATCATTGACAATAATCAATGACTATTCAACTGATTAAAGTGCACCTAACCCCAAAATATTATTTTTGCTAAAATAAACCTCTGCACCAATTTCTGACTGTTTATAGCATTCAAAAGTTACGAAAAACTGTGCATCATTTGTTGCACGACCGAGACAGAAGGAGTATGGATCTATTCCCTGTTTGACGTCACAAACTGATTTGCATCGCATCAAGTCTTTGTAAACAGGCATGCAAATTAGTTTGTGACGTCAAATAGGGAATTGACCCACGCCCTTTCTGACTTGGTTGTGGAAGAAATGACGCACAACTTTGAATGCTATAAATAGACAGAATTTTGTGAAAACGAGAAACAATTTGGGGTTAGGTGCACTTTAACATATAGTTAAATGTCATTGTCATTTAATTATAATTTCTCAAGGTTTGAAGGTTAATGATTTTCTTTGAATTAATCTTTACAATGTGATGGAAAGGGATGAAGTGAAAGAAATGATCAACAAAAAGAAGACAGGCTCAGAGACCCTAGCTGCATATGAAGAGCATTTAAACCAGGTAACCAGGCAAGCATTACAAATTCACCATTGGCCAAAAGTATGAGCAGTTTCTTTTAGGTTTTATTGTTTAAAACTTATTTTGTATTGATTCTCAGAAATTTAAGAGTGAGCTGAAGAAAAATAGAGAAAAAGTACTGGGAACCTCAGATGGCTCTTCAAAGACAAAGAGGAAAGAGGTACATGCGTTGTGTATGCTTCATAAGCTGTACTCCGACACATCTATTAATAATTATGTGATCTGACAGTTCTTTAAATGGGAACTAAAGGCAAAAAGCATTATTTCTGAAACACATTCTTTAGAAAGCCTAACATAGGTTATGTTTAGTTTGGGTAGTAATTCATTTCCGTTTCTTCATTTTGGCGAAAAAAGATGAGGTTTTGGGCCTTTGCATTCTTTGCATTGTGGGCTCAAAATATATGTGAGTGGTTTGCTGTGACATATGATATGGGGAACTCTGAGAATTATTTGATCATCCAGCAGTACAACAGTACACCATGGTAGAGCAAAGGAAAAGATCAATAAGATCATTGTGTGCTGTAAGCAGGATTGATTAGTTTTACTTATTTGCTGCGATTTCAAATATCTTCCTCATATCATAAGTCCTAAAAGACCACTGACCCACCCATTCTGAGCAAATGTTTACACATTCCTGTTTAAATTATTTTTCTGTTAGACAAGTTTTATATCATAATTAATTGTTAATATATGTTTATTAATTTTTCCCAGAAAAAGAAGTCAAGCAAGCGAAAAAGGAGAAGGGTGAGCTATAGTTGCTGCTTAGCCTCCTGGCCGGTATTCCATCACAGTTTACTCTCAGTCTGTACTTCCTGTGGATTATCTTCCCACCCACACCCCTACATGAAATACTTGTCTGTCATGGGTTTCCCCATGGGATTCCCCATAGGTTCTCCCACTGATAATCCCATGTTGTTATTATTATTTCTGCATGCTCCAACTTGTCATTTAGAAGTTGATAACAAAATGCCATTCTTCCTCTGGACTAAACAGAGTTTGTTTGATTTTGTTTGTTATAAGCGTCCTTCTTCCCCTTCATCATCATCTTCAACTTCTGATAGCAGTGAATCTGATGAAGAATGCAAGGTGAGAATTTAAAATGATTGATTGTCAATGGTTGTGTTTTGCATGAGACAGAAAGCATGTTAAACAATCTGTAATGCTGGAAGAAATTGGTGGAATATAATGACCTATGATAATAGATTTTTAAGCCTGGTTTTAACTAGTAACAGAGTCAGAGTTGTAAGCAGTAGGTCATAAGCACGACGGAATCTGAGTCAGAACAATCAGTATGTTTCCATTTTCTTCTTATTCTGCTTATGACTCCATCCCTTACAATCTAGTGAAAACATGATTACAGTGGGATTTGCAAGCAGAAAGGAAAGATCAGTCGGGACCAATCACATTGCTAGTTGCAGGCGCTCCAAGTATTTCTTTTCTACTTCCGACTCTGACAAATTATGTAGTTTTCACTAGGTCGTAAGTAACAGAGTCGGAACACTCCTTGTCAATTTGATTTTCACCAGATCATAGTGCCTGCAACTTTGGTTATAACTCAGACTCTGACTGCTTCGCTAGTAAAAACCAGGCATTTAGGGTAAACTAAAAAAAAACAGTGGATAACATGTAAGCGGGATGGCGGTCACGAATTTTGCTGCTCCGTGTTCTGTAGCTCTTTTTGCTCTATTTGTACGCTTCAGCCTGCTACAGCTGTATGAGGCAGACTTCACATGCATTCATAATCATGCGAATCACATTGCTAGTTTCAGGCACTCCAAGTATTTCTTTTCTACTGCCGACTCTGACAAATTATGTAGTTTTCACTAGGTCGTAAGTAACAGAGTCGGAGCACTCCTTGTCAATTTGATTTTCACCAGATCATAGTGCCTGCAACTCTGCTTACAACTCATTTGTACAGTGGAAGAAATTGCTCGCTCCCTTGATAAAGGTAAAGAAATTGACTTAATAATCATGGATTTTTCCAAAGCCTTCGACTCGGTTCCGCACCAACGCCTTCTATTGAAACTGCGCTACTATGGCATACCTGGCACTCTTAACACCTGGTTAACACAATGGCTCACGCGCCGAAGCCAGTCAGTTGTCGTTGATGGGTACAACTCTCCGGAAGTGCCAGTTTTGTCAGGAGTCCCTCAGGGGACGGTTCTCGGTCCCCTCTTGTTTCTCCTGTACATTAACAACCTGGGAGAAAATTGTACCTCTAGGATGCGTCTTTTTGGTTTTACTTTGATGTACAGAACTATTGAGTCTCATGATGATGCCACCAAACTGCAGTTAGATCTAACAGCACTTCAGGAATGGTCTGAAAAATGGCAAATGACATTTAACCCTAGAAAATGCCACATCTTAAGAATATCGAGGAAACAAAATCCTGTTGAGTCTAGCTACGTCCTTATGGGGAAAGTTTTAGATTCAGTCACCCACCACCCTTATCTAGCTGTAGAACTGTCCAGAAACCTCGATTGGGGCCAGCATGAAAATAACAAAGTCATGAAAGCCAACCAATCGCTTGGTTTTCTTCGGCGAAATCTAAGCAGCTGCCCCAAAGGCGTGAAAGAAGCAGCCTACAAAGCCCTTGTGAGGCCTCACGTGGAATATGCCAGCTCAGCTTGGGAACCACATTAAAAAAAACATGTTAAACAGATAGACGGGGTGCAAAGAAGAGCCGCACGCTTCGTCAAAAACTGTTACACACGGGAACCAGGAACAGTTACAAACCTATTGAATGAATTAAACTGGATACCCTTGGAAGTACGAAGAACAATCTCGCGGTTAACTTTATTCCACAAAACAATTCATGGTGATGGCGGCCTGGCCCTTCCAAACTATCTTACAAAACGAAGCAGGCATTTAAGAAACTCTCAGAACAAGTTTATCGAACTACAGCCACATACTGAGACTTATAGAAATAGCTATTTTTGCAGAACTGTGAAGGACTGGAATGCATTACTGAGCGATTTAGTTAATGTTAAGTTCGTAGATCTTTTTAAAAAGGCCTTATCTCAGTATTTTAGCTAATGTTTATTTTTAATATTGTATATAACCGATGAAAATTTTTCATTTTTTTTTTATATTGTATATAACTGATGTTATGAATTTATCTTCATTTTGTCTTTTTCTTAACCTTATTTTCCTTCAAATTTTATTGCTTTTTATTTAGATGTCTTGCGTGATGGCAAAACCTTTGCAGGACTAAAGATTGTTGAATAAAGATTGAATAACATTGTTGGTGGGCTCTATCCTCTGAAATCATGCAGAATATTGCTTGATGCTTGATGTTTTATTATTCAACAAATTTTGTCCACAAAGTGCATTTTACAGCTGAAAAGTTGCTGTTATGCAGTACTGAGTTGTGAGACTTCCAGCAAGTTATCATTACTTAATGTACTTTGCATGATATCTGTCAAGTACAGATGACAGATAGCAATCGCTTCACGCTTTATGGTCTATAACATATATATATATATAGTATATATAACATATTGGTTTATAACATTGCCTGTGGAAGGTACATCAAAAAACATGCTGACAAGAAGATGGAGTCTTTCAATCTAGTGAGCGTATAGTAAATATAACAAATACATACATCAATAGAATTCTCAGACTATTTACGGACTATTTCAGTTTCAAACCCTCGAGAGGATGCAAATGAGCCTTGAAATGTAGCTCAAAATCTGTGATAACGCCGTGAGGTTCACAATGCTGTAATCTGTTGGCAATCTGACAGCTCAAATACATGCTACATAGTGGTACTTTAGTGCAACATCATCACTCAATCAGAACATGACATTTCTTGACTATTACGTCATTGTAACCAATAGTTGTGCTAGAATTTTATCTCACCTCGCAAGACCCTCAGTTCGTCCAATTTGATCCAATTATCAACTTTTTTTTCTGTATACAAACACAAACAACAAATTGATTCAAATTTATTCCTATGTACACTGGGAATACAAGGATGCCTCCTCAGGTTTTGGGCTCTTGGCTAAAACCCTGCGGGTGCAGTTAAAATAAAATACCAAATTATCTCTTTACTTTTCAGCATAATGCTAGCGATGCAGAATATTTACAGTAATTATTGATGTCAACACCAAACCACACATCCTGAATATGCAATGTAACAATTCTTCAAATTCATTCGTTTATTCCATCGGCAAAAATAGGGAGTCCGAGACGCTGTTCGACAGCAATGTTGTTTTAGTAAGGGACCTAACATTAGACTACTAGGGGAATATTGCAGAGTAGAATTTTTATTTAGGTGTGACCGAGCTAAAACTTACTTGGCCGGTCATTGTGACCAGAGTCTACGGAAATTATTTTCAGCCCTGAATAATGTCTTTTTCCGGGTTGAGCGCCATATTCCAATAGCAAGTCCCGAAGTATGTTACAAAGAACGTCACAACAATGAGGCCTAGCCCTTAAACAATAGACTTCACATAGAATGACACAATAGTGCATAATTATATTGAATTGGTAAAAGGATCATGGAGCATCACCCCATTTTCCTGAATTTTTCCATTTAAAACAAAATTGATTTCTTGAGCATTGGTTTAAAACATCCACAAGATTCTGAAAGTTAATCATGACTAGCCTTAAAATTCTGGTTGCCAACACTCATTTTTCAGTCGCACTGGCGACAAGTGATTTGATTTTTTTGGGTGGTGGAAATATGAATAATTTCTTGCTTTCATCCAGGACATAAGATGGAGCTGCTTACAATAGAAGTCTAAAGAATTGTTCTTGTTTGTTGTAATGCAGCAGAGAACAAAGGCCAGAAACAAGAAAAAGAAGAGGAAACATACTACAGAGCGTGGTATAATTACAAATGAGCTCAGATCAAAGAAGAGAAAGAGAAAACACGATGATGAACACCTTTCATCTCCATAACCCTCAGGTAATTCTCAGCCAATTATATTCTAAATTTAAGCACATAGCTACATCTTATTATTCATACTGGTTTTCTATAAGGCAGGTACAAAACACAGGTCTCATTTATCATACGTCCCTGAGGTCACAAGTCGCAGATAGGAGAAAAGAAAAACTCAACAATTACAGAATTACAAACTCCTTAACGAGCACCAGGGGCCCTGCATTCTGTAATTGTTGAGTTTTCCTTTTTCCTACCTCTGACTTGTGACCTGTGTTTCGTACCTGTTGTCTTCTATACAAGCAGGTTTAAGTTAAATATTAATTTCTCTTGTGGCAAATGCTGGGAGTGTGCACTAAGTCTGAATTTTTTGCGCATGTCGTTAATGCAATGCTAGTGAAAAACATGGCATGTCTACTGGAGAGATCTGGAGCAGATTTACCCAATAACTAACTAGACAATGTTCAAATTGTGTAAACAACGGGTTAAATAAGCTTCACTAACCTTGCTTGAGAGTAAAAATTCTTTTGCATTAATAACTGAAAAGCATGGTCAGTGAGGCTAATTTATGAAAAGGGTTACTATGTGGAGATGACCAAATCAATAACTTTAGCTTAGTTATAATGGCCAGTTTCCAATAACTGAGTTGTTGCTCCATTCTTTTTTTAGGTTACAGGAAAGACCGCAAGTCTTTAGTTATTTAATAATTATTTGTTGTTAAACTTTAGTTTGTCTCTGACGGATTGGAGAAAAGAACCTTTTGCATGTTTGAATAGGTCTGGCATAAACATAGGGCATCATTGGACTTGGGGGGGGGGGGGGCCTGCAACCTCCCTGTCCCCCTCCCCCCACCCAAGAAAAAAAACAAATTACACAATTCCCAAATGTGCTAGCATTAAACCAGTATACAACAGAACAAAAATTGCAACTGCTGTTGCCCAAATCCTGGTGAGGGCCTCAGCCCTCCACCCCCTGGCTTGTACGCCATTGGGCAAACACATGAGAACCAGCCTTGGCTTTGCACTCTCCGAGACATGTTTTGCATATGTTTGAATAGGCCAGGGGACTCACATATGAAAGGGGCGGTTATTCTCTTCGTCTCGCTTAGGGGTGTAAATTTCGGATTTTTGGCCTCACTTAGGGTGTTCTGGGCAAAACACTGTTACTGGTATATTTAGCCGTCAAGGTCTTGCTTAGGGTTGCATACGAAGAAATATAAAAATATATAGAATTTTCATCGGTCTCCTTTAGGGGTTAAATTCAAAATTTCTGACAAGCATCCCCACCCCTTTCATATGCAAACACTGACAGGTTCCACTCAGAAATTTTGAACAGGTTCACCAAGATAGATAGATAGATAGTTTATTGAAATTACGATAATTTTTACAAGTGTAAAACGTAAATTAAATTACAACTATAAATGGTGATTGTTGAAAATCTTGGCTTCTCTTTTGCTTCTCTTCTCTTGGCTTCTCTTGCTCAAAACAAGCTTAGTTGGCCATGTCTTTTTAGCATTTATTTGATAACCAGGCACTTCAGCCTAAAAAAATGGACCTCAGCACAAGGCTCTGGGCAATAAACTACCTTATTGGTACTTAATTTCATGTGTACTTAACTTTGCAATTTTGCATGCTGGGAGTGTGCACTAAGTCTGAATTTTTTGTAGTCTATTACTTTTTACTAATTATGGAAATAGGAGGGGTTAAGTTTCTAAAGAAACCATGGTGCTGCGTCGGTGGGATGTTCAGGAGTCAGTTTGAAATCTATCCCCCTCGTATACTGTTGTGTCAAGGAAAGAAATTTCGCTCTCTGAAATTTCAGCTTGAGGAGCATTGCATGGCGACCCTGCGAACGAGACTACCGGCTACTCTGATCATAGCAATCAGCTTGTGACAAAACAACCTCGTTCCCAGGGTCTCTCATCTTCCCACCCTCCTCTCTTGCCTCCGGAGGGCAGGAAGATGAGAGACTTCGGGAATGAGGTTGGTGACAAAAAAGCTCACTTATAACATGCATCTACCCTTCCAGTCGCTGGCGCCTACTTAAAAATATTTTGAAACCCTTGCTGAATCCACTTGGATGGAAAAACATTAAGTTAACCTGTGCTCTTGTTGAAAATTATAAAATAGAATTTTGAAATTAAAAATTAAAACAGACAACAGCTTTGCACAGAAGTGGTTCTTTAATGTACATTCTGTTTGATTTAAATGTAATTTGTCTCCTTGCCACTGCACCCAATTCATGAAAAGATACTTTTGTGACTGGTTGTCTTTTCAGTGAAATTTTAGGTCATTGAAAGGAGGACTTGACAGGCCTGAGTTTACTAATTTAATAAATTCAAGGATTTTATTATTACATTAAAAGAAGCTATTTACAAAAGTTATTGACCCTGTCCCATCGAGGAGTAACTACACACTTATCTAAGTATCTAATTTTTCTGATTTGTAACAGCTTGCACCAGAAAAGTATTTTAGTACTAACAAGCTATGCATGATCCCCAAGCCATAATCTAAATTAAAACTGATGTAATATGATATTCCCTATGAGAAGACTTATCTTGACCAGAGAAAGGTGGTATCACTGAAGACACGGAAGATACAAATGTTGCAGGATACAAAAATTTCTTTCAAAGAACTACATCAAGAAAAATCAGGAAATTTATTGCTTCTAATTTAGTGCAAGATGAGTACAGGGCTGTCGCATTGTTCTTTTCAGTGTCAAAATTACCATAATTGCAGTTTTTCTATTAATAAGCTTACTAGCTTACTCAAACGTTCATGATAGAGAGTTTTTAAAAGCAACACCACTACCAATATTTTGCCTTATGAATATATTCATGTCAATGTGTCGTCTGCAACCTTAAATGATTGAATCATATTTGATTCATTTTTGTTTACTAGAACTTTGCTCTGCATTGATGACTGACTTTGCCTTAACAAGCTTTGCTTCCACAACAGCTGCTAATACTCCACTGAACATCTCATGCACTCCTTGACCTGTGCTAGCTGATGTCTCATAATACCTGAAGAAAAAAAACAACACAAAAACCAGCAAGAACAACGATTATGTAAGGTCTTCAGGCACCTGCACACGAGGGAACATGATGCCAAAAAATGGATGCTTTGTATAAAAACCTTAAAACTAAATCTATTCTAAGAATCCAATTGGGACAAATGCGAATGTACAAAAATTGTGTCCCTGGGACATGTAGCAGTGACAGGTCCCCTTGTGTGTCCTGATAATATTAAGCCTGTGCAACACAAATTTTGCAGCAATTTTGTCCCTGTGACATGTCCCACTGAGTTAAAGTCGTTGAACTTCATGGGACATGCCGTAAAGACAAAATGTTGCAGGGATGCAATGTTGCCTGGTATGAACAACACATGACTTCATTGCTACCACACGCTGCTGTTACATGTCCCTGCATCGTGTACCCTTGTGTGAACAACACATGATTTTGTCGCTGCCACTGTTCAAGGTGTGAAGCGTTTGCAGAGTGTTTTCATTGACATCACTTGAGACAGCCTTACTGGTATGAATACCAAAAAAGCAATGGAGGCCAGGAATTGAACTCTAATATAAATTATCATTTGTGTTAGTAATCCAACATGGCTGCTCATCACATAAGTGAAAACACTATATACATGTACAGACCTCAGTTCATGTGTCTTGGCCCATCTTTGTGCATCTTTGCTGCTTACGACTCTTTTGGAAGATAAATCAGTCTAAATTAATAGAAAATAAAAAGAAATTGCACTACAAACTTTAATGATTATAAATGTTGCAGCATCAACACACGGCCTCATCGGAAGCGGCCACATGTTTTCTTGCTAAGAGACTTTGGCCCTCCTTCGATTTAAGATCGCCTGTAAATTTGGTCAAACTCTGTTTCTAACAATGTAATAAGATCTCATTACGGTAACAAATGTCAAAGAAAAATAAACGAGGAGACAGAGGCTCAGTGGAAGAAGAAACTAGCCAAGCAAAAAAATCCAACATGGCGGAGTCAGACGAAGAGAACAGCTCGCTCCCCGAAAACGAACCTTCTCTTCTAGAAATCAAACATATCCTCATCAATATAGAAGCAACGATGACAGATATCAAACAAGAGAACCGAAACCTAAAGAAGGAGTTAGAGGGTTTGAAAGAATCAATGTCATTCAACGAGAAGGAATTCCAAGAAATCAAAGACTCTCTGAAGAAGGCGGCGGAAAAAAATGCCTCGCTAAGTGAAGAACTAACGAAAACCAAAGAAGAGCTTCAGTCTACCAAACATGATTTAGAGCAGGAAAAGGAGGAAACGTCTAAAGCGTGGTGTGCTCTTGACGACCTAGAGCAGTACACTCGCAAGAACTCGCTGGAAATCCACGGGTTACCTGAGCATGTTTATTCCGACACGGAAAGCGCGGTGATTAAAGTTGCGAACGCTCTCCAGGTTAACTTACGGCCTGAAGATTTTGAAATCTCACATAAGCTCAAAGGGAGAGAAGGCAAGAGACCGATAATTGCTAAATTCTGCAGCCACAAGACAAAGACAAAGCTATACAGAGAGCGCACCAAACTTCGCAGTGTCAAAGTTGCAGACATTTTTCCTTCATATGCGGCAGCGGTCACAGAATCTAACGAAGATAGAATCTACATTAACGAGAATTTAACGCCGTACAGAAGAGATGTGCTGAAAGAAGCTAATCAACGAAAGAAAAACAAACAATTGTCAAGTGTCTGGACTTTAGACGGTAAGATCTATGCTAAAACTTCGCCAGATGGGCAGCGATTTCGTATTTTCTCCACAGATGACCTGAATAACATTTAACATTTCCATCTAAAGTTTCAGTTACCGAAGGAAGACTCGGCCGATTCGAGGTTTATTTTTTACTTTAACATTATTTAGCTTTTTTTTTCTCTCCTCGGCATGCTTAATCCAAGCCTTACTTACTACTTATTTGTATGTGTCTTGTCGTGTGTGTATGTACAATTAATTGAGCACAATCGCAACTACGAATTCTTTACTAGTATGTACTACTTTAATTTAGATTCAATTCTATTACAGAATCTGTTTGCTTTCGCTACTATATTCCACCGTATTTACCACAATTCTCGTTTTCTCCTAATGTTTAAAAATGAAGGCTGTTTTTTTTTTTCCGTTCTAAAGCGTACTTTTCTGGCAAAAAAAAAAACTCAGCTTTACAAGAAAATCTTCGAAGTACCCTAAAATTTTTCCTTTTTTCCTATATTTATCTTTTTGAAATATGCAAATCTGATCTTTTTGAATAAGTAATGACAACACCTTTCAAAGCTTCTTTTTGTTCGTTAAATGTCAGAGGTATAAACCAAACACGTAAACGAAGACAACTTTTCAGGTGGCTGCATAACAATAAATTTGATATAATATTCCTCCAAGAAACCTACTCAACAAAAAACATAGAAACCGTATGGAAATCTGAATGGGGCGGCAAAGTCTATTTTAACCACGGCACAAATCACTCGAGAGGTGTCATGATACTTTTTAACCCTAAATTAGATGTCTTGGTCGATAATATTGAAATGGATAACAATGGACGGTATTTGCTCCTTCAGGCAACTATTCACGACTTTTCCTTCCAACTGTGCAATATTTATAGTCCCAACAATAACTGTGACCAAAAAATGTTTTTTTCAAATGTCATTGATGTTATTAAAAAACGTCCGAGCAACAGCTTTATTATCGGAGGAGACTTCAATTGCGCACCGACACCCCGCGACAAAATAGGTGGCGCTGCCGTTGAAAAAAAAAAAACAATGTAATTAGCGAAATTACAAAATTACGTGACTCATTTAAACTGCAGGACATTTGGAGGTGTCAGCACCCTGATCAAGCACAATTTACATGGCGGGACAAAGCGCTAAAAGTACAGTGTAGATTAGATTATTGGCTAATTTCCAAAGAGCTTAGGCAGATCGCGTTAAACACAGAGATAAAAACCTCAACACTTTCAGACCACTCAGCAATAACTTTAACACTCCAGTCCGAGGGCTATTCAAAAAGAGGACCCGGTTTTTGGAAATTTAATAAATCACTCCTCGATGATAACACCTTTATAGAACAACTTCAGAGCATCATACCCGGGTTCAAAAAGAAGCACAATTATCTCATTGATAAAGGACTTTACTGGGATATGATTAAAATGGAAGTAAGAGGTTTTTGTGTGCAATACTCAAAAAGAAAAAACAGAAAGCTTAGGGACAGAGAGAAAGAACTTTCTGAACAAATTGATGCCTTAATGAAAGTACTCGCAACAAACAGGTCAAAAGAGAATATAACCAAATTATACAACCTTAGAACAGAACTTAACAAGATCGCTGAGTACCGAACCAACGGTGCCATTATAAGAAGTAGAATAAGGTGGCATGAAAAAGGCGAAAAGAATACCAAATACTTTCTGAACTTAGAAAAACGACAAACCTCGAAAACCTTCATTTCTAAACTCAAATCCCAAGACGGACATGAAATAACAGATTCGAACGAAATTTTAAACTGTCAAAAATTATTCTACAAAAACCTGTACACGGCAGTACCCCGCAGCAGCCTTTACGACAAGTTATTTTTTGAAAATCCAACCCTCCCAAAACTAAACGACATTGAACTAGAGGTACTAGATAGGCCAATCACAAATCAAGAATGTTTTGAAATTCTTAAGTTATGTGCAAAAGACAAATGCCCAGGCAGCGATGGATTCACCGTCGAATTTTACTTACATTTCTGGTCTATGCTAGGAGAAGAAATGGCTCAAAGCTTTAATCACGCTTTAACCCATGGACATCTTAACATCACGCAACGGCAAGGAATAATCAAAGTTGTGCCAAAAAAACGTAAAAACAAGCTGTATTTAGAAAACTGGAGACCAATATCTCTTTTGAACATCGACTACAAAATACTATCCAAGACTATTGCAAGTAGAATGAGCAGTGTTCTTCCCCAACTTATACACGGAGACCAAACTGGTTATGTGAAGGGCAGATATATCGGCCAAAATATCAGATTAATACAAGATATAATGAAAATAACACAACTAGAAAACCTACCTGGCATGGCAATTTTTGTCGATTTCAAAAAAGCCTTTGATTCGGTTAATTGGGATTTTTTAACTAAGATGTTAGAGACTTTTAACTTTGGCCCGCAAATTCAAAAATGGATAAACGTGCTCTACACGGATATTACTAGCTGCGTTATCAACAACGGATACGCATCGGAATTCTTTTCACTGCAAAGGGGAGTCAGACAAGGCTGCCCGTTATCCGGTATACTGTTCGTCCTCTGCGCAGAAATTCTAGCACATGCAGTCAGAAATGATGAAAATATTAAAGGAATACAAATTTATAAAAAGGAATACAAAGTATCTCAGTATGCCGATGATACTACAGCTTTCGTCGCCGATGTAGAGTCAGCAAAAAAGTTGTTTGAAATGCTTCGAGCTTTCCAAGAAACATCAGGCCTGGAAATTAATACGACCAAAACTGAAGGAATGTGGTTAGGATCCTGCAGACATAACACAACAACTCCTTTTGATATAACTTGGCCTTCAGAACCGATATATGCTCTAGGAATCTATTTCTCCTATGATGAAGTTACCGCTTTCAATAAAAATTTTGAACAAAAACTAATTTCAATAAAAAGCATCCTCAATCTCTGGAAAACAAGAAATCTTACACTACATGGCCGTATTACTATTCTCAAGAGCCTCGCTCTTTCTAAGCTTGTCTACAATACATCTGTACTCTCCTTCCCACCGGAATTTATATCAGCAGTTAAGTCGACCATATCGCAATTTGTTTGGAATAACATCCCTAAAATAAAACACAATACAATGATCGGCCCAAAAACAAAAGGAGGCTTGGACATGCCGGATTTTGAAATTATCAATAACGCCTTAAAAGTCACCTGGATAAGAAGGTTGCATGAGAGCAACAACGACGCTAGCTGGAGTCACATCCCACTTACTCTCTTAAAATGCGTTGGTGGAATTTTTCTTCTCAAGTGCAATTACGACCTAAAATCCCTTAAATTACAACTGCCTTTACAATTTTACAAAGATGCTTTAAGTATCTGGCAGAAGATAAACCAGCATACTCCTGAAAATAAAGAGCAGGTGTTAAACGAAATCCTGTGGAATAACAGGTTTATTAAAATCAACGGTTTTTCTGTCTATTATAAAAACTGGCACAACGCAGGGGTGATCAGGATTAAAGATATCTTTCAGGATAGCGATTTTTTGACTTTCAATGATTTTTGCCGCATGTTTCCAGTCAAAACCAATTTCTTGATATATTACGGCCTATGCAATGCTATTCCCCAAAATTGGATTCGCCTATTGAAGGAAGCCAGCTTAAATGGCTCTCACAACAATAATGTAGAGTACGTAGATAAAATTCCTATAAATGAGATTTCATGTAAGTCGGCTACTAAATTTCTAATTGATCAAAAATTCATACCCCCTACAGCAGAGCAAAGAATGGTACAGGCAAATCTTAATAAACAAGCTATTGAAACCATTTATACTATTCCTTTCAGAGTGACAAAGGATATTAGACTTGCTATTTTCCAATTTAAGGTTGTGCATCACATCCTCCCAACTAATGCAACACTTTTCAGAGATAAGATAATTCAACAGGACAAGTGTCATCTTTGTGACCAAAAACAAACTTTAAAGCATCTATTTGTACTATGTCCAGACGTGCAAACTTTTTGGGAAACTTTTTGCAATTGGTGGAATGTTATAAATGACGACTCTATCACCTTAAATGAACAAGTCGTCATTTACGGCTTTACAAACAATCTCAGTGAACGTCTTGGTTTAAACCTCTGCTTAATAATCGCTAAGTATTACATCTATTGTGCTTCGCGAGAGAAAGACCCATATTACTTCGAAGTTTTCCTTGTTTTTCTGAAGAGTAAATTATTCATCGAGAAAAGCAAAGCCAAATCGCAAATTAATTTTTAAACGAGTGCTTTTTTGTGTGTGTGATACATATAGTATTTTAAAATAATGAGTTTTTGTAAGTATTCCATAAGTATTTTTAAAATAATGTGTTATGTATCCTCGTTATGAGTGTTGTATTTCATATAGCAAATAAGATATGTAAAAGTAGTCGATTTGTGTAATAACTAAAATAAAAAAAAAAAATTAAAAAAAAAAAAAAAAAAAAGAAGAAAAAAAAAAAAAAAAAAAAAAAAAAAAACACAAGATTCTAAACTCGGGTTTGCCGAGTCAAAAGAATTAGGTCCTGTTGGTCAGTTTATGGTGTAACTGGAAGAGCAAGACATATTTCCTAAGTACCTCTAACTTACCTTATTAGCCACCACAGCCATTACAGCTTGCTTGCCACCATTACTAGTAAATTCTTGTAACCAGTAGTCAAGTGAGTCAAAGGATAACTTGTTTGTAACATCGAACACCAGAATACAGGCCTAGATACAGTAAGTCGACACAAACTTGTTTGTAACATCAAACACCAGAATACAGGCCTACATACAGTATGTTGACACTAACTTGTTTGTAACATTGAACACCAGAATACAGGCCTAGATACAGTAAGTTGACACTAACTTGTTTGTAACATCAAACACCAGAATACAGGCCTACATACAGTATGTTGACACTAACTTGTTTGTAACATTGAACACCAGAATACAGGCCTAGATACAGTAAGTTGACACTAACTTGTTTGTAACATCAAACACCAGAATACAGGCCTAGATACAGTAAGTTGACACTAACTTGTTTGTAACATCAAACACCAGAATACAGGCCTACATACAGTATGTTGACACTAACTTGTTTGTAACATCAAACACCAGAATATATACAGGCCTAGATACAGTAAGTTGACACAAACTTGTTTGTAACATCAAACACCAGAATATATACAGGCCTAAATACAGTAAGTTGACACAAACTTGTTTGTAACATCAAACACCAGAATATATACAGGCCTAGATACAGTAAGTTGACACAAACTTGTTTGTAACATCAAACACCAGAATATATACAGGCCTAGATACAGTAAGTTGACACAAACTTGTTTGTAACATCAAACACCAGAATATATACAGGCCTAGATACAGTAAGTCGACACAAACTTGTTTGTAACATCAAACACCAGAATATATACAGGCCTAGATACAGTAAGTTGACACAAACTTGTTTGTAACATCAAACACCAGAATATATACAGGCCTAGATACAGTAAGTTGACACAAACTTGTTTGTAACATCAAACACCAGAATACAGTAAGTTGACACAAACTTGTTTGTAACATTGAACACCAGAATATATACAGGCCTAAATACAGTAAGTTGACACAACCACAAGGTCTTACATGTAGATGAGGCTTTTTCATTTTCAGTCTATATATGGCAATTCCTACATTAGTATTATTATTATTACTTTATTATTATTTTGTCGATTAGACATATCGATGAAGCATATGAAATAATCTGCGATGATCATTTCCCACTTTGGTCAACATCCACAGTTCATAATTTTATATGAATTATTTCATATGCTTTAATACGGCTTTTTTCTCCTCACAGTAAATATGAACTCAATAAATTGACCTCGTTCCCAAATTATGTGAGCTAATGTGTGGCTTCATAGCTCAATTGGCAGAGCATCGCACTGGTGTGTTCTAATCCCGTTGAAGCCCTGATTTTTTTCAGGCTTCTTTATTCCAATTGCTTAAATTGGTAGTTTACTGCAATGATCATTACTCACAAATCTGGTCAGTTATTGGCTTGAAAGAAAAAAGTAGCAGACTTTATCTGCACATGTAGCAAAGATTGGCAACAGGCAAAATAAGCAGATAGAATGGTCAAGTCGTTGGGAAGAGGAGCTAGTGTCATTGCCTTCCACCTACCATTAACCAATTTTTATGATGCCATGGTGTTATCATTTGGGTCTAGTTTTAGTTATTTTGTTAAGGGAGTCAAGCATTCTAACCTGTGTCTGTCCATACAGTTCTACCCTTATTTCGTCATAATCTGTATGACCACCAAAATCCCAAAAGTTAATCCTATCTAGAAACAAAATAACAGAGTTATTTCATTACTACTATACCTGCTTACATACATACAAAAATTCCACAAAAACATTGCTGGATTTGTGAAATGGCAACTATATTTTACTTACAGTCTGTACCAGCAATTTTGTGTAGCTTAAAACCTGAAAGCAAAAGACAAGAGCATTTCATTAGAGTTTCTACTAAAAACAATTAGACTACTCGCCTTCAGCTGCACCTCGTTGACAATTTGCTCATAGAAAACTAGGATTCGTAGTCTAATTGTTAAATAGAAAACAGTAGGAGAACCAATCAAATTTGTGGATTTCCAAAAGAACACAGCTGAGTTTCTAATTTGTGTCTGTTATGCACCTATCAATGTTAAGCCTGAGGGGGTTCAGGCATGGAGTAAGGATTTTGACATCTTCTGACGAGTCAAATTCCCCACTCACGGAACAACGTAACTGGTCAAAAGTATCAAACTTGCCCACTACCCAAGATGGCAGCCATGTCAAAATTCCCGATCAAAATCCCCACCCTAAGGACAAACCTCGCAGTCAAAATCCCTTGGGTAGCCCGACCCCTACCCCTCCCCAGGCTTAACATCTATAGGTGCATTATGTTCTGAGATTGGCATCTTTTTTACAGATTAAAGGGACATTGTCACACCTGATATATCTTCTCACACACAGCTGGGAGCCATGCCAAGCCGAACCACACAGCCTGACCTTTATTAAAACCATAACAATAACAATAATTCTAGTACATCAAGAAGAAAAACTCAATCCAAAAAGACTTGCAACAGAATATCCACAGTAAATGAACTGAATCAAGCGAATGAATTAAACGGCCTCTAATGAAAACAAAAACGCAACCGCCTCTAGAATTACTCCATGGGTGGGTGGGTGGGGGGTGTCAGGCAATGGCGGATGACAAATGCAAAGTGAGCCGTGAACGTCTCATGTGACCTGAAACCCCCCCTTACCCTTGAACCCAGACTCCCAGCCGTGTGAGAGAAAAACGTTTTCCGCTTCTTTCGTTCCTCAGCCAGCGGAAAACCACACATATTTTAATAATTATGGCCTGTAGCTTGATGTAATCGTGCTTTATTGTCTTGCAATAGAAGGAGAAGAATGCTAAAAGTAGTGAAAGCAAAGAAATGTCAACTAAGAAGGAAACATAACTGTTAAAAGATTTATAATTTCACCAGAATTTCAGCTTTGATTTCTGGACATCCCGTCCAGAAATCAATTTTGATGAATTTCAATCCACTCCCATCCTTGTAATCATGTACTACTTCCCCAAACTACCAGCTGTTCTATCTTGTTCTGTGAAATCTTTTTATCAAATTTATTTCACTGTGTATTTGGTCGCATTTGGCACAATACTATGGATACCAGTGTTAGAACATAAAATTTCTATAATCAGGCGTGATAGTGTCCCTTTTTATTAATAGTTAGGAAAAGAGTGATCTTGGTCTGATGTGAAAGGGATGTAAGTTTTTGAGGTTACGACAATGTGAACTGAACCTACCATAATCAACTCCTACTGTGGCATGGTAGCTCTTTGAAAACTGAGAACATAACAGTAATCAGATCAGTCTTGATTATGCTAATTACTGTCCTCAATTAGCTCACCTTATATAAAATTACATTTAACAGTGAACACTGAAGTAAAGCCATGATGGTGATGGTGAATACACAGTCACAAGAAAGATGTGATCTTTGTAAAAAAAAACGCTACTATACCTTTTTCTCACAGAAGTTCTTAACAAGGCAGGTCTTTCCTACACCATCATTACCTATTCCAACAACCTGGAAAAGGTGCGTAAGTATTTAAGTCATTCTACGTCAACTAATCCAACACCTCATTTTAACTAAAATTGCTATTTTTCTTTGATAAACTGGCAACGTTAGCATTGAATCTTGCAGCCTGTGTGTTCAAAAGTCCTTGCGTGTCCAGTTGATCAAAATTGATAATCAATGGCAATTGATATCAATCATTTTAAATTATACCAATCGATATCAATTAATCGATTTATATTGACAATCAATGGCCGATCCCAATCAACTGGGATTGACTTACAATAACAATCGATATATTTCAACTGTAATTGATATTGATCGGTTGCAGATTTTGTCATGTTTCAAAATCTACAAGCTGACGGCAAAGGAACATAAATTTCACATATTTCTATTGTTAACGCATTAATGCTTTGAACGCTAACAAAATACTTTCTTCTTTCTCTTACCATAACGCCCCCTACACGTATCCATTTTCATTTGAAAATGCAAACATTTCTTTCCGTTTTCTGCCTCCCGTCCACAGACCTGCCAACTCCTGGCAAAGGAAAATCTGGAGACCCATGAAAAAAATCGGGAGATTGTACAAAAAGTGTGAGATTCTATTTTTTATTCGATCAAGATTAAACAAACCCATTTTCCATCAATATAAAGTTCCAAGCATAAGCAAAAATCACAGTAGTTCGGTACAAAATATTAAGAAGAGTGTTCTCCTTTATTAGTTTATACATCTATGGCACTAACATTCCACATTAATTTTCCATATTTATTCAATAAGATAATTGATTTCATTTCAGAATGATTTTTCCCTAAAAGCCGTGAGATTGGGAGCCTCGTCGTGAGACCATGAGCAATGAAAAAAATTGTGAGACTCACAGCAGAACCGTGAGAGTTGGCAGGTCTGCGTCCACACGTATCCCATTAAAATAGCGAAATTAAGCATGGCATCCGTTTTTCCCGCAAACAGCAAAAATTCAATTTCTGTGGTTTGCCATTAGGTGCTTGTAAACGGGTATAGGTCAGTTTGCGGTTGTTGTGAAAGAGATTTTTTGCCTATTTTTCGGAGAAATTAATGTAAATATCAGACAAAAAGGTTACAAAACGAAAGGCAATCTCGTGTTAGCTGTGTAACGCCGTATAATGCTTAAGGTTACTTCCCACCATTGTGGGTGTCTTTTGGAAAAAAATATGTACACCCGCTAGTTTCAATAAAATCCTAACAAACTATATCTCAGAAGAAAGCTTAATAAATGGAGTTTACGATAAAAGTATAGTTTAAGTGATTTTCCTTTAGTAAGTGTCGGGAGCCGGTAAGAGTTGAATTGACCAAGGTTCCTTCTATTGAATTTATCAGGTATCGGATGACGCAGGACAAGCAAAATGAATGTACACAGTTATTCACAAGGCATCAATCAACAAAATTGTGTCAGGCTTTTTGGTTGTCTAGATATCCGCATCTAAAGTTGGAGTAGCTAAAAATAAGCGAAATATGTTGCGTAAATGAATGCCACAGGAAAACTATTTTAAATATCAGAATTTCCCAACACACTTTTGTTGATTGATGCCTCGTGAATAACACTGCGCAGTCATTTTGCTTTTGCTGTGGTACATTACTTGCAAAAAATTTTGGACATTAAACTTTCGGACGTTTTATTTCGGATGTTTAATTTTTGGACACTTTTCCCCACATTTCGGACAATTTTCGGACAAAAATTTTGGACACTGCGCTGAAACGTGCCTTAAGTAAATTTAGGACTAAAAAACATGAATTAGACTGAAATAAAATCTGTGAAAATGATAGCTTTACTGTACCTTCAAGGTTTTACAGCCGGATACACCAACGAGAAAATAACACAAACTCAATCAAGCTTATGCCTCAAGCAGTGTCTCGACCATAGAGTTCGGTCTAGAAAGGGAACTAAGGGCTTTGAAGCTTAATGATATGTGATGCCGTCACCCAGAAAGTACTTTTAAAGTTTTATACTATACTGTAAAAATTTCGGACGTTTAAAATTTCGGACAGTTTTATTTTCGGACACTGTTTTTGTCCGAAATTAAAATCGTCCAAAATTTTTTGCAAGTAATGTATCTGATACCCGATAAATTCAATAGAAGGAACCTTGGTTGTTTCACAGTCTTTCACGCCTTACCGGCTCCCGACACTTACCAAACATTTATTAAGCTTTCTTGTGATGTAGTTTGTCATGGTTTTATTGAAACTAGCGCACATACAAACTTTTTTCTGAAGACCCCAAAAGACACCCGCAAAGGTGGGAAGTGACCTTAATTTATCTCTCCAATGGTCACCAGAAACAGAAACATTTGAAAAGCTATCCAAAGTGGAAAATGATTATGTGTGGACATGGACCAATCCTACAGACTATAGAAAAACAGAAATTGGTTAATGTGCAATTTTGTGATGTGCAGTAGATATGAAATGATTCATATTTGAACTGCGGATGTAGATGGAAGTGAAGGATGATCATCGCAAGTAATTTCCAATTTAAGCAGTTGGAAAGAAGCCTGAAAAAATCAGGCCTTCAACAGGATTCAAACCTGTGACCTCCACGATACCGGTGCGAAGCTCTACCAACTGAGCTATGAAGCCACAGATTGGGAGCGAGGTCAATTTATTGAGTTCATATCTTCCCTTGAGGAGTGGAATGATGTGTAGTACTGTATGTATGAAATAATTCATATTTGAATTGCGTTTATAGATAAAGTGAAGAATAATCATCACAGTTAATTTCCAATTTAAGCCATGGGAAAGAAAACCATGAACACCAGAAATGTTAATGGAATGTTATTGTGTTACAAAGAAAAAGCCAGTCAGGTGTGAGAAAACTCATTCTCGTCCCCATAGCCCTTTTCGTTTCTCTTAGCCGGCGGGGCAAAATGAAGGGCTCTGGAGACATACGATTTCAAGTCCGAGATTCTAGGACTTCTGGACTTCATGTATATAGCATTGATGTTTCTACATGTTGTGTGTTGTAATGTGGTGGCCGGCAAACATTTTGGCTTCCGTTTAAGATTTATTTGTTCTCAACAGCCAATAAAAAAATTCAAATATTTTTTGAAAATCTTATGTCCCCAGAGCCCTTCGTTTTTCGTGCCAAGGCCCTTCCAGCTAAGAAAAACTAAAAGGGCTATGGGGACGACAATGGAGAAAACTAAACCACGAGGATTCCTGTTTTATGAGTCAATGAGCCATGAGTCAAGTGATGAGTCAGGTCAGCGGTTTTGTTTGACATTGACTCATGTTTACCGAGTTTTGCGATGTTCACCATTTTGAATTTTGAAAACCGCTGGCCTGACTCATAACTTGACTCATGACTCATTGACTCATGTTTACCGAAAACTCCTAAACCGCAAACAGGAACGGAAATTAGCCTGGCTTGTTTCAGTTTGCCGAGATCTCGGCATGTCTGTTAAACGCAACAAAAATTTACTTTGCAATTACATGACAACCGGGCCAGCCCGGTTAGCCGACAAAGCAAACCATCCCGGTAAACCAGGCCAGCCCGGCTCATGTAATCAGGCCCTAAGCAAGGCTGAAACAGTTTAACTTCACTGAACGTGACATCTGTTCGAAGGTTGATGTGCCAATCGATAGCAGTCGATGACCAGTTTTCGTGTGGTTATCAATTGATCATCGATTGACCGATACCAATCGATATCAATCAACAAATTTTATCGATTGATATCAATTGATCGATTGGTTTTGCGATAATCGATTGGACACGCCGGGAGAAGTGACACGCAGATTTGAACAACCGTTTCAAATCTCGGCAAAACGCACTGGTCACGCTTGACGTAGAATGCCTTTAATTTATACTAAAGCTCTAATATTAAAATGGGAAATGCAGCACCATCAGGTGCTAAAACATACGAGCCTTACCTTTATCCAAAACAACGATCCGGCGATCTCTTGAACAGACTTTGTCAAATGTCCTGGTTTCCTGTCCATCGCTTCATCTCCACAACTCGTCAAAATGGCTTCTCTGTGTTTTCTTCGTATATTTGTAACCACGCCTGTCAAATTACCTGGTTACCCAGCAAGTTAAAAATGGCGGAGTTTGCAGCACATTTGAACCAAGGAACTACAAATGCCAACCCTACGATATTCGAGATAGTCGCCGAGGAATCTATGTCATCAGTCCTTAGACCAGCTGTTTCTTATGCCTTAAAAGTGCTGGCAAGTTCCAATCCCAGTAGATGGGGATGGATTTGGCGTTTCGGAGACGAACTTCACTTCTGTTTGGATTACATTGTTCAGAATCACTACTTGAAGAACTTTGGAGGTTCAATCTCGGAACATTTTTATGGTCTGAAAAGAGTAAACAGGATAAGAAATGGAAATGGCGAAGGAGAGCTTTCAAGCGTTCAGAAGTACTTGTCTTTAATGATGCTTGTTGGAGTACCATATGCAAAACTCAAACTTGATCAACTGTTTGAAAGAGTGAGGGAGGGGTCTGTGAATGGATATTTGTCCTCTAGGTCATTACGAAAGCATTCGTACCTTCTTCACCTGCAGAAAACATTTATTTATGTGTATCCATTCGTACACTTCACTTGGGAAACGATCTCTTTGTGTTACTACTTACTGTACATCTTTAGATTCTCTGGAGTCCATTCTCCCCTCTTGCATGTTATTGGAGTCTCACTACAAAGGCTCACTAGACAGGACATTCTTGCACACAGGATGCAGAACAATCTGCCCAGTATAGTGAGTGGGAAGACTGTAGCTGAAAGGATATCTGCAATTCCAAGTTTAATGGTGCAGTTACTAACATCAACATTAGCCAATGGTCTTCCTGTGGTAGTGTTCTTTCTCAAATTCATTGATTGGTGGTACTCAAGTGACAATAAAGGTGCAGTGAACTCTGTGATGCAGTTACCAGTCCCTCCTCCACCGCCCCAACCTAAGGTAGGGAGTACATGGGAATCCTAGAGTATTTGCCCCCATCCCCCCTCTCTCCCAGGAAATGGATATACTTAAAGCGGCATTGTCACTCTGTTAAAGGGTATTATTAAAACAGCTTAAAGGGCCCTAGCTGCTCTAGTAAGCCTCCGCCATTTTTGATGGCATCGAAATTATGGAAATTGTATGGCGAAGTGCAATCGTATTGTATTGCTTTAGGTTAGGTTACTGGAAGTGTCTAAATTACCTTTGGAACTGGATTGTAGTTTGAAAAACTTTGCCAATTTTTTCAAAGTTTCAAGCTATGCATTGAAAAAAATTGCCAAAAAATATTATGGTCTGCTTTCCCTGCTAAAATTTAATCTGAATTCATCTTGGTGAAGCTGTTGGTCAGGAGCATTTTTTATACAATAGCAGGCACAAGGCAGTAATTTTGGCAGAATTGACCAAAAAACGGCAAAATTCCCCATGACAATTCCCCTTTAAATAACACAAACATGTAAGGTGCTAATTTTTTTCAGTATTCAGTCCCTCATTCAACAGTGATCCAAAATTTGAACCAAAACAGTTCAACATTCATGGTTGAATTGGTGTTAAACCTTTTCTTTCACAATAGGCTTTATTGATAACTTTAACAGATGTGCAAATTATGTCAGTAGTCTTTTCAGTGGTTACATTTTAGTAAATTACCTGTGTTCTGTTTTTTTTCCTCAAAGCCTGCCCAGCATGGAGCTCAACTTCCTCCGCATCCAGCACAATGTCCCCTGTGTAAGAACGTTCGTACCAATTCAACAGCACTGGCATCATCTGGTTACGTGTTCTGTTACCCCTGTATCTACAAGTACCTCAACCAACATGGCTGCTGCCCAGTTACCCATTTACCAAGTGCATCAAAGCAGCTTGTTAGGCTTTATGTAGACAATCAAAATTAGAAAAGGTTTTGCATTATTTGCTCTCTAAACTGATCAGGAGTTGAACTATCTCCTTTACATAAACTACTTTTCCTTTTGAGAGCTTGGCAAAATAAAGTTTGTGTGCAAAATGTCATTCATACTATTTTGTTCAATTTTACAGCGACGTTCCTTAGTGTGGCCAACCAACAAACTTGAACAAGTTAGCCAATCAGAGAGTGCAAACTTGTTTGAGTTGTCCCGCCTCCTTGTTAAAAGCACGACAGGTTTCGTGACAACAGCTTTCAACGTTGCAAGGAGGCGAAACAGTGCAAACACATTTGCGCTTTCTGATTGGCTAATTATAACTTGTGAAAAAGTTTGTTGGGTGGGCCCACTGAGGCACGTCGCGTCGTAAATGCTATTTTCATTTTTACAAGATAAAGCAAATGCCCTTAGAGTAAGTTGGCCAAATGGCCAATAATACATAACGTACATTTTTAGCTCAGTTCCAAAGCTTTCAAATTGTCATACTTGTTTTTGAAAACTAGAAAAAAATAATAAAATTTGATGTTAACTGCAGGCAACCCAAACATGAGATGCCAAGCAGACGAGGAAGCATCATTGAAGCTGTCAACACTTGGACATCAAGATAATAGACCTTTCTACTGACATGATGGCCATTTTGATTCCTATGATGTTCAAGGGGACAAACTAATAATAATGTGCCCCCTGGGCACCCTATAAAAGCCAGTTGAAACAATTAAATCCAAAATGGCCACCATATCGGTGGACTCCTCGATATTTTTTTAAAGAAACATGTTTTTAGACATTTCGAACATTTTCTAGTCAGGTATATGCTAATTCTGCTGGAAATCGCTCCAAAATGCATTTGCAAAATGAAGGCATACCACGTCTTCTGCTTGTGTTACATGTAATGACATTTAGCTCGGCCATGTGCACAAATAAAAATTTTTAGATCGCTTTTGGACGCGAAAGTGACTCACCTCTTTAGGCTTTTCATTTTCTTTATTTTGTTTTCATTCCTCCTTTTCTCTTATCTTGATGCATTGGTTGGCCCTTTACTGGGCTTGCTTTTGGTTTAAGAATTGCCAAGAAAGCATCAATAAGTCAGAAATAGAGATTTTCCTGTGTTTTTGAAATTTCCAATCATTTTTGTTCATATTTCAAGCTCCATCCGCCCAGTCAATATTATTTGGGTATTATTTGAAAGCTCTTTCCCTCCTGCAGAACTGGGGTAACACTGGACGAAAAAACGGATTTACAACCACAGCAAAATCGTAGCAAATATGAAGTAAATACCACATTTGATCGACCTTGTTCATATTTGCTCAGATGCAAATGTTATAATTGCATTATATTTGCACCCAAAGCAAATATGGTAAATACCGCACTTACTCAATGTTTACATACTTTAGCAAATGTAAAGATAAATTGCACATTTGCGACAGCTTTTCTGTTGTAGTAAAGGTGAGGTAAATGGTTAAATTTGCTACACGAGATGTTGGATTTACACGTGTAGCAAATATGCCGCAAATATCATATTTGCCTAGCTTCGATCATATTTGCACGCAAGTCAAACTTTGTGTTTGCACTAGAATTACATGTAAAGCAAATATGGTAAATACCGCATTTACTGAATGTTAACATACTTAAGCAAATGTAAAGATAAATTGTACATTTGCGACAGCTTTTCTGTTGAAGTAAAGGTGAGGCAAATGGTTAAATTTGCTACACGATATGTTGGATTTACATGTGTAGCAAATTTCATATTTGCCTAGCTTCGATCATATTTGCAGGCAAGTCAAACTTTGTGTTTGCACTTAAATTACATGCAAAGCAAAGATCGGGTAAATGTCGCGTTTACTCCGTATTTACATAGATAGCAATACCAAACAAAAGTAATGTTTCCTTCGCTTTGATGGTATTTGCACATAAAGTAAGCTTGATGTTTGCACACATTGAAATAGCGTAACAAATACGAATCGGAATACTTGTATAACTTGTGATTAAGAAAAATGGAATACAGGGGAGAAAGACTAAACAAAACAAAATGCATGTACATATATGTCCAGCTCTATGCAATTATTTATTCCATTTCAGCAGTCTATTAAATATAACACTGTCACATGGCACCCTAGAATCAAAAAATATTATAAATATCTTGAAATACAAGTCAAAAAACAGCTAAGCACTTTGAAACAGTCTTGAAAAGGGTAAATAAAAATGCCTAGTACACCTGATGTGTGATGCAGGTCATCACTAATTAACTTGCAATCAATAAAAATCAATAATTATTATTACTGTCATATTATTATTATTATTATTATTATTATTACTGTCACATGGTAAGCAGCTAAACACTTATTTATAACAGTAAGCATTAGAATGCCTACAACACTTAAGTGGGGAGACCCTTATCTACAAAATAATCGCTATGTATGATTTCTAAATCTTGGGCTCCCTTTGTATCCTGGCCATGTTTGTTCTTTTGGAGGCTGCCTTCACTTTTGGTGGTCATGACCATATTTGGTAAGCCACGTGCCCAGAACACAAAAACCCTAAAAACTTACACATCTTACATCTTCCTTTAATGAAACAAAAGCCAAAGGGTAGAGTGCATTTAAATGCAAAAACTGTAGCATGGATCTGGTGCAATTCATGTTACTGAAAAAGTCATGACATCATAGCTTTTTCAGTATTGTGAATCTTAAAAAGTTCATGCTACAGTTTCTGCATCTTAATGCACTCTACCTTCTGGCGTTGGTTTCAATGGAGAAAGGTTTAAGATGTGTGACTTTTTACAGTTTTTGTGTTCTGGTCATGACCACCGAAAGAGGTGAAGGTAACCTCCAATAGAACAAACATGGCCAAAAACTAAACCCAGGATACTAAGGGCACCCAAGATATGACAGAAGTCATCCATAGCAACCATTTTGTAGTTTAGGGTCTCCCCCCTTAATGCCCTTGATTAACTGATCATCACGGTTTAATCAACAAATATTAAAAATATCTTAAAATATATGAAGTGAAATCTTGTCACATCGCAAACAGCTTAACACTTTGTTTCAATAAGCATGAAACTACCTCAAACACCTACATCCGAAATATTATAATTATGATCAGTTAACTGTTTTAGTGTGAGTACATTTGGTTGACATGAATTTCCCATGCTAAGAGTCAGTTCAATATACATTTGAAACACCAATGATAGTACAGTTAACTCCCGATAACTCGAACCCTCGCTAACTCGAACCTCGAAGTAATTTTCAATTCCCATCAGGCCATTTTCTATATAATTTTCCCATTGATAACTCAAACTTCCAATAACTCTAACCTTTTTCTATTTCCCCTGAAGGTTCGCGTTATCGGGAGTTGACTGTACAGGTGTAGATCAGCCTAACTAAGCTTGTTCACATAAATCAGTAAATGTTATGCTAGTGCAAAGGGAACGGCATCATCAGGGGCAAGGCGGCTTGAGATAATGCCTGTATTACGCCTTTCCACCACCATGTTAGTGCCTTTTGCACTCCTTCTACGTGCTGCCTTTCGATCGAGGGTGTGCATAACCTGCGTTAATGCAGGACTGCGCCACTGAAGTGTGCTTCTGCAAAACACTTTCTTTCTTGCTCCCTCCAGGTCTGGGCTTTCATAGCCATCCGCGTCTTCGCCCTCCTCCTCTGCCTCTGACATGGAGTGCTCTGAGGACATATAGTCCACAGTCATAAACTGCCGGTACTGATTTTTTTGTTCGGCAGTTAATGATGTGGACTGTTCCAATACTTTTGCTCTCTTGTTCTTTTTCTGTGTAAAAAAAATAAATTATTAATAAATTATTAGACGGACTGATACCGGCCAGGGGGGGCCGGCAGCGAGGTCTGGAACCGGCAGTTTAGACTGTCTGCAATGCAGACTATGCGCATGCAAGATAAGGCACATAAGTAGCTATGTCTTATATATTCTTGTCACCCTTCTCACACTTAGGAACCTTGTGCCTGCATCCATAACTGAATAGTTAAATTATTTACATGCATTTGATATTACAAATTCTAGAAACCTGTTGAATTGTAAATAATATTTACCGTATTTAGACGGCTTCGGACTCTCTGCTCCTTCAAGACATCTTGAGCTGCATTTCTTGAGTTGTTGACACTTTGCCTGTGCTTTGTCCGAAAATGGACACGCATAGCAGCTACCAAATAAAAATAATAAAAGCAACTCAGTCTTGTTCAAACATGGCAAAGAGTAAATATACCTAGATTTAATCAAAACTTAACGACGAGTGTTTGTAATAAACTATTTAGAATCTGTTATTGGAGTTATCAAGGGCTTAATTAATATTCATAAAAACTTTCTTCTGAATAAACACAATGAACTGAAAACATGTTTCAGATTTCAAATTTATTGATATGATGGTAATCATACTCAACAAAGGCAATTAACCCATTGACACCTGAAATGCCATAAACCTCCCGTCAAGGATCTGGGCATTTGTCCCGCTTGTGACATCATTACCTTTGATCAAGAAAGGCATCATTTATGCTCAAGTTGTGGAGCAGGACAAGACCTTTCCAACAATACCTAAACCAGCCCGATTGAGTTGATGGAGCTTGAAATATTCAGGGTTGTCAGTAGGTTTTTGAGTAACAGGTTCCATCCCCAAAGTAGGCGGCTATTTCCATTTTATTTCTCCAATATCACGGTCAAAATTGACCTACTAACATTTGGAGTAGCCGGCGTAGTATTTGGAATAGCAGGTGAAATGCGACTCATAGGAAAATTGCCCCTTTCCACCCTTTGCTTGTCCATGGCAAGTATTTCTTGCCTGGTTAACACTTTCTTGGAAATTCTTGAACTCTAAAGAAGCCTTGTACGTAGAAGGACAGGAACTGCAGCAAAAAGATAGGAAGAAGAGAAATGGGGAAAGCGAAAAAAAAATGATAAAAAATGAAAAGCCTAAAGTGGTGGGATGGTTTATCTCCAAACTTTGACTTTTGCGCATACTTGAGCAAAAAAGTCGTCAAACGTGATTCTAGTGAAATGCAAGGATGCGTTCTGCGTTTCAAAGGCCTTTTTGATTGATTTGAAGCCATTTCAGCTGATTCTTGACCTCAAAATGTCAAAATGTCTTTAAAATGGGCTTTTTTTGGAAAAACTCCAGGTGTCAATCAGTTAAAATTAAACTGGTTAGACTAAAATTTTTAAACCAAACAAAACTTCAGACTTACTGCAACTATACTTCTAACAAAACAGTTGATACAGTACATTAATTTTGCGAGAAAGAAGAAACAAGGAGGATTTACCTTTTATGGTGGCAACTGGCGTTTCGCGGTCTGTACTTTGTACACCAGCTAAAATTTGCTGGTTAACAATCTTGTTTTCAGGTTCATTGAATCTAGGAGATTAAATATAATTGTTTAAGCATTTTGATTTGTGTGCCTGCACAAGCAAAACAGCCATTTTCTTTGTACTGGAGATGCTGTTAAAAGCAGCTTGCAGCAAGAGAGTAATTTAACTTTCAATGGTCCAAAAAATATAAAATGTTTTTTTTCCCCTCTGGAAAACCTCAGGAATCAATGTGTTGTTCTAGAAAGTATCCATACCTTCCCCACAGATTTTTTATACAGGGTTGCCACTCATCAGAAGCGGAAAAATTCCCTGACTTTTCCCTGACTTTTTACTGGACAATTTTCACTGACCTTAAATTAGCTAGGTGAATGATAAAAAAAAAACACTGAAAACCACTGATCAAAACTACTATTCCTGCAAACATCACCCAAATCAATCATTTTTCAGGATGCTTTCTGAAAGAAAATATAATTTTCTGACTTTTACAGACTTCTAAGATTTTCCCTGACCTTTTACAAAATTCCCTGATCTTGAAAAAAGTTTGTTTTTTTCCTGACTTTTCCTTGACCGTGGCAACCCTGTCATATGACCCCCTCCCCCTCCCATCTGAAAATTTCAAGTTAGCTTCAAACATTGTTTTAAATGTTTGGGTCTTATCAAATTTTTAACTTTATTTAATTTTTTTTCTTGGCGGTGTTAGGGTTAGAGGAATAGTACTTGTTAACTTTTTGTACTTTCAGGGTGGGCACTTTATCAAATAAATATGGTACGCAGAAGAACAGGTACCACACATTTCATGGAAAATATTCTCCTGTTTATTATACATTGTAATCATAAGGCGAACATTTCATTGAATGTCTGTGTAATTTATGATTCTTGTCAATCCAAAACCTAATATTTAACTTTGGAAGAAGTAAGAGATTCTAGAAAGCGCTGTGTGTTTCAGTCAGATTCATTAGCGTAGTCCCTTCACACTATACGCGAGCGACTTAGGGCGACAGAATTTTTCTTGAACTCATATCACTATGAGTTGTTCCCATACAGTATGCAGGGACTATGCTAATAAATCTGGCTCAAATACATGTAAATGGCTCTTTCTAGAATTGCTTACTTCTTTCAAAGTTAAATATTAGGTTTTGGATTGGCAAGAATCAGAAATTATACAGAAATTCTACGAAAATGTCGCTGCCGTTTGCTTCATTCACAATTTTTTTACAGAGAATGTATGGGAATTGGTAACCATGCCTTTGGAGTCTTTGCCTACTCGTCAAAATGGCGTCAAAAACTGTGATAAGGCCTATTCTGGAAATCAGCGCAACCTACAGATTATTCACTAATCTGCAAGTCGGTTAGTGAATAATCTGTAGGTTTAGCATGCAATGCATGAGTTCCAGAGCAATGTATAGTTCACGGGTGGCATCTTGCCACTTACCTCTACCTTGATTATTCCGGATAGCACAAAAACCTCATCCAATAATTTTTTATTAACAACTTATCATTGTATTCACATACCTTTTGGAAAAATCCCACTCTACCTGCATGCCGTCCTCCCCAACTAGGCTTTTGTAAACTTCCCGAACATTGGCCTATGGAATCCAAAATACAAATATCTTTATTAAAAAAAAGCTATGGAATGTTGCGAATCCTGAATTTTGGCTGGTTGACAGGCAATGCAGTGTTTTCACCAGGCCTCCGCCTTGCACAAGAAAGACTGAGATGCCACTTAAAGCCAAGAAGATGCGCCTGTTAGGGCGCAGCCTCGCAGGGGCAAGCTACGAGTCAATGGACTTATGTGGACTGATAATGAGGAAGGAGGGAAAAAATACTTTAATAAAGGTAGGGATAAGCTCAGGTTTTCGCGTCTCTAATCTGTTGATAGCAGTAAGATATTCTTGAAAATTTCGAAATGCAACACATTACTACTTACCGTAAGTGCCTTGGGCAAGCGCTTGGACGCCTTCTTTTCCCGCCCTTTTTCGCTTTGTTCTTCAAAGGCCACAATCCTCTGTTCGAGGCGTTCATTGAATTGTTCTTGTCTCTCAAAAAACATATTCAGCTGCTGCAGAATTAAACCTGCCCCCGCTCCGTCATTTGGTGGCCTTTCATTTTCCCCGCCTGCTTGCAAGAGTGGTTCGAGAATGCGATTTACTCTCGCGCTGTCGTCGTTTCGGCCTCTTGCTCTCGAAGGCACTATCGGTGTACCTAATACCGGCGTGGATGACTCTGTGACCGAACGTTCCTCGTTTAAACTGTCCGTGAGAGATGGGCTGTTGTTCGTGGAAGTTCCGCTCACTCTCTCTGTGGCCGGTTGGTCTGTTCGCACTGGAATTCGAAGATGATGGCTGCGATTGGGATTGCGTAGCTCGAGGCGTACTGCTCGAAGGCAATCTTGTCGGATTACTGTTTGCATCCCTCAAGTTCAGAGTCTCGTTTTCTCTTCTCCTGCTTTTTTGGTTTGGTGTTTTTCTAGCCATATTTGAGGATCAACTAGCAGGAAAAAGAGCAGAATACTCATCTACAAGGAACTGCTTGAGAAATGGCGCTCAAAGTTTGAATGCGTAATTTGATACTTACCACGTGACAGCCATTGATATTTTCATTGGCTGAAACAGCATGTTAACCATTTATAAGCAAAAAATATGGGAGAACCTGGTGACGAGGTAATAGGACAATCGCATCGAGATCAACAAAGATGACATCCAAAAGAAAGTTTTGTGATCATTGCAAGGAATTTGTAACGTTAAGAACTTACAGGCTGCACGCTGATCTATACTTCAACAAAGCTAGCGAACCGGTATATTCTTCAGAAGACGAGGAAATTTCGCGCGATAATTTGGAAGATTTAAATGTTGACCACGTGGGAACTGGCGAGCAAGGAAAGATAATCGATGATCAAGAAAAAGAAATAACATATTCAGGTACACTTTACTTATTTGGTTCATTGGTTTACGCCTATGGGGAGAGAATTCCGAAATAAAGATTTGTAAAATGTTGATTTGCAAAACATGGATTTGTAAAACATGTAGTTGTAAAATATAATTAAGCTTACAGTACATGTGCATCACATCCCCGGGGGGTGGAGGGTACTCGATATATGTATTTATTATTATACATATTGTTAGTAGTTTTACTTCATATGTAACAAAAACCTGATGAATTTTTTTACCGTGTTGAAATAAAGATTTGAGATTTGAGATTGTTGACTGGGGATGTGCGGCCCGGCCCCTCAAACCCTGACCCTGTGAAGATAAAATTGCCCGATTTTTGATACCCTGTTTAAGACATGTAGCCCAAAACTAAACCCTGTTTAAGAATTTTGCCAAGAAAAGATGTCCTGTTTACAGCGTTTAAGACAAAAAGATAAAAATATATACCCTGTTTAAGACAAAAATCCCAAAAAACATACCCTGACTGGCCGCACATCCCCATTAAGCCTTATAATTTTGTGGCACTTCATCATAATTAGCAAAACACAGAAATACATGTAGATGGCTTTAATATTACAGTTCGCACTTAATTAGCCATATTTGTCAGCTCATTCAGCTGTAAGCAGCATTGGGTTTTAGGCACATCATTTGAAAGTCTAGAATGCCCTTCTAGAAAAGCTTCCTTCTAATAATAATAATAAAAATAATATGTTTATTATTATTTTAATCAATAGAATAGGTTGAAAATAATGTTAAGCGCCTCGAAGAATTTCCATAGCATGATCTGAAATAACACTGATGAAGAAGCAGAAGCCTAGAAACGTTTGCACTTTTATGTTTTAATATCAAGGCACTAATAACATTATTTTTAACCTATTTTATCGATTATCACATTTATCACACAGTCACCCAGTTTAATTTTATTTCATTATTTTTGCAACTTTAATTATTGGGTGATTACCCTCCAACCCTTGCATTGCTTGCTCATAGGCTATCCTCTTTCAGGACCATCAAGCCTACAAGAACAAAATAAATGATACTCAAAATGGTTCATTTTTTCCAATTTATTCAGGGCCTTCTGGTGCAAATGTTCGAGAACTGGAAGAAGAAGATGCATTGTTGGTGGATGACATGTTGTCTCCTGCAAATGATGATGACATGACTTACCATGAAAGAATGGGGCCACAGTTAACTCGTGAAGTGTGGAATCTAAATGAGGAAGATATTGACACAGATTTTCCAGCTATTCCAGGGCAGTTTCCTTCCATCGATGTCAATCCCCCTCAAGTGTTGCGCGAAAGTGTGAGCAGCATTATCCGATGGATCCTACTGTTTTTATGCTTGTGGTCTTCTTTTTGTGTTATTTCAGATAATGCTCTGGAAATTCTTCTAGAATTTTTAAGAGCTGTTTTTGACTCTTTAGCAACAGTTGTTCCTGCTATTGGAAGCTTTGCATCATTATTTCCGAAATCCCTGCATTTATTAAAGAAACAACTTGGCATTGACAAGGATGAATTTGTGAAGTATGTTGTGTGTCCGAAGTGTGACACTCTGTACAACTTTGATGACTGCCATGTGCTGCAACACCGGAAAAGAGTTTCAAAGAACTGTACATTTGTGGAATTTCCCAATCATCGCCAGCATTTTCGCAGAACTGAGTGTGGTGAACCACTTCTACGACAGGTCACATTGAAAAGTGGCCAGACAAGACTTTATCCTTTTAAAGTGTACTGCTATCAGAGTGTTATAGGCACTCTCAAACGTTTCCTTCAGAGACCTGGTTTTACACTAAAATGTGAATTGTGGAGGGAAAGAGGTATACCAGATGGATTCCTTGCAGATGTTTTTGATGGCCGTGTTTGGAAGGAATGGCAGAATGTGGATGGTAAACCTTTTTTAGCAGCTCCCAGGAACTATGCATTCATGCTCAATGTAGACTGGTTCCAACCGTTTAAGCATTCTCTATATAGCGTTGGTGCCCTATATATGGTCCTGATGAACCTTCCTCGATCTGAAAGGTTCAAGCCTGAAAATGTGTTCTTAGTGGGCATTATTCCTGGTCCACATGAGCCAAGGCTTACTATCAATTCTTATTTGCAACCTCTTGTTGCTGAGCTAAATCTGTTGTGGAAAGATGGAATCACAGTCAGGGCTTATGGAGCTTTGGGTGGTGAAGTGTACCATGCTGCTCTCCTATGTGTTGGATGTGATGTTCCTGCTGCAAGGAAAGTGTGTGGTTTTACTGGGCATGGCTCATGCAAAGGCTGTTCAAAGTGCACAAAATATTTCCCTGGCTCTGTTACAACCAAAATTGATTTTTCAGGATTTGATTTACCTTCTCCTCCAAGAACCAATCACAAACACAGAGAAGAGGCTCAGGAGATTTTGAACCAAACAAGTGCTGGAGACAAAGCATCAGTGGAACAGAAGTATGGCTCACGCTACAGTGAGCTGATGTCACTACCCTACTTTGATTGTGTTAGATTCCATATTGTAGACCCAATGCACAACTTGTTTACAGGCACAGCAAAGCATTTAATGAAGAACATTTGGCTGGACTGTGACAAGCCATTATTGAAAAAGAACGATTTATGCTCCATTCAAGAAAAGTTGGATAAAGTTAAAGCACCATCAGATGTTGGTAGAATGCCAAAAAAAATTTTGAACAGCTATGGAGGCTTTACTGCCGATCAATGGAAAACTTTTACCACACTTTTCTCAATTTATGCCCTATATGACATTTTGCCAAAACCAGACTTAGAACTGTGGCGCCAATTTGTGTTAGCGTGTTCTTATATTTGCTCTCCATTGATTTCGGAAGCAAGAGCCTTGCTCGCTCACAATTATTTACTTAATTTCTGTAAAGGTTTTGAACAATTATACGGTAAACACCGAGTGACTCCTAACATGCATCTGCATACACATCTTGTTGACTGCATCCTGGATTACGGACCTGTTTATTCATTTTGGCTTTTTAGTTTTGAACGGTACAATGGTATTATTGGAGACTATGGAACAAATCAGAAGTCAGTTGAAATACAGCTGATGCGGAAATTTACTTCAAACCAGTTTGTAAAGGACTTGCCATTGCCTATTAAATTTCAGGAGCATTTTAAGCCTGTCATGGAAAGGCTTGTTTCAAGACAGGCAGGCAGTTTACAAGAACACAGTTCAGATGAGGAAAGCATGTCCAGAAACTTAATCACATCGAGCATGCTTTCTGTTGGACCTGTCCGGAAAGGTCTCACATGGGCTGCTGAAGAATCCTCATTTGTCTGTTGTGGCCCACATTACAGGGATTGCCTGGGTGAGGAATCTCTTCCACATTTAAAAGAAAGTTACAGATTCCATTACTGGCCATTTCAATAGATATGCTGCATGCCAGTTTTCAGCAGAACGATATGGCTCAGCTTTGACAAGAGGAGACAGATCGTCATACATATATTAGCAAGGTGGTGTGCTCTGGGCGGTAAAATTGACACCAGTGGAGCTGACCTCCGGCCTGGTGTCATTGAGTTTTTCATGGAGCAGATCATCAAAGTTAATGGGCAACCTATTCGATGTATTATTGCGGTTGTGCGATGGTTCCAAACCCATCCTTCCCGGCACTTACTAGGGGCTCCAGTAGAGTTGTGGTGCAAGGATCTTTTTGAATTAGAAGGAGGAGCCACTTTTGTTCCTGTGAAGAGATTACATGGAAGGTTTGTCCCATTATTTGATGTTTTTCAACGGAAGCATGTATTAGTAGTTTGTCCTCTGCAACGCAAACTACATTGTTGACATTTTTACAGAAGAGTTATATATTAACATGTGTGTGACAATCGCGACATTGTCCTTGTGATTTTTTATAAGCAATATTTTACAAAACCCATTAAGTACATGCATATACAGTGTTAAATTACTACACAAATGATACTGTTAGACCAATGCTTTCTACAGGTGTATAAGACATGGACCCTAGAAAAGTGTGGAGTGTTTACTCTCTTGCTAGTGCACTTAAGAACACTCGAGAAGCACATACAAGGCTGTCCCTTGTGATTTTCTGTGCACTTCTGTTATCTTCTTAATAACTCATTTCCACTTATTTAATTCAATGCTGCAGTCAGACACATTCATAAAGGGTTGATAAGTTAAAAATACATGTGAAATAATCATTATAAAACTTGAAACTAAATCATTTTTGTTCAGGTATAGACAGGAACGAAATAAAGTCAATTTGTTTGTTCCTGCAGTGTTGTTCAGGGAGTGGGTAGGCAGCAGTGGGTGAGATTGTTTGTCTTAAACTTCAATAACTAAGATGGAAAATATCGACCCAATCAGTCTTTCATGTACCCTTTTCCTTGGTGGGGGAGGGGGGGGGGGTGAGGAGGAGGCAGGTGAGGACGAAAGTAAACTAAAAAAGCCTTTTCCACACTGAAAATATCTGTTAAGTAATCATCCAGTTTAGGGTGCATGCACAAAAAATAGCTTCAAAGGGGGGCCCAGCCAAAAAATATGGTCTGTAGGGGGGGGGGGGTCACCCAAAATAATAGTATTACTGTTGGGTGTTGTAATGACAGTACCGTATTTATTCGATTATACGCCTCCTTCGATTAAACGCTGCCCCTCGAATAAACGCCGCAGTTTAGAGCAGAAATATTAATAAACACCGCCCTCGAATAAACGCCGCAGTGAAAAATTGTGAAATTGAAAACGATGTAGAAAAGGCTTTTCAGACAAGCACTAAACATGTTTCTGTTTTCCTTTTAATTCAATTACCATAGCTGTTTACAAGAAACAAAATTAATTGGATTTTAAATAAAAGCTGCCCTCGTATAAACGCTGCCCTCGAATAAACGCCGCACTCGAATCAGGAAAAATTTAATAAACGCTGCGGCGTCTAATTGAATAAATACGGTATCTATAATAGTGCAAAAGCTCTACCAGGATGCCTAAGATAGGGTTTCTGAGGCTCTGAAAAATCAAAGTATTCCCAGGGGTGGGGGCATGTCCCCAGACCCTCCCTGTCGTGTTCATGACCTCATCAACTCAACCCGACCAACTATCAATACACGCCCCATCAAGAAAGACAGTTAACTGCTGCACAAACAGGCGGGTCCTGACTTAATACGTTATCACTCTCTGATTTCATTCTATTTAACAATTGGACTACTCACCCTCGTTTTCTATGAGGGAATAGTCAAGCAGGCGTAGCTGACTTGACAATCACTCTTAGAAAACGAGGGCGAGTAGTCTAATTGTTAAATAGAAACTCTAAAGGAATGCAGTCCAAAACCTACAATATTATGCACTTTGAAGACTAAAATCAAGAAAAATTACCACCAAAAGAGTCACGCGCACAAGACTGTTTTCTATTGGCGAATAGAAAACAGTGGAGGAACCAATCAGATTCGCAGATTTCCATTAGAACACAGCTGAGTTTCTACTAATTGCTATTAAGTGTAGGTTGATATAAATATGCTACATTTTTACTGTTTTTTTTTTTTTTTGGGGGGGGGGGTGTCATCTAAAAATTGAGGATTATGAGGGGGGCTTGGGTAAAAATTTCTGACGAATTGAAGAGGAGGGGTCATTAGATATTGCAGAGACTACCTTTCAAATTCTACCAGCCCCAGCCCCCAACCACCCACCCCATAAAAAAGGAACAGAAAATATCATTTTTATGTTGTTCTTTGATTTGTAATAACTGTATGTAAAGAACTACTGAGTTAGAAGGTCAATTTTAGAAGCTGGCCATTTAATTTCACTAAAGTAAATTTTTGGTCCCCTTTTGAGTTCCTGACTCCTCCCAGACATTTGGTACATCTCGTTTTCCCTAAGTGAAGTAGTCAATTACGGTTAAATCTTACCGCTGACATGTTTTTTGGCGGGAAGACTTGCGGGAAGAAGCGGGAATTTTTAACGCGAATATGTCGGCCGCTAGCGACAAAGTCGAGAATAAACGTGAATCTTTTTGGAGAAAGAATACACCAGAGGAAAGGGCAAGGATGCAGAACGAAAGGAGAAAACGAAAGAGAAAGGCTAGGTCGGCGAAGAAAGAAGGCAATGGGAAAAAGGTTGTGTTAGCACTCGAAGATGATCAAGCGCGGACCATGGACAATTTGACTACAAAGAATGAACGATTGCTCTATCTTGCGAGAAAGTACTACGCAAAGTGGCAAACTTTACATCGTCGTGAACAGGCAAGTCTCGAAGATATTCTATTATATAGAATTGTGCTTTAATCCGGGGGGGGGGGGTACTCCCTTATAAGTGCTATTTTGGTATGTGGTTAATAAGATGTTTATTGTGTTCAAATCTCGTGTTCAAATATGAAAATAAACTACCTACACCTGAAGAACATACACCTGCTGGTGCTCTTAACCTTCCCTTGCCATCACTTCAGTTTGCCTTGCTTGCTGACCTTTTGCTTGTCAACAGTGATCACCAAAAAAAAACAAATGGCAAGGGAAGGCTGAGAGCACCAGCAGGTGTATGCTCTCAATTTCTTTTATCTCCTTCACTGATTGTCAGTGAAAATGTTACTAGTCTATTTGCCAGTCTAAATGGGAAAATCTTGGCTACTGTCTATATCAATTTTAGCCAATAAAATTGGTGAATCTGTCAGTTACAAATCCTTTTAAGACACAGCCATATAATGACAGCAAAATACAAAACTGGAATATCCCCTTGCAATGTGCAACTGCACGTTGCTGCCCTGCAGGTCCCAGTCCCATGTCCCCCTCCCTTTTTTGGCTATGGCCCATTTCTAATAGTCCTAATACTTGCAGATAAGATTGTAGCCTGTGAACAGGCTCTTTGGGTGTGTGAGAATAAGAAAACTGGTTTGCAAAACTAACCCACATATTCCACTCAATGTCATAGTCTTGTGGTGAGACAAAAATCACAGAAAAAAAGGAAAAACAGTCACAGGCAATAATAAGAATACAATTTTCTTGTATAATTTTAATTTTTGTCTTGCTAAGGTCGTTGTCTGTACTGCTCAAATCTCTTGTTAGTTGAAGTATAATAGTATTGTATCGATCAGTCTGTGGTTTATTAGACACAGTCCATGACAAGATATAGAAAGCATGTCAAAGAAGGTTATGATTATTATTACAAGTCCTTTGCATTTTGGCCATGTTTTTAAAATGGACAGAAATATTTTTAGTAGTTTCCTGTATTTCGTCAAGTCCTGCAGGCTGGCCATAAAATAATAAGAGACCTGACAAATTTTATATTGCAAGTGTTTTATTGTTGTTTTATTCAGTCTCTGCAAAAAGATGAATCAGACTTGGTGAAGAAAAATGAACAGGCACAAAGTATCCAGCTCAGACATAACAAAGATGCAGGGGTATCTGCTGACCAACCACTGACGGATATAAACAGAAGTCATCTCAGCCATGTTAAAGATCCCAAAAGTTCTGATGACCAACCAGTGCTACTGGGATGTGGGGTCTTTGGCCGGTGCTACAAGATGTATTATAGAGGCATGTCAGTTGCGGTTAAACAATTTAACCAACATCTCTCATCAAAGTTTGATGTCACTAAAGAAGCATCACTGTTAAAACAGTTGGATCACCCCTGTGTTCCCTTTGTTTATGGTATCAGCGTAGAAAGAAAGCCTTACCTGTTAGTTCTTCAGTTTTGCAATGTGGAAGGCAAAGTATACACCCTTCACAGAGCTTTACATAGTCATTCCTTGGTGTTGAAAAATCAAGAGTGGTTGGACATAATTTTGCAGCTTCTCAAAGCGCTCAAACAACTGCACAGCAATTGTATGATCCATCAGGATATTAAAGATGACAACATCTTGGTCACTTATAAAAATACAGTGTTTGCACCAGTCATAATTGATTTTGGAAAGTGCATTAAACAACAAGAAGCTAAAAAAAAAATCATGTCCAAAGAAGAACAGGAGGCGTATAAGCAAAAATACAGGCATATTGCTCCTGAAGTTGTAGCAGGCACTCATCTGCCATCGCATGCCAGCGATGTTTATGGCCTTGGTCTTCTGTTGGAGCAGATTGCAAACAAGATCTGTTGCAAGTCACTTTTGTCCCTTAGCAAACGCTGCTTAGTGAGCAACCCACAGGCAAGAGTTTCATTAGATTACCTCTTGGTAAACATCCAATCTCTTATAAAATAGTTTTAAGCTTCCTGGTACAATTTTGAAATTCATGTCTATACTTGCTTACAGGGTTGCACAGTAAGGGAAAAATATTTTTTTCAAGGTCAGAAAAAAAATCAATGGAATCTTTTAAAAGATCAGCAAAAATCATAGATGTTGACAAAGTCAGAAAAAAGTGAGGGAATAATATTTTTAGTTCACTAGTTTTCATGATGATTTTTATAAATTCATTGTTATTGAAAAAGATTCATGCAAAGGAATCACTACTGATACAGTAGCTTTGGTCAGTGGTTTCAATCTTTCTTATTATTTCTGATGAGTGGCAACGCTGGTTTGTAATCTAAATATGTGATAAAGATATACTTAAATGTATATTTATTGTGTAAATAGTTTGCATGTACGTTACTCTACAAGGACACTATGACAGTGCTTTTCGGCAAACTTTATAAAGTGATAAACTTTATAAGTAGATAATCTGAAAGCAAAAACCACTAAGGCTGACTACATAGGTCGCCCTTTTAAAATAACCCTGTCTTTTAATTAACTCTTTAACATATAAATTGGTATTGGGTATAAAAAGCAATTAAATGAGATAAATACTGAACTGTATCATTTCAATTTATAAGTCATGGTTTCACATTGCATAGTATATGGAGGCTTGTAGTTGCCCAGATGTTTCATCTTTAGGCAGCACACCAAAAATGGGACAGGACAGATGTGTCATCTGTTAAGTTAGCGGAAGTTGACTTTGTAGAGTGTACCTGACAAGGGATAAAAAACTAAACAATGAATGAAAATCTACCCTTTATGAACTCCCTATACTGAAAAAAATTGTCACCATTTCTTTAAATTACCAGTAAATAAATTTAAAGAGCAGTAAGGTAAACACCAAAATGTTCAGCTCAACTTTGCAGTTCTCATTAATTACAGAGTATGCGGAAGCTTGTAGTTGCCCAGATGTTTCATCTTTAGGCAGCACACCAGCAATGGGACAGGACAGATGTGTCATCTGTTAAGTTAGCGGAAGTCTTCTCTGTTCTGTGAATCTGATAATGAGCTAAAAATACTATAAAAGTTGCCTGTAAATGTTGATAATGGAAGCAAGTGAAATTCTTAATTGCCCTTCCAGTTAATTTCAAAAAAAAAAGCCCTTGCCCAATTTAAGAAAAAATGAAATCATTATTTTACTTAACTGGAATGGTGGTGTAGTTTAATGTGACGATTTAAGGTGCCTCTTTCTTAATAATAATAATAATAATAATAATAATAATAATAATAATAATAATAATTAATGATTTTATTAATAATGAATAATCATAATAATAGACTTTATTGCATTGTCAAAAGGAACACAGCAGAAACAGGAAAGGACAGATGTGTCATCTGTTAAGTTATCAGAAGTCTACTCTGTAATGTGAATATAATCCTTGATTAAAAATACTATAAATACTATACCCATGCCCATGCATAACGACTATGTCATTTTGCAATGATTGCAGGGGGTTTGTTGCTTTTGTTTATTGAATTCACAAATATGACATTGGTGTAATTACTTGAGGTGGCTCTTTTTCATTTTGCAATTGTTTTGGTTTAAGAAATTGATCACTAAGGATACCAACTTTTACTGTTTATATGACACTCCCCCCCCCCCCTTTAAGCCATTGTCATGGCAACGCAGCATGAAATGATAGCTTGTGAATAACTAACAAATGTAACCAACAATGGTATTATAACCAGAGGCTTTAATTCGAAATTACAGCAAAATTAATACTTTTATTGACTACATTTTTTAGAAATAAAAACTTAATGCTCTGTGGGAGGGGATCTTCATCCACTCCATGACATGTTTTCTTTACTCACCCTTCATATTAGGTTAACACTACATTCAAACCTAGTGGCCCATCTTCCCACTGGCTTGGTTTCGAAAGAATGAGGTGACTCAGTATTTCTACTTCCTCCCTCCTGGATAGGGTACTACTCCAATGGAGAGTTACCCAAGCATTTCATTTGCTGGTGCACCTGGGTAGAGAGAGGCACTGTGAGAGAAAAGTGTCTTCCGCCCAGCTCAGAACACACAATGACTGACCAGGACTCAATCCTGGATTATTCAATCTGGAGTACAGTGTGCTAACCACTGGGCCACTGCACCTCCTACATCACATGGTCAGGGCTTCAACATGCAAGATTTCATATTTCGAGCTGGTATAAAAGAGCGAACTACATGCCAAGGGCTTTCTATGAGATAATGAAGGACAGAGATTTAATTGCATAACATGATCAAATGGCGTCTACTTAGGTTGCTGCCCTTCAAATAGCCGAAAAGGAGCCTTTGGGGCAAGAGCCTCCTTGTTGCGCGCTGCCCCCAAAGCCAACAGCCTGCTCTCTAGAGCCATCTTTCAAATGAAAAAAAAAAAAGTAATTTGAATAAAACTAAAAAAATGTGACTCAAAGTTTTTCGGAGTACTTTGGAAGCCTTGATAAGCAGTTTTCTCTGCCCACCATTTAAGCATGCGGAAAACCCTGGGGAGGAAAGTAAGGGAGTAGTCAAAAAGTAAAGGGGGTGGGCCGGAGGATTTGAAAAAAGGGTTGCTTAAAAAAACATGCCCCCTCCCCCCCCCACGTTTCGGCTTAAAAGTTTGCTGATCCACCCCCAAGGATGGCTGAAAAAATATATGACCCACCCCCCATATGCCAAGGGAGCAACAAATCTAAGGGAAGTTCTAACAAATACTTGCATCGTGAAAAATAAGAGCAAACAAATAACTTTCCACCGTATTTGCTCAAGTTTGCATTCGGAGTAAACTGCAACTTTTACAACGGAGGTAAATCTTTAGCAAATGTGTGTAAAAACTACGCATTTGCCTTAGGAGCAAACTTGAAGTAAATTTTAAGCAAATATCATCTTTACTCCGTATTTGCACGTAAACGCCACAAGTGTGAACATCTGTGTTTGCATTCCCTTTGCAATAGAGTAAACGTGTGAAAAACTAAGGCAAATATTTTTCTTTGACAACAAAGCAAACTTGTAACAAATACACAAATTTGCCTCTATGGTAAATCAGAGTGAATATTGCGTTAACGCGCTTGTTTGATTCCAAGCAAATGGGGTGAAAAATAAGTGCAAACAAATAAATTTCCACCGTATTTGCTAAAGTTTGCACTCGTAGTAAACATGCAACTATTCCAACAAAGGTAAATCTTTAGCAAATGTGTGTAAAAATTACACATTTGCCTTACGAGCAAACTTGAGGTAAATTTTGAGCAAATATTATCTTTACTTCGTATTTGCACGTAATCGCCACAAGTGTGAACATTTGTGTTTGCATCCCCTTTGCAACGGGTGCAAATTTGATTCAAATTTAGAGCCCCAAATTTGCTGCATATTTGCTCAGTTTGCAAACATGAGTAAATCCGTTTTTTCGTCCAGTGTAAAAGGCATTCCTGTTTTGGCCAAAGCTGATGATGTCAGAAGTGGAACAAAGGTCAACATACGCCCCTGCTGGTTATGGCCAGTATAAGAGTAAATTGGATAAGGTCAATTTTTAAGTAACTTCTTAAGTTTTAATTTCACTATTCTGATCTATCTTTTCACAGGTAATTAAGGTAAGTCTGCATACAAGTGTGGTTTCCTTGCCATGGGTACCCCCCCCCTGGATGGGATAAAAGTCCATCTCAGTTTTACCCTTCAGCACGAAATTGTCTGGTATCCCTGGGTCGAGGGAGGCAATGCGAGAGTTGAGTGTCTTCCAAGTACACAATGCAGTATCCCAGGCAGGATTCAAACACAGACTGCCCAATCAAGAGTCCATTAGCCATTTTCTGAACGAGCTGGGGACTGGGCACAAATATTTAAAATCGATTGAAACAAACAATTGAGCCTTGCATGTGAAAGGTCATCCAAAATATATGTGAGTGTACTAAATTTCAGCGTTATTGCATGCTATGTGAATTTTTCGTTTCAATCGATTCTAAATATTTGTACCCAGTCCCCTCCTCATTTAGAAAATGGCTAATTGCAGAAGTGGTCAGGACGTGTACAGGAGGCACAAGATGAGCAGCTAAGTGTGATTCCCACAACGGCAGCAACTGGGAAAAGTCAGTGCTGCATTATATTTGCAATTTTAGAAATACAATAAGAGCGAGAGCCACTAAAAAAGCCAGGGACAGGAACCAAGAGTAAAAGGTGCAGGAAGTGGAAGGTTCAGACCCCCCCCCCCCACCTGGTGCCCAACCCCCCCTCCTCCCTTCCATCCCACATTGCATTAACCATACTGAACCTCCCATTATCAGAGGAAACTAAGAAGACAACTTTTGGGAACCTAAATAGACTACAAGGAAGACACTTATCCTCCATATGTTAATAAATAACCAGAAAGGGCATACCCTGGTAAGAATTCAAGTTCACAGGTGGTGTAGAAATCACAATTCACACACAAATATATAATTACAAGCTGTTTAAACACCTGTTGGTTAAATTGTCATGGAAATTGATCAATATAAAATATTTATTTACTTGGTCTATAAACTATCTTGTGTTAAAATTCTCTGTGATCGTGTTCATTATAATCACTTCTTGTTCTTGTATTTCTTGAAGCTCTCGTTGATTTGATTTTGGAGAGGATTTCGTAAGCTTCTTGAATTTCCATAAATTTCTGTTGTGCCTCGTCCTTATTGTCTGGGTTTCGGTCGGGATGCCACTTGACAGCAAGTTTCTTGTATCTTCGTTTTATTTCCTGTTGTGTAGCGTCCTCTGTTAGCCCAAGCACACGATAAGCATTCTTTTCTCCTCTCGGATCCAACGCCTTGACAAATTCGTCGTAGAAATTGTCCCAGCCATTTTTCTGACCTTCTTCATATAAACCCCAAATCACATCTTTGAACTCCAACCACACTGGCGAATTAAAAAAGTGATTCACGGCGTCGCGTAATTTCACAGTTTCCCCATCTTCAGTTGTGACTTGTGCATTGAAGTAAAGGAATGATCCCCAAAGAGAACAAACAATTAATCCACCGAGAGCAAGGTACTGCAAACGCTTGCATAAGGTCTTCTTTTGTGGTTTCTCCTTCTTGTACTGGCGATGGTTTTTAAAAAATATTGCAGCAACTAGAGCAACATACATCGCACCCGCTTCATCCCCGGTGAGATATGTCAAAGCAATATTAGCAATAAATGATCCTACCAAAGGGTATTTGAAATCTCCCCTCTCCCGACCAATGTTTCCTACGAGATATACGCCGATCGATACTCCAAGTGGAACCAACAATGCCGGTAGCCAGTTTGCTTCCTCGGGTATCGCTAAACGTACCAAAATACCATAAAAATAACCCACAAGCATTTGCCCCAAGAATCGTGTAACACTGAAAGCTGGCTCTCCCCTCAGCTTTATCTTTCTTTTCAGTTCTTCCACGAAGTAAGGTTCTTCATTGGCGTCGTCTACATATTCTGGTATACGCCAAAGATCGCGAAACCATCCCAGGCCAAACACACCTCCAATAGTCGACCACCAGACGAAAGCTTGAATATCTCGACCCAGATACAAGTGATGTAGACCGAGCCATCCCCAAATCAACCAAATAACGTATGTTAGGAATAAGCTCTTTCGGTTCGCCATGGAAATCTTCGTTCTTCTGCAGTGGTTTGCAAAATGACAGACAAGACTGCCGTGACCAAACGGAAGTAACTAGTGACAGGAGAATGCTTCACCTGGCGACATCTGATTGGCTACTGACTTGTTTGTAACATGGCTGTCTGTGACTGGCTCGATTGGTTCACAACCGAGACGGTGATACACTGGTAACTATTGAGACACCACAGGTAACCACCAAAGTTGGTGGGAGAGTTTTCATGGATTTATAATTTAGCTGAAAGTATCCATTTTTTTCTTTTGAAAAGCTGAAATAAAGGTGAAAACCTTACCTGGAGTCCATTTCTAGCCTTTCTAGAGCTTTTGAAAGCCCTGCATGCTATTTTCATTCACAGTTCACGTACCAAGAGACTGTTGGAATGAAAATCACACGTATGGCTTTCAAAACCTCTAGAGAAAGCCTAGAAATGGACTCCAGGTAAGGTTTCAAAAATGTATTGCAGCTTTTCAAAGGGAAAAAGGATATATTTTCCATTAAATTATAAATCCAAACTCTTGTAGCACACTTTGGTCACCTGGAGACACATGTTCAAATTACCATCAATTTGGGTACCACGGCTCATATTGTCCAACCCCCTTTCTTACCCATCTTTTCTCCTGATTGGGTGAAAAGGCGCAAGATTTTTGAGCCAAGTCAAGTGTAGTAATGCAAAACCAAAGCAAGTAATGGCTGATTGCTCTCCAATCTACAATTTTTTCTGTTTATCACCCAAACTACTCTTCTTCAGAACCTGACAACTGTGCTCTTACGAAAAAAAAAAATAATGGTTCTGATTAACCTGATGTATGGAGTCCAGGGGGGTTAAATAAAAGCTGGTTATTATAAGGCCTCTCTCCATCAAGCTTCTAGATTTCAAAATTTGCTGGGTGGGGCATGCCCCTGGACCCCCATTTTGTCATCACAACTGCCGATTACAAAAATTGTTGAAACCCCTGGGAGTCTGGAGTAAAAGCCTCCTGACATGGCTATTTACCTTCATAATTTAATAGATGAGGTATCACAGGGAGGGCATGATCACAGGCTAGAAGACACAGTGCCCGCATCCCAGGCATTTTTGTCAATGTTGTACAAATGGCAATTTTGGGATGTTTACATTTCACTGAGATTGAAATTTTCACAAAAATTGTCACTGCAGCTAAATTTGATAGGACCAATTGGTGCACAAAACTCATAAATTAATTAATATAGAATGTCTGTGGAATTGTGTGCTATGACTGGTCAGTTTGAGTTTATTACAGTTCCACAAAGCAAATGGCTTACGTCATACATGTTTTATTGGGTTTTATTATATAAACTGCAGTGCTTTGTGTGGTTTTCCACCCCTGCGAAAAACAGTAATTCAACACACGTGTAAAATTAGGATAATTTTACATGTCACGATATCAATGACTTTACTTTTGATAACATGTTTGACCCTACTCTACTTCAATTTATTGGTGTACAGTCGAAACACCTTTGGCTCTACGGCAAGGCTAGGAAATCTTTGGAAACCTTCAGTAATTGTCGAAAAAGTATTCTGAAACGTCTGTGTGACCTTCAGACAACATTTTTTTGATGTTGTTAGAATCTTTGGAAATCTTCATAAAATTGTCAAAACTCCGTCAAAACATGTTAAGAATATAAACAAAATAATACATGGTTGCTTGGAAATATGAAATTTCTCTTCTTGTGCTCAACTCCATATCTCACTTGCCCGCTGTGCTCACTTGCGAGATATAACGAGTTGAACACTTGAAGAGAAATTTCTTATCTCCACATGTACACACCCATGTACTATTCCATGTATAATGGACTCTGCCTATGTCACGAGCTAGTGCGAGTGCATTTTATAAAAGAAATAAAGAACTTCTCTGTGCACTTCTCTTCCTGCATGCTCATATAACTCAGCAATGCACTTGGGCACGTTTTTTATTCTTTTCTTATAAACACTATGTCAAAAAGGTACTTTAAAGTCATTTATAAATGACCAGGTGTAGTTTAAAGGCCATTTCCAGTCTGTACTGCACAGTCTTGGGATTTGTTTACATTTCTGTTTTGAATTTGTTGACACGTTACACTTTGGTAACTGCATACATGAAGTTTTTGAGTCTGCCATTACGGGTCCTTTCGTTTGGGAGTTCTCGATGTACTGAAACATCGGTTTGGAATATCGTCGAGGTTCGTCTAATCTTTATTATTGTTGTGCAAGGATATCGGATGTTAATAATAAAGAAAAAGATAAGTTTTGGCCATAATTGTCGTTTTGGCTTGTTTACATTCTATCATGTGAGACTTAAACATCGTAGGCAGAGACTGCGCAGTACGGACTGGAAATAATTAATGGTGTTTAATGTGACGACTCCATAAACAATCAGACCTTTGAAAACTTTATTGTGATTTACAAGCAGCACAACATATTCTATTAAGCTGGCAAGGTCTTTGTTTTCTATTGTTTTTCTTGATGACTAACTTTGATTGATTCCATCTGGAGGTCAACTCTCGAAGGGTAAACAACTTTGAGCTGACCATCACTACTGACTACTCTAACTTGCTCAATAACAAGTTCCTGTTTTCTGTTAGAATTAGTTGCACATGTCGCATCACTTGCTGTAGTTTCACCTTCAGGTTTAGAGCACAATCCAGCCTCAAGCATCTTGGAAATCAGACTGTCCATTACAGACTTGCAAGTTGCCAGATTGACTGGTGATGTCACTTCCAAGAGTACATCAAGCTTTCTTGGTGTAATCTGCCATTGTCAAGAAGATTGAAAATAGTTACCCATTTTTGTTCAAATTATATTTACGGTGGGAAATGCAATATCTCATTCTAGCTTCAGGGCCTGATCCAGGGGGTAGACTGCAAAACAGCCATATTTTTTGCAAATGCGAGCGACAATCAATATTCGAATGAAAGGTCTGGGGGATCACAGAGGATCACACTTATGGCGCTTCGCGAATTCTGAAAATGTCCAAAAACAACTGTTTTGCAGTCTAGGGTGGGGGGGGGGGGTTAATCAGGTGGCTAGCCACCACCTTTAGAACAGCCCACCAACAAAACATATGTCGAAAAAAAAAACAGAAGTATGTGCATGGGTCCTGAAAAATATAGAAATAAATGAGTACCAAAAACCTTGTGAGGCCAACCGGTCTGACAATGTATAAAAGGAGAGCATACAATTGAATCTAAGGCCGAAACCAAAATATTGAGCCTTGTTTGTGAGTACTTTCTCGCCCTATTGACAGATAGTACTGTTTTTATTTAATCTAACGACTGAACTTTCAATGTGCAAAATAATATAGTAAACTGAGTTTAAATTGATGTTTATATCCAGTCACATTACCATGGCAACAGTACACATGTCCACATAAGTATCAAAATTCTAAAATCTATCCTTTTTACTTATTCCCTGCCAATTTTGGGGACACTCAACAGTTTTAGAATAATAGACAAATGCTACACAGGTTTCAAAAACTGTAATTTGTGTTCTGTCACCTTAAGTTATTCAAAAAGGCCACTGTATCGGTCAAAAAAAATTACCGCTGAAAACCTGAATCTAGTTAGCACTTAATATAAAGATGAGAATAATTCATGGGACCATAAAGTTACCGTTGACCTTCACAAAAAAATCTCAGTGTGTTGCTTTTTATTCAATCACAACAAACTATAGATCACTAAAAAGCTTATAAAATGTTCTATCAGCCAGCCTATGAAAGTCCCTGGAGACTGCCGTTGCCTAAGCAGTTTGTGGGAAAAAAATCGAGAGTCCAAATTGAGTTGAATAGAAGAATTCCAGTTTTAACATATGCTGCATGGAAAAAAGAATAGAGGGGGTAAGTTTCTAATGAAACTGTGGTGCTGCGTCGGTGGCAAGTATAACAATATAATTTGGTTTTATCAACTGGGTTGATAACGTCAATTGGCCCTCTTTACGGTGGCCAATTGACATTATCAACCCAGTTGATAAAACCAAATTATATTGCATGGAAAAAGTCTTTAAAGAAGAAAACAGCAAATTCTACGACAACAGCCTCAGTCAATCTGAGTGGGAAAGAAGTACCTGCAGAGATGCCAACTTGAGAGTGCCAATTTTTGTGTCAAGATAGTCTCAACTGCAAAATTGGATTAAAAATTGAGTTCTCACCACTGTTCCACAAAAATATTTGAATATTTTACCTCAAAATTGGCCAAAATAAGTTCAAAAACACATTTTAAATACTTCCCTTGATATCTGGGAGATTTGCTGACTGGTACAAGAGATGGGGAGATTTGGTCTGTATCTACACAATTCAGGTATTTTTATAACCTCACCTTACTTTGTTCACTGTTAGTCACTGGTGGAAGAGATATAACAGCTTTAGTTGAGTCTCGAATAATAGCATACAGCTGTGCTCCTTCAACAAGACTTAAATACCTTCAAAGACAATCAATAAATGATAAAAAAAGTGACTGATAAAAACATGTTAAACTTAATAAGTTAAAGTCTGAAAATCATCAATCATTACGGCAACTCCAAAACCTATACCGATGATGATGATGATAAACTTTATTGGTAGAGCACTATTTCTGTCGTTATCCAATAGTCTATAGATTAGTTTACAAAATAGATTTACAAAATAGATTTACAAAATAGATTTACAAAACAGATTTACAAAATAGATTTACAGAATAGATTTACAGAATAGATTTACAAAATAGATTTACAAAACAGATTTACAAAATAGATTTACAAAATAGATTTACAAAATAGATTTACAAGATTTACAAAATAGATTTACAAAATTAAAATGAATAAACCATGATAGCAATAGGGAAGGCAAACTCTCTGCGTACCAGATGGGATTTGAACCCATAACCCTCTGTGATCTAGGGGGGATTCCCTAACTACTGAACTGCGAGAGACTATAGTGAGCAAGGGTGAAATGTGGGTCTTTGACTGGAATTGCAAATGATTACTGGCATGCATGACTCATAACTGCATCATAAAGGCACATTAAGGCTTATCAAAGATGCGACCAACCAACCGATTTTTATCAGTTTTCTTTTCTTAGATTACCCACTTTGGAGGCTGGTCGCATCTTTGATATGCCTCATTGTGACTGTGATGCAGTAAGGGTCTGTCATGAGTCATGTGACAGTCATCACTTGGCATGTGCAGCTGTGCGATGCAGTTCCAGTCAAAGACCAACATTTCACCTTTGCTCACCATAACGTGCCCAGTACAATTTTCGACACTAACTTTTCATCTTACTAGTCTAGTGGCTGGTGACAACTTAGATGCTACTTCCCAAAACAATTTTTGATGTTGGCTTGGTCCAATAACAGCAGAATTACTAGCAAGACTTGGAAGCACAATGCAAGACACTCTTTGAATATATAATGTTGGTAATTGCATTGTTCTTAAACCAGCTCCAATAATAAAACAACAATTTTTGGGGCACATGGCTACCGGGAGCAGAGGAGTTAAGTTAGAATGGATCAATAAAATATGCTTCACCTTTATAAAATGGCCTACCACTGGCCTACCATGTTAACTGCTGGCTATTGCGACCATGGTTTCATCCAACAAAACTTCTTCGGAAAGCAAAGCTTAGTTGCAATAGCCAGCGGTTAAATAATGGCAGTCGTAGCACTTGAAGTGCCGGACAGATCAATTTTTTGATGCACAATTTAAAGCAGTAGACTGTCGCATATGATGTTTTTACTGATAAAATACATACAGGACACCATTTTATAAAGGTGAGGTGCATTTTATTGATCTCTTCCAACTGAACTGCTCCACTCTCTGTGACATGGACCCGTAAAAGGAGACTTCCACAATGAAATTCTGCCCTTCAGTTTCTAAGCAAAGTGTGTGTTTGTCTTGCTTGAGGAAGACAGAAACTGCTTCAGCCAATTTCATTTTGTTTACTAGCTAAAGTCGCTAGTTTGGCTAGGAGAAATCGAAAACCTACCAGCCAAAACTAAGTTTCTACTAGTCTGTGGCTTGTAACAAACTGCAGGCTGTGCAAAACTTCGCTTGCCGCATTGTGAGCGGCACAAGCAAATATGACCATATTACGCCCATTTGTAAAGAGCTCAATCGGCTCCCTGTGGCAAACCAGCTATAATACTGTAGCGCCACAATGGCACTACAATTGGCGTATCTCCAAGGTGAGCGGTTGTAGCACCACAAACTCACAATTGTTGAACAGTCCACTTTTTAAAACCACTAGCGGCCAAAGAACTTTCTAGAATAGTTAACAACTGCATCGCTAAGTGGAGGTTGGGTACCTGGGGTATCCAGAGGTTTCCACTGTTGGCAGCCAGCCCCTAGACCGAGTACTGCTCCCATGGCTAGCAAATCAACGCAACCCAGCCATGAGGCCCCACGCCAGGCATCCAGGCACCCATCACACTGCCAAGCAGTGGAAATAGGGAAGGGAGGGGGAGGGAAGAAGACAGCTGAAATGTCCAGCACAAGATGGCCGACAAAGCTGCACGATGAACGCTGCTGTGTGACTGAATGAACCAAGTGAACCTGTGAGTCCAGGATGTAGAACGCTGACCACTAACCGATAACCGATGACCACTAACCGATAACCGATGACCGCTAACCAATGACTGCTACCGCTCTTTGTTGTTAACTTTGTTAAAATATGCATTTTAACCGCATATAACAACTGCATCACTAAGTGAAGGTTGGGTGCCTGGGGTATCCAGGGGCTTCCACTGTTGGCAGCCAGCCCCTAGACAGAGTACTGCTCCCATGGCTGGCAAATCCCCGCAACCAAGCCATGAGCACCCACGCCATGCCAAAGGACCTCTGGTCTGAGCTGCCAGAGAAGATGGCTTGTGGCTTGGGGAAGCCAGAGCCCCACTAAACAACCCAGACCTGAGGCACCCACACTCCTAGCTAGAAGATAACAGATAACTGTCAACCGCTGCCCCACTGAAGTGGAAGGTGGGAATCTGGGGTATCCAGGGGCTTCCACTATTGAAATGCCCAGCACAAAATGGCCGATGAAGCTGCACGATGAACGCTATTGTGTGACTGAATGAACCATGTGAGCCTGTGAGCCCAGGATGTAGACCACTAACCGATGACCGCTAGGTAAGTCTGCAGTCGGGCCTAGTGACCCATCAGGCCGGAGCTTATCCCGGTTTCTGTAGCATGAAGCGACAGAGAGTATTTCTACTCCCCCCCTGGATGGGATGCTAGTCCATCGCAGGGTTACCCCCCAGCAGTAAATTCGCCGGTACCCATTTATACACCTGGGTGAAGAGAGGCACTGTGAGAGTAAAGTGTCTTGCCCAAGAACACAACGCAGTGGCCCGGCCAGGACTCGAACCCGGACCGTCCGATCCAGAGTCCAGCGCACTAACCATTAGGCCACTGCGCCTCCCCCCGATGACCGCTAACCGCTCTTTATTGTTAACTTTGTTAAAATATGCATTTTAACTGCATTTAATTTATGGAATTCTTTAGATCATTCTCTTAAACTGTTTTAAAAATCGCCTGAGGACCAAACTACTGAAAGAATTGTAATTTTTATATTTATATATTGTTTATAATTTTTAGAACCTTATTTTAGTCATTCTTGTTTTTAATTGTAAATAGAAATATAAAAAAATATTGGTGTTAATATTGTCTTTGAAAAGCCCCCTCGGGGAAGGTCAATAAAGTATGTATGTATGTATTAGTGTCGAGCCCTGCATGAGTAGCTCAGTGGTTAGAGCAACTAGCTAGATCATAGAGGGTCATGGGTTCATGGGTCATTTCAGCCGTATGAAAACTGAAATACTTCCTAATGTGACCAATATTTTGCACATGATAGAGTACTGTCTTGCAAATAGCCAAAGTGCGATTTTCCATAAACAATGCGAATATTTCCAACTTTCATTAATATGTTGATTTCCTCATCACAGACTGAGATGGTTGTTAGTGCAGGATGATGACCATTCAAGACAAGTGTAGCCTTGCGCTCCACTCACTGGAGCGAAGAGGACTGACCCCAAAAATTGGCTCCAAAAATGTATGTGTAAAGAGCACTTGTAGCATGGTTCCCTTAGTTAGATTTTTAAAAGAAATTTGAAAACATTACAATTTAATACCATTTAAAAGAAATTTATCTAATTTGTATAACGTTTTTGAAAAATTTCAGATTTCTGGGAAAATCCCAGACAATTACATAATGAGCAAAGTGTTAAAATATATATTATTTTGTTATTATGAACACATACATGTTACATACTTATATAGACCAGTTTTCAATGGATTTCTCTTGGTCTTCTGTTTCTGTTTCATAGCTTCTGTCCTGAGGTCTGATATTAGCTGTTCAGCAGTTATTTCCATGTGTCCTCCAAGTGGTACAAACTGGATATCAACAGGAGCAACGGCTTCATACTCCAGAGGGAACACTACAGATGACATATCATGAGTGGCGATTGTGGCCAGGGTTCTGTGATCACAAACACTTTCGTGTAGTTTTGTCTATGAAAAAGAAATGAGAGCAAGTTTGTGCAAATGAGAAATGCTATGGGATCAAGAACTGTTAGCAAGTGTTTCATTCATAGCCAAGGAGGTTCCGTTGCAGTTAAAGCGTTCAAGTGATTTGCACACAAAAATATTTATTGTTATTATTCAACAAGTTGTCCCTCACCAGAACATAACATATATCCTATGTGATTGTTCAACAAATTGTCACATTGCCCATATATGGTCATAAAGTGATTGTTCTCCATCATCTGTACATGACAGATATCCTGCGACATATGCAAATTACAATGATTTGCCTGAAGTCTTGCAAAGAGCATAACCAAAGCTTTTCTTGCTGTAAAATGTGCTTTATTGACAATTTGTTGAATAATCAAATCTTGAAGAATGTCATCTGATTGTTGTCTAGTAAGTATCTGGTGATATTGCATGCACTTTTAAATTTGCTAGGTAATTGTTAAATATGATGGCTAAGATGACACACATTCACACACTAACTCTCTAAATATTTCAGGACCCAGGTCCCTAACTCTATCAAGCTTCTCTGTCTGTATCACTTTCAAAGGGAAAATATTTAAAATGATTGGCATGCCCGCAACTAGCTAGCAAAGGCTAATCTAGGTGGGCCATGCCACAGCACAAGAATTTCCTGCCACACCATGATTCATTGTGCTGATCATGACCCCCACTGCTCCTTGTGTGTAACTTTTAAATCTATGACTTAAAACAAGAAAATGATAAGTATATTGTACCTGAATATTGATGAACTTTTTTAATGCAGTCATGCCAGCAAGATCCAAATTTCTTACCAGTGCACATACTATGTAAGGTCTGACGTTGTGAACACTTTCTTGTACAAAGATCTTGAAGTCTTCGCTGTACAAAACTGTAATAACTGGGCCAACTTGTGTTGTGCCAGCAACTTCCCCTCCATTCTCCTCATTATCACCATCACTCACCCTTTTGTTTCTTCCTTTCTTCCCACCTTTCTTTCCAACTTTTCCTTTTTCATTTCCTGTTGCAATGTAATCCAAAACTGCTTTGGTGTGACATTGTTTTATCAGCTTGGCAAGTCTGCTGTCCTTGATCAAGTTGTCTTGTAATTGAAGATCTTTGAGCTTCGGACAGCTTGAAAGTTCCACAGGGATTATTTCTATCTTATTCACGTTGAGAACTAGTACCTTCAAAGACGTAAGTTTGGAAACATCAGCATCGATGGAAGCGATGTGATTATGCGAGGCGTGAATTTCTGCCAGACGTTCCAGCTGGTACATTCCGTCAGGCAGTTCAGTCAGTTGATTGTGACTCACATCAAGCCTTGACAGGTTTTTCAGACGCACAAAGCTTGGCAATGCCTCTAATTTATTGCAGTTTACATTTAATGTCTGCAACGAAGTCAATTCACCCAATTTTGCCGGAAGTAGTTGCAATTCATTACCTGACACATCGAGGTTCTTGAGTTCTTTAAGCAAGCCAATCGAAGCTGGTAAATCTACTATGCTATTCCTGTGCAAATCCAGTGTTTTTAAGTTCAGCAATTTACCTAAATCTTCTGGAAGCGAAAGCAACTTTGTGTTTGAAATTTGTAGAAAATTAAGAAAGTCCAGGTGGAAGATATTCCCGTCCAAACCATGTTTATCAATTCTCTCAGCCACACTCGAGCCGTTCAGAACAAGTTCATGCCTATGTTCCTCATCAGCTTGTTTAACTTCTGGCCAGCTCATGGAATATCGCAAAGTGGCAAAAAATGCCAAAACAACAACTTAAAATTAATTCAACCTGAACCTGAAGTATAACGAAAAACGTTTCCAGAGTCAACGTTCCCCTTGACCAGCGGTCGGGACACCGCGTTCGGTTCGATGTGTGTTGTTATACTTCCCACCGACGCAGCACCACTGTTTCTTTAGAAACTTACCCCCTCTATTCGTTATGTATGTAACCTTATTAGGGGGTTGCGTTACCACTTGTCCCCACTAAGTGGTAACGCAATCCCCTAATAACGCCTGCGTAGGAGGCTATTATGCATGGGGAAATTATTATGTATCAATCATGAAACCTTACGCTAATTAACCCTAATTATGTCATCTAAAGCGAATAAAATATATCTATTTTTGTTGGGTACATAACAACAACAAGCTTTATTACCAAATAGGGTACATAATAATTTACCCATATATCACGTATCTACCTCGCATTGAATATTAAAACTAGTAATGACCAAGGGTTAGGAAGTGCAGGCGAGGACGATGGATTGTGCTTTTGGTTAATAAAAGTGTAACAGAGATGTACCGAATGGTATTCAGTGTCTTCAGTGACACATGATGATTTTGTGTTTGGTAATGAAATATCTGCTCGGCAGGGCTTTGCCCATAAGGGTACAATCCTTCTCCTGCCCCGCCTCCTTTTCCTTTATATTTGCATACCTGCCAATCCCTAGAGTACAGAAATCTGACATTTGAGGCATGTGTTTGAGAAGACTTTTCGTGAACACTACGTGAAGTGAAAAACGTATTTTTCTTGTCGCCCGAAGGTCCGAGGTAGTTGTGTTGATCTCTAGCTCTGTTTTTTTGTTTTCCGATCGAGAACAGCTCAAATAAGAACACTAGATCCACTTCTTGTTTCATTTTCTTTCCTGGCAACTCAAAAACAACTAAATTAATGAAAAAATTTTGAAAAAAGCCATGGTAGAAGACCGCGAGATTTGATCAAAAACTTGGAGACTCCCGCCAAAACCTGGAGAGTTGGCAGGTATGTATTTCCCACCTATAATTTAATTAGTCGCCTGAAATAGTACGTGTTTGTTTTTACTGGCACTATTACATTTTATTATCATTTAGTTTTGTTATAATACTTGGTAATCATTCTCGTCCCCAGAGGCCGCACAAAGGAATCGAGACCTCTGGCCGCAACCAAATTGTGAGCATGCGTAGAGAACTCGTTTTGTAGCTTTTAGCCAATCAGATTTGTCAGATTTGATTTTGTGCATGCGTGGAGTGACGGAAAGTCCGTGAATCGTGGACTTACGGTGTTGGACCTTCCCGGAGGTCATGATTCTTGGTGCTGATCAAAAGGGTCGCGGCATCTGGGGACGAGAATGCTTGGTAATAGACATTGTTATTCAACAAATTGTCACATTGCCCATATATGGTCATTATGCTCTCAATATCCGTCAACTTCAGCTGACAGATATTCTGCAGTGTACGTCAAGTAACAATAATCCAGTAGAAGTCTTGCAAAGCGCCGCATAACTGCAACTTTTCTAGCTGTAATGCTCTTCGTTGACAATTTGTTGAATAATAAAGCAATTATCCTGCTCAATCTTGAAAAATATCTCCTTATTTTAGCCAACTTTGCCTACAGCTTCATCGGCTAAGTATCAGGCGATATTCTGCACAATTTCGCAGGATAATTGTTAAATACAGTAAAAAGCCGCATAAAAGAATATGTGGATTAAGAATCTCCAGGCTGAAATTTGGTAAAATGAACACCATGTACATGAGAACCAATCCAGACTGATAAATTCAACTGGTTCTTATATATGAGGAAATACTGGGTACCAGTTAGATTAAAAATTATTGGGTCAGGATAACCATGTCATTTATTTGTGCCAGCAACTCCCTCGTAATTAATGACCAGTCCCTAAGAGGACAGAGGCACCCAATGAACAAATCATGGCAAGATTTATTCTTTTACTCACATTTAATGAAAATATATGATATTAAATCATTTACAGGTGTTCTTGAATGTTGCTGGGAAAACCGAATATGTTCCTTTTTCCCAGCACAGGATCCATACTTTTCGGCAGCACTTTTCCCGACTTCACAATTTTGAATTAAACCTCGAACTTGAGCAGAATTCATCTCTTCTCTCAAGTCCAATCTACTATTAGCTGTTCCTCTGTTTAATGAAAACGAAAGTCAAGTTATAGTACATAACAAGAACTGTGCATCATAAACAACAAAAAATGTAAAAATAAATGTCAAGTGTTCACGGTTTGAGTGTCCGCACTGTAATAAGCAGTGTCAGTCGTGCAATACAGTGTATAATTTTCAGACAGAATTTAAGAGCATGTTATAAGAACAGCTTGAGGCTGATTTTTCACCAAGTACCCAATATATATATAAGGACGGCATCAACCTGAAACAGAAAAACATAGGTTATTTTACGCGGGTTTTTACTGTATTCGTATTCCCAGACGGCCCTGGGATCAGAGCCTTCTGAAGACGGCAGGTCTTTTCGAGGGGAACGGGTGGCGGGTGACGAGAAAGCATGATCCAAACGGGAAATTCTTATCATGGAGTAGCCAAGGGAAGTTGAGGCAATTTTTCCTCCAAGTTTTTCACTCAAATTTCTAAGCATTTCCGTGCATATTTCATGCTCAATTAACACCGTTACTCTGATCTGGGTATCATTGGGAAGATCTTTTCGTCCTGCCGAGTTTGACTATAAGTGATGCCTTTTTCGGTAAAAGATGATGACGTCAGAAGCGAAACAAAGGGCAGTGTTCGTCATGGCCGGTTTTGGCCGGCAAGTTAACCAATGGATTAACATGAAAATCCCAAATCCACCTTTTGCCACATTTTTTACGTTTTTTAGCTTGCTTTAGGTAGATTGCCCAAATTTATGGTGAAGGACCCATCTTTTGAAATAAAATTGGTCACGTGATTAAACATGAAAAACCCCCAAATTCACCTTTTGCGCCAATGGAGGCGTGATAAATAACCGCTTTAATGAATCCTCTTAATTCCTGGTTGGGGCCAATTTTTATTATTATCATTATTATGTTCTCGATGGAAAAAATATAGAAACAATGACAGTATCAATTTCAATATTTTATAGCATCCAGGATTTCAACGGGATGGCAGTTTTTAGGTGAAGGCCATGTTGGGGTTTCGATTTTCAAATGTGGAGCTTGCATGGTTCTCTGAATTTTGTATGCCCGGAAAGAATGTCGAGTGTATAGAGAAAACTTGAGATCAGACGACAGAGAGAGTTGACGTCTTTCTGCTTCCAGCAAGCAAATCGTGCTTAAACTCCATATTTTTTGTAATTACAAGAATTGAGGCATTTCCAAGGGTGTTTAATTATCCTCAACAACCTTCGACCCTTATCGAGCCCTAAACGATTTCACCAATACGCCATGGAAGCGCTAAAAATAAGTCGTTAAACTAATTTCGTGGTGAGATAAACCGTTTAAACGACAACAAGATAGCAAAAAGTCGTAAATTTTAACCTCTTAGTAAGGAAATGGTCGTTACGGTTTCTTTTAGGTCCTCAGTTTTTGTGAAAATCTCAACAATTTTCGCACTAATTTGTTGTGTCTTTCAAGTAAGCCGCTTTAGTGGGATGTTTACACAGAGCAAAACCGACTAAATTTCAAATCTCTGATAGATTGCGCTAGATTCTTTTTGATGATATGTTGACACAGCTTAGTTTGCATGAACTAAATCTTGTGATGGATTATAATATCACTGGTGGTTTTTCGGCAGAAACCATCTGCCACTTCGATTGACATTTTCTTCCAAATCCACGCGAGTTTTAAAGCTACCCATAAACTTACGAAAGAAAATATTTGTTCGTTGTCAATATCACGGAACAGCTTTGATAACTTTCAAACGTTTTATGTGACTATGAAAAACAATTCGTGATGTTTTCAGACAAAAATCGAGACAGATAATAATTGCAGTTGTCGAATAGCTCGTTTGATTTAGGTGGAAATGAATTAACCAATCGTCGGTGTCTCACCTATGTGACAACGGCAAAAGAGAAATCATTTCTAGCCGTGTTTGAACAAAGCTTGCACGTAAAGGCTTGACATAGTAACTAAGGCAAAAAACCTACATGTTCGTTTCCTCCATTTGACAAATCAAACTTTCCTTTTCAATAGTTTCCTTCCGTAAACGTCCCCAGAGGCAACACAAAGCGTACGCCTTTTATGACCACTCTGGGATAACTATAATTAATTGATTGTGAAAGGTATGTAATATATTGTGTTGAAAACGACTAATTACTCGTACAGTTTGTTTTTGCGCTGGCCAAATTCCGCCCACTACAATAGAAGGGCTACGCACTTCCGATAAATTTTGACACAGCGGCTTCTGAAAATCGAGGAAAAGCAGACTCACGGAAAAGTGAAAACGTTACCATAACCGATAAAAACTTTAATCCAAATTTCAGTTAATATTCTAAGTTTTTCACATTGACTCCCTGTGGAATGATTCTTGTTTTAAAGCGTTCCTTATAATGACAATTAATTCGATATAATTTCACCTATCGTGTGAACATTTTAAGCGTTGCTTTTAATCAACGCATTGAACCGATGAGATATTTGCCACCCAAAACAAATTGACCAAATTTTATTCTATTGAACATCGTAATAAAGCCGTATTTGAACGGAACAATGGGCTCGCTTGATGTTAATTCGAGCGCCTTCTGAAAAGGTCCGATGAAGGCGACGTTGCGTCATTTTAAGGGCGACTTGATTTCGTCGTGTAGGTGGTTTTAATCACTTTTTGAATGCAGTTTTTATTAGCTGGTTTGAATGACACCCTCTTAAACTGTTGACACCTGGTTAATTCCAATTCCAGCCTTTTATTCGGCATTTAGGAAAAGACACGTCTATCGGGTATAACGACCAAAAACGCCGTTCTCTCAACTGGAAGGAAAACCCACTTCGTTGCGTTGAAAAGCCCGCGGCGAGTTAACCAATCGACAAAGATGAGATTTCTTTGTGTCTTCGTTATTTGTTTATGTTTCTTTAAAGACGGCGAATCAGTTTGGTGGTGAGTATTGTAAGTTATTTAAACTTACCTTCGTTTTTTGGGGTGACCTCAACCTGTTCAAATATCGCCATCGAAACGGAATGGAAACTTAACGGGCTTTCTTTCTATTTTTTTCCTAGGACATTAGGAACACACACACCAATATCTACGGATCCAGCGAAGAAAGCAGCTCTCTTGTGTTTTACAACTCCCCAGCTTAACACAAAACAACGGGACCTCTGCCGGAGACACCCAACTCTTATGGCGAGTGTTGCTAAGGGAGCCAAAGAAGCCGTTGAGGAATGCCAGATTCAGTTTCGTTTAAGGCGATGGAACTGCTCAGTTGTGCCCGAATCAGGAACGCTGTTCGACCCAATACTTAAGCGAGGTAAGTGTCTACATTTTGAGTATTACACATGACTCTATGAGTTGACAGCTTTAAGAACTGTTTACTTAAACCGATAGGTTTCGTTTTCTTAGCATATAGTTTATTTGTCAGGAACTAGAATTTAACAGACACAAGAATGTCAGTCCATTTTTATTCACATGCACGCCCGTCTTTCTGAAAGTTGCATCAGCTAAACACAGTTAGTGTAGTTGTGATTGTTGGCCTCTGTAGGAAACTAGCTAATGACTTTATACCTTATTCATAGGCGCTACGCTTGTGATCTTTGAGTCGCTTTTGTTGTGTGAAAATGACACATTGACTAGTTTATTGATTGTTTACAGTGAGAAGATTTTTATCAGTTCAACAGCCATGAGATGGGGCACGAGTCTTCTTTTGCAGTTGTGCTTTCTTATTATCCGTTTGAAAATTTTAAGGCGTGGTACTATAAATGAAATTCAAGGTCATCTCTTCGCTTTTCTTACCCCCTTTGAAGTTCTGAAAACCCGAGAGCAAAGATAAACAATTGTTCAGCGTGATGAATGACTATCAATTTTGTTACGCCAACATTGGCGTTTTGTTTCGTTTTAATACTAATAAACATCGTGTTTGATATGGTTATGAAACGCTCACTAGAAGAACTTCTAGCCTTTCCGTTGAAAAATTGCTTCATATTTTAACGTGTCTTGGTCCTACTTCTAAACCGTAAGGCATTAAATTTTCGGCTTTTTTTTTTGGGGGGGGGGGGGGAGGGGAGTTACATTTTGAATGAATGGGCCTCGTTGAAGAGGTCAAGTTGAAATTGATGCGTCAGTCGATTTAGTTAATCCAGTTACAAGTGCGAAAGGAAACCTCAAAATCACTGATTTACATTATAACAGGGAATTACAAGTAAAATACATTATAAACGATTTTAGAGGCATCGGTCAAGCCATCATGTACAGTTTTGTGAGATTTCACTGCCGCCAATATTAATAAGTGAATGAAAACGCCGTGTGTAGCAGCAGCAGCAGCTCCCAAACATAATAAAAATAAAATAAAACTAGGGTGCGGTTCAGACCGATTCTGTTTCCTCCAAGGAAATGGCTGGTAATGTTGTCTTTCGCGGCAGCGGAACGCTTTACGTACATTATCTTACCCTGGCACTATCAGTGTTTCTTTGTGTTTGAAACCCAGAAATCAACTCTTCGTTTTGGCCATTTTCACAAGCATTTTCACATTTTCCATTATAAGTGAAAATTCGCTAGAAAACGAACTAAAACACCGGAATTGTTATTCAGTTTAACGACGGCCCGTGTTTGTAGATCAGTTTGCAGATCGTGTGGACAGTCGGGGCTAGCGACGTTTAGTTTACATTCGCAGTTGATCGACAACAGACCCTGGTTGCACTGCCATTGTGATGGAGACTAACTCATGTCTACTTGAGAGATTCGACGGCTTAATTCAACAAAACGTAAAGTTTGCGATCCTTTATCATTTTGTGAGGAGTGTTATTAAACATGCTCACTGTTCTTCAAGACTACTAAAGTTGATTGTTGGGAATCCAGTAGGCTGTTCTGAAAAGGCTATTTTTTTTTGCGATGAATGTAAAAAAAAGGATTAAGTTTATTTCAGAATAACGAATGTAGATATACATGTCGTAATCACGGCAATTGATGACATTACTTGGAAGATCGTTCCGAAATTTGATTATCCTAGCAAACAAAGAATGTTTATAGCAGTTCAGTTTTGCGAGTTTGGTTTGTGTCTTGTGTGGATGGTTAGATCTTGCCTTACTGCTCCTGTACAGCTCAAAATAGTATCCGAAATTTAGTCCATTCAGGTTGAATACGGTCTTGTAGCACTCTGTCAGGGATAGAAATTTCCTCCTTCGTGCTAAAGGTTATGATAAAGGTTAAAACTCATTGCAAGAAAGTAATCGTCAGCTGTTAGTCTAAAAATAAATTTGTTTGCGTTATGGTTGTGTTATGATCGTCCAAACTTTACAGCAAAATTGTGCTGAAATAAAACTGAAGAAAACGCCTACTGAATCACTCAGCTAAATATTTAGAGATCGTCTGAAGTTACCTTTTTTAAAATAGCGTAAAGAAAATAATTTTTTTGGATTTCCTTTCCGCTATTTTGTTCTGAAACACATTCTCTTGACTCATTCTTGAAATGTATTTCGCTTAGACTAACCAAATTCCTAACATCAGCCGTCAGCGGGGCGGGGCTATTTTCTCGGAGAACGGATGGCAAGTTATCACAGTAATAACCAGAAAAACTTTTAAGGTTTAAAAGCGAAGTAAAAGTAAGTAAAAACTAACGACACACCACTCATTTGTTGTCATCAGCGGAGAGACTTGATTAGAAAACTACAGCGATGTTGATTTAATTTCTTTTAACAAACTGAAAATAGAGGAAAATATATCTGCAGAGTGAGCGAAACATAATACCGTGTGGAGAACTTATTTGGAAAGAAGTACTAATATTGTTCCTCATTTTAGTGAAACTTAGGGGTGGTGACCTGAGCTACAGAAATCATGTTTAATTGCTTAATGCCAGTTCTAGACCATGTCTTCTTTACCTAGCTTCAGTGAATACATTTCCTTACTGTTAATATCCGATATTGGGAAACGAAATAATCACTGAGCTTTCCTCACACATTCAACACATATGGCATGATCACCAACAAGCAAACTTGCTTCCTTTTCAGTATTGTGGCGCCCGGCATGAAGGTAGAGCGTTCATTTAAATGGTTACAATTTAAGTCACCATTTAACTATAGTCTTAAAGTAATGTTTAGTCAGATTAATTTTAAACAAATCGTCTCTTCAACTCTCCCAGACAGTTTAGCCCACCATCCATCAAACTGATCGATAATTAATCTATGTTCCATACCTGACTTGGGAAAATACGACAACTCTTTCGGTTCACTTGAGTTCTGTAATGAGATACTGGTATTTCGATTCTAATGTAATTTTAGTGATCTTTATCGCGAACTACAACAACTAATTTAAAATAAAACTGTTTACTTTGGCGCCATCATTTGGGGCTAAGATGAAATACAGTAACATACCAAGGTCGATCAATCTGTTGTCAAAATTGATGGCGTACGTTTTTCTTTATGCTCCAAGACCTTCTAAATGACAACTGCTGAAAGCCACATGTCTCGTTCGTTGACCAATGAGAGCAAACATATTTTAAATTAATCGGAGGCAAAGCCAAAATCCGTAATAACTTATCTAAAGTTCGTCTTCCTGCCATCGGCCGATTCGAGCTATGATTGGCTCATTGTGTGCTAACTAAATTCACATCGATCAGTGTAGAAAATTAATGTAAAATGTAGGTAGCATTTCTCGTCATACTATCCACTATGGTATGAATGGATAATTATCTATCCTTAGTGAGGAACGATTCCTTGTTCCTCTTGATCATTTTACCAACTGGCGAACTAAGACAAACAGAATAAAAGTCGAATTCTCCCATGGAGGGTTGCTGATTACCTGACTGGTCGGTAGTTCTGATATACGTTATTTGTACGATTCCTTAGCAAGTCGAGAGTCAGCTTATCTGCACGCCATTACAGCCGCCGGTGTTGCGCATGCCGTCACGGCCTCGTGCAGTGCGGGGAATATCGAGAGCTGTGACTGTGACCGTTCGTTGAGTGGCGTGACACAGAAGGGTTGGACTTGGTCTGGCTGTAATAGTAACATCAAGTTTGGTAGTTGGTTCTCAGAGCAGTTTACTGATGCACGAGCGAGAGGGAATAGTCTGCGCGCGGCTATGAACAGGCACAACAGCAAGGCAGGAAGAAAGGTAACCACTTGGCAGAAATTTCGCCACATTACATATTTTTCAAAATTTCTTTTTTTTTTTCCTGTCTTTTCTGTAATACTCTCTCTTTTCGTACACTAGTGTTTTTCTTGAAGCGATCAAAACCCCACTCGTTGGAAAGTTTCAAAAGTTTCACTTTAGCAATGAAATGGCAGAAATTGAGGTGGGCACTGCCATCCTGTGGTCTCCGCAAATACAACACATTATGTGATGAGCGATATTAGCGAGAAAAACTTGCTGGTTAACAACATTGATAGAGCGAGTTTCAACTCATTGTTGTGAAACCAAGACCAAAGGTCGGAGACAACCTAGTGAATAAATCATCATCATGATCGTCATCGTCATCGTCATCATTGATTTCGCCCATTCTCTTAATTTTAAAAAATACATATACAGTTTAATATACGGCGAGGTGATCTCTGGAAACCGCCTGGCTTGTAGTTGAGGTCACCTCGTACATCACAATTTGTTAATAGCAAGACAGTGTTAATTTTTTTAACCAATCACTGAGCGTGCTAATGCAAACCCAAAGCAATTGGTAATTGAAGGTCGCTCTAACGCTGCTTGTTTTCGGTTGATATATGATTTCAGGCTCTATCAAAGCTAGTATGGAGGAAATGCAAATGTCATGGTTTGTCTGGGTCGTGCTCCTTGAAAACATGCTGGATGCAACAGCCTTCATTTCGAGAAGTCGGCGATCATCTTAAAGAAAAATACGACAACGCCGCAGAAATGATGGTCAAACTCAATAGGAGAGGCAAAGAACGTCTGAAACCCAAATACACTCAGAAAAAGCGACCTACAGACGCAGATTTACTTTTCTATCAACCATCGCCGAATTATTGCGACGCAAACGCAAACGAGGGAACCCTCGGTACCTCGGGTCGAGAGTGCAATATCTCTTCTTCCGGAAATGACAGCTGCGAGTTGCTGTGTTGCGGACGGGGTCATAATATTCAACAGGTCAAAATTACAAGAAATTGTAATTGTATTTTTCTTTGGTGTTGTCAGGTGAAATGTCAGAAATGTAGAGAAATTGTCAACTTGTATACTTGTAAGTAAATATGTATGGATTTTGTGGCCAGAAAAACTCAAGCTTATCGTTCAGATCATTTCCTTTAACATACAGAAATTTCGAGGGACTACATGTAAGTGGAGAAAAAGTTGTAAGTATATTAGGAAAGGAGAGAAAATCTTGCTCTGTTTTTCAATAAAACAAAGTCGATAATGTTTCTCTCCTCAGTATAAAGGCAAGTTGCCAAGAGGAAATATGTGCCCGGTAATCTACACGCATTAGATAATTGAACCATGCTATAAACTTATGAAACATGTTAGTTAACTCAAGAAGTGAAGGAAGAGTAATTTCCTCTGTGCACTCAAATTAAAGATATCTGTTTTGAAGCTAGAGATAAAAGAGTCGGTGAAACTATTTATTTCCTTCAACGGGGAAGTTTGTTTAAGAACTTTTCCATCATCGACTTATTATGAATAAAGCGAACATGATGAATTAAGTTATAGATCAGTTAAGTTGCGATCGATTACGCCGAAGGCAGTTGGCGTGTTATATTATGGGCTGCTTTATCACCCTGGAAAGAATTATCATTGTGTATGGAAAGCTGCAAGCTATGCCTTGTTTGAAAAGACAGTTGCTGTTCTACCTGACACCTTAGCGACTGAACAAGTCGTGTATATGCGACTTTACAGAACGCTATTTTTTTTGTAAAAACAGGTCTACACATTAATCTAGAGAATTCTCGTAAAATACTTAACTTAATAACAAACACAAGAAGTAGGTGTAAATATAGGGAAAGTTTAAGATATGTTAAAACTGACGAATTACGAACATCAAATTTAAAATCTAAGGCGAAATATTTTCATAAGGTCCACTGAACGAATCCTTGCAGCGAAACTTCCTTTAAGTTGAACAATAGAAAGAAAGCCGGAACTGAATCGTTATAATGACGAATGTGATTAGCTGTGGAAATATGCTAGTTTAGATTTAATAGGTGCTGTGCAAGCCAATTACCTCAAATAGGCGCGACAAACACTGCATCAAAAGGGCTTTACGCTACAGTGCCATCCTTGATGTCAAAACGTTTGTTCTTTCAGTTACTTTGTCCAGAATAAGGTCTGTTTGATAAATAAGGGTTGACTGGTTCTCTATAGATATGTAATTAGATCTTTAAGTAAAACAATCATATACAAGAAGATGATTATAATACCCTGTAGGTAAATGCAAGAAACTGTTGGTAAATAATAATATAATAGAAAATTGATGATTGTTCTGTTTTCATAAGGTGGATTGAAGTTTCACTGAGCTTGTAAATATTGTATCATAAAAAACTATCATGTACACTTGTAATAAGAAACTTTGTTTTTAGAAATAAAAAAGAAAAGTCATTAGGCAATTTGATTTTTGCTCATAACTTGAATTCGAAAGAAGGAATAGGGGACTGAGGAAACAGTAGATAAGCTGGGCGGAAACTTGTCCGATAGAGGCTGCCATTCACCACTCAAAATATATTTTAACTTTGTCCAATTGTAAGGCTGACCCTAACATGCAAAGTAACCTCGTTCGCGAAGTTTATTTAGGGGAGAAGCTTATTTTGTATTTTATTGCGTTCGGAGTGTGTAGATCGTGAAACGTTCTTGTTTATGAGTGTTTCTTATACACCTCTGTTTGAAATGATAACCGAGCTTCATACCCGTCTTCCCCACCCCGCCCCGGCCGCCCCGCCTCGCTCCACCCCAGGACAGAAAGTTTGTCCGTGCGAATAGAGAGAGATCTTGATAAACGAGACTTGACGTTCAGTTCTTCATGCGAAAAGAAAATTAAATTCTTTTGGCCTGAAAACGTTGACTTGTACTAATATGAAAGTTGTAAGCTCTTAGGCAAAAGAACTTTATTCGCTGATACATTGGGCGCTTTCCATTCGACCAAAAATTCCGGAATTTTCGGAACCAGAGTGAATGGTACAGAATTTATGAAGACTGTCTGAATCAAGTTGGTAGGAAATAGTAGACTATTTAATCTCCTTCTTCTACAACCAATAACGTGCTTACAACTTTTAATCGGTGAACTATTTTTGAATTGTAAAAGTTTCAATAAGCGTGGGAATTGCGAACGTCTTGCTTTTTACTGCAACTTTTGGGCGTTTGTATACCGGTTTAATTTGGGTCTACCTTGCGAGGTTGTCTCTTTTTCCTGACTCGTCCCCAGTCCTCTCTTATCAGAAAAAATAACAAGCGCCGGGAATGATGGGAAGGAGGCAGAAAGGGTCATCCATCGCGTCTTGTTATTTTCTCACAGGAGACGACTGGGGACGAGTCAGCTCTTTTTCAGAAATTTTGGAAAACCGCTCTAAATGGAATAACCCCTTCGAGTGTTTCCTTGGTTACTTTTCCTTGTTGTTTGAGAGGGAGGCATTCCCATGGGACGGGAAGATGAGAGACCCTGGGAACGAGGTAACACGCAAATGCATGTCACGTAACATGTTACGTTGCATGTTATAGAGGATGGCTTCCGGTGAATCCAGTTCATTCGCCACTGGAAATTTCCGGAAATTTGAACCGGAATTTTTGGTGGAATGGAAAGCCCCCATCAGCTCCAAACAGATGTGGTCCTGAGCCGAGATCAGAAAATAAAGAGGACTGGGTCAGACAAGATGGCGGACGGAACGATCCCCGTTGTGGATTTTGGTGTCATGGGATTAAACTGCCAGAACCTTCCTTCTTATGATGAGGAATCCGTTAAGATGCTAGCTGAAAGGATATACACAGCTTTTAGTACGATTGGATTTGTGTATTTAACAAATCATGGAATATCTGACACTGAGGTAAACCTGATCGCTGATTTGAATGAATAGCAGCTATTGTTGTAGTCTTGTATTACACTGTTGTATTCAAAGGTCTTGTTGTATTACACTGTTGTATTAGTCTTGTTGTATTACACTGTTGTATTAGTCTTGTTGTATTACACTGTTGTATTAGTCTTGTTGTATTACACTGTTGTATTCAAAGGTCTTGTTGTATTACACTGTTGTATTAGTCTTGTTGTATTACACTGTTGTATAAGTCTTGTTGTATGCCTAGCTACTATTCTTATTCAAATCAGCGATCCGAGTCGAGTTGACCGGCCCGACTATTGTACCTGTAGAGGTGCATACCGGATGTTAGAATGTCCAGCCACATATTTACATTAATCTGAAGGCTTTATAAAACATCCAGTAAAAACAAAAGGAACCATTCAGACTCTTTATGCATACATGCAAATAAGTGGCAGGGTATTCTGCAATCCAGCCGAATTATTTAAAAGTACCTATAGTCTCCTTTGTAGCCGTTTATATAATAGACCTATTCGGCTAACATGTTTACCTCCTTGTTGCTACCCAATTCAGATCATGCGATGATTCATTTGGGAGGTTGCAATTGTTTTGTTCGTACATACTTGCATGCAATCAGTTGTGTATGACAAATTGCACAATTGTAACCTCCCAAATGAATCATCACATGACCTGAATTGGGTGGCAACAAGGATGTAAACATGTTAGCCAAATTGGTCTATTCAGGGAATTGTTCATCTGTAGAGCTAGAGACAAATGCAACCAGCGATTGATAAAATTTCATCGAGCATCAGATTATCTGAAACAACTGAATCAAGAAATTGAAGAGGTATTCAATGCAAAAATAAAATGCAGGGTAAAAGCGACTGCCGATAATGCACCTATCAATGTTAAGCCCGAGGGGGGGACCCCGGGCGTATGTGGGGCATTTGATTTTTCAGAAGAATTTGTGGTCAAAATCCCCACCATGGGGCCCAAAAAATGGGCAAAATCAGATCAAATGTCCTCACCTTAGGCTGACTATAGTACTCGATCAATGAATGATACTTGTTGTTTACACACACATTGTATCTTCGTGGACACATGATACTTAGTATTTCTTCCCTCATGATGTTTGTGCCACATTCAAAGTTACGAAGAAACAGAGCTTAAACCTTTCTATAATTACAAAGCGGAGAAAATTTTGCATTACAGTTTCATCGCATCGCACAGGAGGTGCAAGTTCATGTCTTTGAAAGGCTTGTTATTACTGAACCTCAAACCAGCCAAGATGGCTGCATAGATAAGCACATTACGACATGCCTAGGTTCCATTCTTCCACGTAAAGAAATTCAAATGTCCCCACCCTGGGGCCCAGAATTTTGTGAAACTCCCAAGGGTGGGGAAGGCAATTGAGGTCAAACGCCCCATAAGAATGGTGACAAAGGTGTGGAAAATGCACAAGGAAAGACATCCAAATCACTACGAAATGACACGAAAAGCAAAAATGTTATTAGGAGTTTCATTTGTTCATTTTCAATGGTCGATATTTAGTCTAGCCTGCGTTGCGTATAGTCCGTCTGTGCAACGGCTCCCAAAAGCTTGTTCCGACCCCCTGCAGGTTTGCAAGGATCTGTGTATTCATTTCTGATTGAGTAGTTTCGTATTATATCGTGTAATTGTCACGCGACAATTTGAGAAGCTTACACTTTGAAAAACAAAAGTTGTAAAGGTCAAAAAGTTGTTTAACCCATTGATTCCTGGAGATTTTTGAAAAAAACATGTTTTTTAGACATTTTGAACATTTTCTAGTTAGTTATAGTCTAAATATGCTTCAAATTGCTCCAAAATGCATTTGCAGAATGAAGGCATGCCAGGCTTTTCACTAGTATCGCATTTAACGATATTTTAGCTCGGGCATGCACACAAATCAAAATTTCAAGATAGTTTTTGGACAAGAAAGTGACCCACGTCTTCAGGCTTTTCGATTTCTTTATTTTTATTTTTCGCTTTTCCTTTCTCCTTTCCTCGTATCTTTTTTATGCTTTTGTTGGCCTTTTACTGGGCTTGCTTTCAGTTTAAGAATTGCCACCAAAGCATCATTGAGATGGGAAATACTCAACATGGAGTAGCAAAGGGTAAGGGAGGGAAATTTTCCTCCTAGTTTTTGGCGGAAAATTCTAAGCGTTTTCCTGCATATTTCAAGCTCTATTGGCCCAATCAATATCATCTGGGTATCATTGGAAAGCTCTTTCCTATTTTGGTCAAAGCTGATGACGTCAGAAGCGGAACAAAGGTCAAGGTCTGTCACGACCGGTTATGGCCGGTTTAGGAGTCGATGGGTTAATAGATAAGAGTCACGAAAGAGTATTGCTTGAGAAAGGGTGGAAACAATTCCACATGCTTGCTGAATTGAGTAGCTTGGGGTTATCGATCCGATCGATAAGCAAGCACATCTGCAAAAACTGTGTCGCAGAACTAAAAAAAACGAAGAAGACTTCTTGAGCAGATAGAAAAGTTAGAAGAAGAACTTAAATGTCTGGTGGGACTCCATTATCATAAAAGATAAGCGACTTGAGTCTTCCATAAGCGATCGAACAGCGATATCACAACGACAACACTGGAACCACAAGCGCTTCCGGTGCAATAGGAAAAGTAAAAGATTTGCCGTATCCTGTTGTCAAATTCACGAATACATTGTGGCCTCCAAGAAATGTCTTTAGTGTGTTTTCTCGTTCTAGTAGAAGTTGATCGATTTCAAACATTCATCAATGATCTCCGTCGTTTTGTTTTCACGGGAAAAACAAGGAATATTAACTTGTTACGTGACTGCACGTCTACTGCACATGAAGTAAATTAAAATTGGAAAGCTCGATAGAAAGCAATATGATACTAGCCAATCAGAAATGAATACACAGATTCTTGTAAACGGAACAAGCTTTTGGGAGCCGTTGCGCAGACAGACTATACCGGCGGTTTTGTCCGTCTGCGACGCAGGCTATGTTTAGCGTGGACAACCAAAATATCTGATCCCACTAACATGCACAAGACCAAAGGCCATACTGAAACAAGAAACTGAATTTAGCAACCCCCATCCAGTCTAATCAGTTTGTGGGATGAAGCATGGCTCATTATGAATGAGTCGCCAATAAAAGACAAATTGTGATTGGACAATTAGTCTTGGTGTGACTGCCTCAGGAAAGATATGAGGAAAGTTGTGATTGGCTAATCCGTGGAAAGGAATATGGTTCGGGTTTAAGCTGCCATTAGTGTGGAGAAGCATTGTATGATGACCCTAATAACGGCTGCGAAGGAGCCCGAAGTACCTATTTTAAGCCTAACCTTTTTGGGGTTGAGTTTTGCTAAACTATAAAAATCGACCATGTGACATGGGGAGGTACTTGGCCCATGTTGAAGAAGAACAAGAAGAAGAAGAAATACAAAGAAGTACTTTATTTAACGACGGTAAAATTAATTACTGATAACTCAGCAGTTTACATAATGGACCTCCCTAAGCTAATTTAAAACAAAAGTATAAATAAAATAATTTTATGGCCCATGTAAGGAGTTATTGCAAACATTTGCACTTGAATAATGTCTTTCAGTTTGGGGGATAACAGTTGAGCTTCATTTGCTTATAGCTGGTCTTTATTAAAAAAATTAATTTATTTTAGATTTCAGAAGTACACAAGACAGGGGATGGCTTTTTTAATCTCCCTACACATGTTAAAGCGCAATTCATCCGACCTACTGATGGCAAAAACTTTGGCTGGGTGTCGCTTGAGAGAGAAAGGTATTATGTGAAATATTGCTTTTCCATCAAAATTATCAGCAGCTATTTTAAAAGCTACATTACTTTCAGTCCTTGGATTAATTTGCTTGTAATGCTTCCTAATTAAAAGAAATACTGTCACAGTTTTTGACATACTCCTTTCCAGTGGTGTTGTTCTCAGCATTTCACAGACAATAAAATTCTTGAGGGTGTGGGTAAAGGAATGCATAGGAGTGTTAGTACCCAGGTACTCAAAGAGAGAAGAGAATTGTTTTGGTCAGGGGGGAACCCTTAGTGATATGGTGTGTGAAGCCACCCATGACTGAGTATGCTCATAATTTTGACTGATTATCAGTTTTATTTGATGTTGACATCGTGTATGAGAGGAAAGTTACATCATGTCCTCTTTACAATACTTCGTTCAGAAGGCTTGAATATCAGCATACAAAGGGCACCGCGGGCTGCTGCTTTCAGTCCTTTACCGAGCCTCGACTTGAACCCTCCCAGCCCATGATGCCCATGATGATGTAAGACATGAAGATTAGACCACATTACTAGGGACTTTGTCCCCTACACAAGGTTTGTGAGACAGGACCTACAGTTTATCATCCTTATCCAAGAAGACCTAGAAAGTCTAACCATTTGCAGATGCCATTACAGAAGGCAGCACTTTTTCCTCAGTTATTTTAAGACCCTGAGTTTTGGTTCGAACCCATGACCTCCTGCTTGGCCAAAACATGACACATTGATATATTGTCGTGTCCTTTCCATTATTATTTTAAGTACATATATTTGTTTCCCGCAGTTTGAATCCTGCTCGACCAGGGGATTTAAAGGAAGCCTTTAACATTTGTGAACTTCAAGATGAGTGTCAGGTATGTAATAATTCCTTAAAACATTCCAAACCATTAAATATTATGATACTAATATTGTGTCTGTTCATGTTTGCTTTATTATAATTGAGAGATGGCCACATCAAGAGGTTCCAGATTTCCAACCTGTAGTCACATCATTTTTCAACAAGTGTAGAGATCTGACATTCAGAATTCTTGATATTGTGAGCATTGGGCTTAAGTTGAAGGTATATAATGTCCTTATATAGCTCCTTTTCATTTGTGGTCATCAGTTCAGTGGAATCTTTGATTTGTCAAACCTTCTGATCACTTGAACCAGTTTTCATTTCCACTGAAGGTCGAGAATTCCACTGTAATTGTTTCCATTGTAATTATTTCTGTTCACAAGTTGGATAAATTTGGATAAATTTCTGAGTAAATGTTTACACTGTTAAAGTTTAGCCATTCTGACAACTTAAAGTAAGCTTCTATTAACATTTTGAGCCCTCATGACTTCAAGCACTAAATATGAACATCATTGACTGTTTTCTAATTATTTTTATGAGTTTTGATATCCCCTGAAAGGATTTGGAATGAGTTGTTTCTCTGTTAAAAATAGTACTGCAGTATCTTGTTGATTTCACCTTCTACTATATTCAGTTGTAACTCTCAAAAATCATGCTATTTTCTGCTTTCACTGAGACGTCAAATTTATTTGGCATTAGGCTCACCCCATTCTCTAAATTTGACTGTTCTTCCAATGGGTACAAATAAAGTTGTTGTTGTTGTTGGTGAAGATCAGTTTGGATTTGCACCCATGTCTTCTTTACTACATATACATGCACATCTTGCATCTCAGGATCCAAAGTGGCTTACACAAGTACATGGTTCCATTGGTGCTGCAGAGAATGCAACTACTTTAAGACTTTTATATTACCCACCCCTCCCTGAGGAGGCTGTTATCAAGCCAGGGCAGATACGATGTGGGGAGCATAGTGACTATGGTTCCATTACATTGTTGTTTCAAGATAATGTTGGTGGATTAGAGGTGAGAATACCTCTACTGTATTTCTGTTCAAATATCTCATCATTTTCATTTCAAGTGTGGGCTAAGCAATGAAGACAACCCCTTGTCAATTGCAAGAAATTATTCAATAAAGAGAAGCTTGTACATGTAAAAGGTGTTCTAAGAATTCATTTTCTTAGAGGTTGCTGCAAATACACAGCATTACATTTTGGCAAGTTAATCACAAACAATTGCGAACAAGCAACCAATGTTTTTCAAGTTTTTATTTTTTCAAAATCAAACTTGAAAGTTGGGGGTGCGGCTTATCTACCAGCGAGGCTTATACACAAGTTTTTACGGTACTCTTAATATCCAAATTGGGCCAAGCATTAATTACTAAACTGCAGAATGTGTATTTCGGACCACTGCCATTATTGTATATTATCCCTAACCTTCACAAGACAAAGATGATGACCAGGGCTTGAGGCCAGAACACCTGATCATTATACTACTGTGCCTCTCTCCAGGGGCGACGCTAAAAGCCGGAATGGCAGAATGGTGGAATGGTGGAAAATGACCCCAAATCCTAAAGGACAGAATCACGGAACAGCGGAAATGACCCCAACTCCTAAAAGATGGAATCACGGAACGGCGGAAATGACCCCAAATCTCAAAAGATGAAATTCCTTAAAGTGCCTATGAAGTAAAAAATATCTTAAGCTTATTTGAAAGCCCGTCAAAAATGGGGAAGGATGGTGTTTTTCTTTTTTTAATATCTTATTTCGTTACAGAGATATTCCCGTTTTTGTGTTATGCAAATTAGATAACTGATGACGTCATTAGTGGTTCCAGTGTGGGGTCAAATCACAAAGTGAAGAATATCTTTACAAATAATATAGCAATGCAGTTGAAACTTGGCATGAGTTTTGTACCCTAAGACATACACAACATGGTGACAATTTTGACGTTGCTATGGCAACAACTTTTGGATAGAGATCTCTTTTATGAGGCAATGACAATTACTGTTTTTATGTCTACCAAACATTGTCCACTTCCAAAACGGTAATGAGGAGACCTAGTGCAATGTGGACATTTTACATGTTTAAATAGGTTCATGTACCTCTTATTTCAAAGCCACAAATAGCAATAATGCATTCAGAGAGGAAAGAGACTGGAACCAAAAGCGTTACCATAGCAACATCAAAATAGGCACCAAGTGGTGTATTTCTTAGGGTACAATAAGCATTCCAAGTTTCAACTGCATTGCTTTATTATTTGTAAAGATATTCTTCACTTTGTGTTTTGACCCAACACTGGAACCACTAATGACGTCATCGGTGATCTCATTTGCATAATACAAAAACGTGAATATCTCTGGAATGAAACAAGATATTAAAAAAACAAAAACACCATTCTTCCTCATTTTGTAAAGACTTTCAAATAGGCTCAAGATATTTTTTACTTCATAGGCACTTTAAGGAGGGAATGATGGAAAATCACCCGAAATCCTGAAAGACGGATTGCGGAAATCCATCCGAAATTCTAAAAGCATGAATGATGGAATGGCGCAAAATCTCCCGAAATATTAAAAGATGGAATGATGGAGTTATTTCCCATTTATTGCCATAACAATCAACCAAAATAGCATACTTAATTGACTCTTAAAATTTGCTCTGGCTGAGATATTATAAGGATACCATAACTGAGACAAAAATCCATCAGTACACAAAGGAAAGTCATGATTTTAACTTGCTACTATTTTGCTTTATTTGAATCAAAACCAAAAATTATAATTACAATTATAATTATTAACTTTTCTCCTTGATTGCCAAGATGACATAATTTTGCATTCTGCCACCAGGTTATCCCAGTGAATGGTGAATACGTGCCTGCTCGACCTATTCATGGAACTGTTCTGGTTAATATTGGAGATCTCATGCAGCGATGGACAGCTGACAAACTTGTATCCACGGTAAATAGGAAGCAAATAATGCATTTAAAATACTGGCATGCAGCTATAGAGCATTTGAAGTCATGGTGTTTCAAAGCAAAGAACCATCTTCCATATTTCTGTACCAAATCATTTCCCCAGGGAATGAATTCTATTTTGAAAAGAGAAGCATGTGTTTTGTTTCAGCAAATGGCTGCTGCTTATCACCTGTTAAAAACTTTGCTAAGTTTGTGTTCGCAGAGTCTGATGTGCAGTTCTCTCACAAGTTAGTTTTTAACCCTTCCATTCCAGAGAATGGAAACATATTCAAGAAACATGTTAAGAAACATATTCTCCTCACTGGTCCCAAGTTAGGAGTATGTTACAATTATGATTTTTTGAACCCTCAATATGTTGTGCTTCCTGACTACTTGAACCAAAATCATTCTTCTTGTTCAGTCATCAACTGTAATTTAGCCTTGATTTGTTGAACTCCCCGATTCTTGAAACCTCTTGGGAGGCTCAATTATTTCCGCTTCCTGATGGTTTCTTATAATATGATTACCCAGCAAAGCAGTAAAGGGAAAATTCTACAGGAGATCATCACCCTCTCAAGTTAGACCTTCTCTCAGTTGTATTGTCATCTGCCACCTCTTACAGTCAACATTTTCAATGTGTTTTTATTTCAGAAACACAGGGTATTGATTCCAGATGAGGAACTTAAGCAGCGAATTGTGCGTCGATCACTGGCTTTTTTTGTTCATCCTGACGATGAAGTAATGATTGAATGTCTGGATGGATCAAGTAAATATCCTGCCATAACATCCATGGCATACCTACAGCAAAGATTTGCTGCAACATATTGATTTCACAGATCTAGATACTCTATTCTATTATTTCTTCTAGGCAGCCTAGAGCAGCCTAATAGGCTTGATGCTCTACTCTAGGCTCTTGGTGAGTGGGCAGAGAAAGGCAAAGGAAAAAAGAAGACAGTCCCGGAAAGGCCAGAGTGCCTGTAAGCAGGTTTAAAAACCTCATTCCAGGAGTTCCCAGTCTTACACCCGTTTAGTTTTTTGTTCCTTGCCCGCCTTTTCTCCTTACTGACTGAGAGCATGGAACAGGCTAGGTAGTTGTTGTGTTCAGAGAACAGGTGCCCAAGTACCCTTTATTTCTCGAGCGACTTAAGGCATGGGCACCTGGTGTCTGAGTTAAGGGTGTCAACACTGAAATATACCTAGTGAGATTGAGTAACAATGGCAGCTATTCAAGAATAAGTTGTGGCTATTGTTATTCAAATCAGCCAAACCTAGTCCAACTTTTTTCCCTGGTTATTTCAGTGTATCCTCCTTGCACCAGCAATACCATTTCCAAAAACCACAAAACACACAACAAATAAGTTTAAAGTGAACTTTATTACCCCATCCTGTGAATAAACAAAATTGTACCACAATAATTTAGGAGAGCAGTTCACATTTTTTTGTTTAAAAAAATTAAGCCTGTTGTTCAAAAATAATTCAGCTTATGGGGACTGCCTGGCAATATTGCTTAAACCTGAAGTTATAGCATGCAAATTACCCATAACATTGTAAAGTAATGCATAAAAATTTGGTTCAGATATATTTCAACATGGCACTGATCCCTCACATGATAACAGGGCCTTCTACTGAGGTTGCCTATTTACCGAGTTAGGATTTCGAGTTGGATTTTCGACTTTTTCAAGTTAGCGTCTTTTGGCGGGATTTTTAGCAAATTTTTAGCAGTTTATACATCGTTATCATTCTTTGTTAGCAGTTTTACACATGTATTTGTACTTAAAATTGTATTTTTGACCAGAAACAATATAGCTTACAGTTGAATGAATGCTTTTCTTCGTTCATAATATTATAGTTATGAATTATTTGTTTACTTTCTTGTCGTTTGCTGTGTCAAATCAGTATTTTTTATGATCAAGATAGTGACCTCAAGAACGAACTAAGTCTGGCTGGTTTCTAATCGTAAATAAGTCAAGGGTCGTGACACAATGATTTCTGCAATATTAGTTTGCCCGTAGCTTAAATTCAGCCAAAACTGGTTCCATTTGTTAGAATCCGGAGCAGGGTAATGTCAAGGGTGTATCTTAGGACGTTATTATTACAGAATCTGTGGATAATCGAGGGAAGGAGGTGTTCGGTTATCTCTCAATACCCACATATTGACATTGTATTATATTCCCTCCCCAGACTAGGGTTGTACCAGTAGTTTACAGTGTGTGGATACTGGGGGGGAGGGGGGTAGGGTTAGGCGGCATTCATTCATCTCCATGTCCACATATTGACATGGTTATTATTCATGTGTACAATCCTGAAAACACCCTTGGCATGCTTAACAAAATAACTTCCAGTGACAAATTCTATTGATTTGTGCAGTCAGTGTTCAATTTCCAGAGCCCCCTCTTTAAAATGTTTGTAATTATTAGCAAGTATGAAAATAGCGTGTGAAAATTTGCTACAAAATGATAAGGTACAGTAGAAAAACAAAATACAATACAGATCCTAAACTGAATGTATTGGTTTTTCAAAGTCAAATTCTTTCTAGAACAACATTTACTGCTATGCATCTAACCATTGCCACATCGGAAAGTTTTTGATGTGTTTTTGACAATGTTTGGGCATTTTTTTGGCGTCTGTTGTCAAATGACCAAATATCAAAATACAACAACTTGCCGCTCATTCGCAGGATCAGTCAAACTTACACCAGAGTGAAGTGGTGAATTTAACAGTTTAACATCTCCGGCCTTGACATTCTCCATATCTTGAGTGACCAGTTAACATGGAAGCCAGCAAAAAGTTGAGAGAAAGATGTTAACAAAATGTCAAAATTTAATCAAAAATGTTCTCAAGTTGCAATGATTTGGTGCATAGCACTGCAAATTCATTCAAACTAAAAGAAAACAGATAACTAGACCTGCTGTGCTGTGTATACCTCAAATAGTAAAAAAAAAAGAAAAAAATTGATACCAATTCCAAGCATACAGGGTCATTGCTGTGCCTTCTTCAGCTTGACCCTTTTGTCAATAAACTGGCTACCTCATTACACAAAATGTTTGCATGGCAAACAAGGGTAGCCATTACAATTTCAATTTATTGTTATTTCTAATTGCATATTCAATAGTCTGTCATTATCCATGTAAGCATTACATGCCTCTGACCTACCAAAATGACAGTTGTCACTACAAAATATTTGATTTGCAACCTAGCATTTAGTTAAAGCAAACAATATGCAAGGGCTGGACCATCAGCGAATTGGGGGGTGTGGGCCAAGGCATATAGCCATAAAGAAATATCTAAAAATGAGAAATTCACAATAAAGTGCTGTAAGCAACAAACCATATTCAATGCTTCCATAACTTCCTGCAAAGTTTGAGTAACAGAAAACAACTTTGTGACTACCACACTCCTCCCCCAGATCACCAATGGTCCATCGCTGGATTTCAACAAATTACTTTAAACACCATTCCTTTGTCCTTTTCCATAAATTTGGAACACGCAGTCCTAATAATTCCCTGGACTATGAGTATTTAAATACAAATAAATATTCCTATAACCCATTACAATGTTAAATAAGTCAACTAATATCAGTTGTCTGGGAGAGAAACTCCAATCAGAGAAGTAGTATGGTAATGAGAAGTAACTCCATGAATCAGTTCCTTAGTAACAATACCATGAGAATAATTTCACTGATTAGGTGCATATAGAAAAGATGAGCCTCTCTGTGGGTACCACCAGACTTCATTGATGCCGCATTTTTTTGCAAATCTTTGATCAAGTCACACAGATCTTTGTTTAATTCTGGATTGAAATCATTGCCTGACAGATAACACATGATTTGTCAAGTCATAGATAAGTTTACTTCTCTAAAACCATTTATCTTCTTTGATTTGAACCCTTAATTCACAAGACTCATCAACATTGACTTCCTTGCAGCATTAATAAAAAGTTGTTTGTCAAAAGTATTATTACGAGAAATGCATGAAAGACAGTAACAAAAATTTATATGTTGAGAAGAGCTTGAGGCTAAAAGGGTTATAAAGTTCCAGCAAACCCAGACATTATAATTATTTTTAATTCAAATAAAACAAAAAAGTGGTTTTCCACCAACAAACTGTTAGACAATCCCACTGTATGTTAATTTCCTGATAAGTTCCCCTGACATAATCCTGCACACCCACTTGACTCATGTAATAAGTCGAGGGGGGGGGGTATATTGGGGTCAATCTAGGGTACCCTAGATTTCATTAAAAATGTTTCCCAAATATCCAAGAACTTTCATATTTTCATCAAGTAGAATGGTTAGCAGCTCTTATTATCCAACTCTGCTTTGTAGAGTACAGTATGAATTATTTCATATATACTTCACAGAGTACAAATAACGCCCAAAACGAGTACAAGTATCACGCTGTATTTATACTCCAGAGAACCAGTTATAAATTCACCCACACAGACATGTCAATTTGGCGTGTTGGGTAATAAATCTCTTATTACATTTTTTGTTGTGTAGTATCACTGAGAATTTTCACTCGTCTCTATTTGACTCGCCCTTCAGGCTTGCCAAAATACAGCACAACTCTTAAAAATACTCAGCAATACTACAGAACAAAACATCTAATAAGATAATTATACATTTACTCAAGGGCAGAATATACATGCATCAAGAAAGATGAAATTTCAATTCTCAGCTCCTGAAGGATTGCTATCTTTTGGATCAAATGGAATGAATTTTCCTACATTTGGGAAAATAACTCTGAAAAATCCATGTTCAAAATTCTTTATACATTCACAAAAAGGCTAATCACGTGTTTGACACAGGCCAGCAATAACTGTCCACAAATAATAGGACTTAACGCATCCCCAGGCGGTGGAATTTTCCTACCAATATAACCAAAATATGACTCTCCATATCAAAACTAGATTGTAAGATAACATTGTTGACCTCTTCTTGAACGTTGCAACTATTTCATTGCTATTAGTTTACAAAGGAGGTAATACTAAACCAAAAAGAAACAAGAATGATGAAGATTGAGGGAGAATACAACTGACAAATTTAGGGTAATTGTTCCTAATGCATAGTTCCTCCAATCACTCAAAATTTCCTTTAATTCCTGTTTCATATGAAGAGTCACACAAACCACTTCTAGCAGTCATACAAACAACAAAATATAATATACAACCTGCCTACTGTTACTCCTGTAACAAGAATAGACTAAGATGTGCTATTAGTCCATAGTAACTAAGTCTTTGTTCTTTTAACCCAGCTTATGGACACAACTGTCCATGATTAACCAACTTCAGGGGTACCTAATGTATTACACATTTTACCCTGAAGTCATCACAGCCTAAAATTACAAGCTTTAACTTAATATAAAATAACTTACTTTCATATGCGTTTTAAAGTTTTTTTTTATAAAACTGATAAATTTTAAAAAAGTATTTGTCTAGGAAAATACCACAAGATACAAGCACTAGCTACACATTAAATGTTAGATATGTCCTTTTCCAACATACAGTTTGAGAACTAAACATTCCAAGACATTAACTGTTCTTGAAATTATGTCAAAAGCGCTTTATTTCATGGTCATAACCAAACCCAAATACCTACCTACCAACCTTTCTGAGCAAAGGCAGGGAATGCTTTCCTGGGTTTACAAAGCCAAACTGACCATATCCAAAGTCATATGAAGACTTCCGAGAATGTTCTGAACATTTCCGAAGACTTTCTAAAGTTTTATATCCAAGGTCAAAAACAACTTTCTTTGTAGGTCAAATTTTTAAACAAGGAGTGAGCAATTGATTGGAAGGCATAAAATTGAAGTTGTCAATCTACAGGCAGGAGACTAATGCCTAAGATGTCAGAGATGGCAGGTATAAAAAGAGATGGTCAGGACCAAATTACTGGTATATAGATCTGATAACTTCCGCACAATATGCAATATCTTTTTTACTATAAACTAGAAATTTTGTTAAGTCTATGTACTGTACCAGAAAATATCCATACCTCCTCAATGGAACGATGTTTTGGTTTGAAATCCTACAATGCAGCTTTGGAGCTTCATGCTTTAATACAATTCAACATTAAAATTTTGTTCCCTTTCGTGGCATGGGTATGGATATATTTTGGAACAACACATTGCTATCAATTATATGCAAGTTCAAAATTTGCAGTCAGTCGTCAAACAATCTTATAGTAGCAACAGTCTGCCACTAGTGTCAAAAAGTATTTCCAAAATCTATGAATTGTGAGATTCAATTAATTCACCATCTTAAGACCACTGTACTTCAATGTAGTAATGTGTTTACAAGTGTGGTTCTATCAAATTCAAGTCTGATCATTGTCATTTAGTCAAGTTTAATTTTATCAAAATAGTTTGTAAGATCTAAATAATTTTTGCCTTCACTAATACTGATTCAAGTAGTATTTTAAGTCAACATTTGACAACATGCAATGCAAAATGCAGTCTTTGTTCCTTACAGTACCTCTAGACATACAGATCCTTAGCAGTCTTGCTTTGTTTCATCTGACTCTAGGAGCTTTGTGTTTTCTTGTGTTTTGTACATCCAGATATAGGAGTTGATGAAGATCTCTGGCGTGATGATCCAACAGCTTGCTTTTCTTTCAAGGTCTTAAACAAAAGAAAAGAAATCATTATTTCTTTCCCGCCTTCTAGGCTATCACCAGACACAAGTGGGCCCTGGATGGGATGCTAGTCCATCACAGGGTTACCCCTTGCATTTAATTCACCGGTACCCATTTATACACTGTCTTGCCCAAGAACACAACACAGTACCTCGACCGAGGCTCAAAACCTGGATTGTTCTATCCCCTGTCTAGAGCACTCCCACAATAGCAACAGAGTGTCTTACCCTTGGTGATGTAATACATAACACATCATCAACGTATACAAATGCACCATAGTTAGGTGGGCAGGAGAAATAATGAACTCCATCCAGTGATCCACCATGGTTACCAACTAAAAATTCAATAAAAATTAAAATCAAACTTACATCAGTGTCTGGTTTCCAATCAACACTGTTTCATGGCATTGGAACCAAATCAAAAATGACACAATTTTGAAGTGTTTAAACAGAAACAATCCACATGTATAACTGTTTCCCAGGTGTTTTTGAAAGCATTTTGTATTAGCAACTGCTACACTCTGTGTGAAGTTCATCATGTTTACTCTTCAAGAGCCAGCCAATTTCATGCCAAAAATACACCATATCATTTTCAAATCGATGTGGTTTTGCCATTTCAGCCATTTACATGACAAATGAAACCAAATTGTTTTGGAACTGCTCCACTTTAAACCATGCTGTCAAAATGATGTGGTTTCAATATCAGTGTCTATTGGCAGTACGCTTGTACAGTACGCTTACATCAAACAAGGCTCTTTTAGGAGTCAAGCAATTACCAACACTCTCTTGCAGTTTTGTGTAATCTTTATTTACATACTTTTCCATAAAAGTGTCAATTCATTGAAATTCATGGCACCTTTTTCAAATGTTCCCGCAGATAAGTCGCACCCCCTATTTTGGGCAATGATTTTTGGGAAAAAGGTGTTTACGGTACTATAATTTGTGCATGCTTGGAACTGGCCACAGCCCATGTTCTTGATTCCAACCAAAAGAAAAGCAGGTGCTTGGGATCGAAGGAGATTGGCTTTTGCCGAGAACAGTGCAAGATTTAATCTTTGGACCTCTAAGAAGACTCACTCAAATTCTGGATAATGTGGCATAAATAAATCCCTTATATTTTAATTTTTGTCTAAATCAGCTTTGTTTACTGCACGAGGGTAGCATGTAAATGTCTTTCAACTGACAACTGTCTGCTTAGTAACATAAATCTGCTTAGTAAAATATATACATTAATAATAAAGTAAATAAATAATATAGTGGGTCCTATGGTGATAACCAGTAGGGCACATTGTATAATTCCATGTACATTAATAATAAACAGATTTACCTGGTGAATCTAAGTGAAGGCCAACATACAACTGCTTTTCTCCACTGAGTGGACCAACGTATTTTACTACACCTAGAGAAAAAATCCACAAACAAGATGAACAGAAGTGTTTGGCAGCTTACGGCATGCTTCACATCTGATGTGAATAGATCCTATATTCATCTGTCAGCCCACAGCCACTGTCACTATCAGCTCACTGTCGACCAACAGGCCGCCAAAAAAACAACCAGAAACAATTTCTCTCAAATACAAAATTTGTGTCTGCAATGATGTTGCTACCCTGGGTGCCAGAGGCTTTTCATGGGCGGTTTCTGGTTTCGGTCTTTGTCTTTGTTTTGACCCGCACGAAAAGCCTCTGGCCCGGAGCGCTATTTCTTTGCTTACGCCGATCCAATGACAGGCCTGTTTAAATCAGTTTAGTCCAGATTTTGGACTAGCAAGCTGATTGGCTCCTAAAGACCACCTACGGGATTTTAAATCTTACAGATGCTGGGATTGGTTGCCAAGAATAGTAACGCCACCACTGCATGTTTGTTTGTCAAATTTCAAAGTTTGAATCAAGGTGACGTTTCGCACTAGCGATCACGGAAGTGTATTGGCGATAAATAAATTTTGTGCCTGCACAAATTTGTTCAAATTTAACTTTTTTATATAGCAAAGGCTCTTATAAAAATTTCGTGGGACTTAAACTTCAAGTTCAAGCCATCTGAGTTTGTTAAGAGGATAAAACTGAACAATTTTCAGAAAATTAATTTCACACAAAGCCGAGTCAGCCAGACAAAAGTCGCGCCAGTGTTGACGGCTCACTGAACATGAAATTAAAGTAAGATTCGTTTTTATGGTGTTTTATTCTGATGGTTTAGCAAAGCAAAGCCATTTTTTGACAACTTAACTGCGTAAGGGTTTGACCTGCACCTGTTAAAAAAAAAACTGTAAAGAGTTGTTGGAGCAGAAAAAAATATTTATCAGCAGTACACTGCCGTGATCGCTCGTGCAGAACCACCTTAAGTAACATTAAGTGTACGAAATTATGGCTAGGACTTTATTGACACGAAGCCCTTGTAGGCTAGCACTGACTCTAAGTAGTACCTGAGCCTTACCTGTGAGGTGGTTTCTAACAACAACATGGTCACCAATCGATGGCAAAATCTCTGACCTGGTAAAGAAGCAAGGAAAAAGGAAAACAATCCTTAAAGGTCTTCAAGTGATCAACAAGGGAGCTTTCTTTTAAATAGCTTCTGCTTCTTAAACTTTTGACGCAAACATGGGCCTGTGTCTGTTAAAGCTAACCAGCTTACCCTTGCTAGTAAATATATATTAAGTGCTTATAAGTATAAGTTCATTCAATATTGTCTGTATGCTTGGCGATGAAAAATCAGTACTCCATACTTATTTGAAATACATTCAAAATGTTAGGTTATCATAAGCACATACTGTTTCATCATTGTCACACTTTCTTCATCAAGTGCTCTTACACAGCCAGGACATTTGCACTTTGAGTACATCTCAATGGGTCTGATTGGTTGACGCTGCGCCGGTGGATTCTAAACACAACAATAGTTGTAATAACAACAATTCATAATTAACTTATGACAATGCTAATAATAAAAATAAATGTCTTTTAGTTTTATACCTCAAAAGTGAAAGATATCATTCATTAGTCACATCATAACAACAATACAATAATATTTAGAACATTGTGGTACAGTTTTGGTGTTCAACATCTTTCCTAATGAGTAAATTGTAGAGTCTTAATCAGCTGTATCTAAAATAAAAATATCACATGTCTATCCGAGATGCTGTTTATCTCTTTCAGCATTAATACTAGAGAACTTAAATGAAGAATTTTATTCTCTTTCCCTGTGTCCTACAGTGCAACATATATTGCTCCTGAACCCAACAATGTCATTCATCAAAGAACTAACAGCAGCTATTGGTCAGATTTTAAACACCTCAGTCATTGACAAACATTTTGAATCTCCAAAGCAGATTTCGATCTACTTCAGCCTGAAGTGTATGATAACATTTGATACAGTTTGCATCATCTCGAACAACTTAGAAGCATGCATCTGTCAATAAATATTCCCCAATGCAAGACATGCCGGTACACTTACTGGGGACGTTTTAACTGGAGATGAATATGGTCTGAATCCTCTCCTTTTTTGCTGATGAACACAGCTGTCAAGATAAGAATCAGGTTTTTTATGGCCCAACACTTCGTGCTAGAAGGAAACGACAGTAACTACTAACACATAAATTTAGCCAAGCCTAAAAGTGGAGCTCCGTAGTTTCTAACAATTTGAGAAAACTATCTAAATCAGTGAAAATTCTAGCGTATGCAACTCCTCAGGAAAGATTTTGTTAGCGAAAAAAATCAGAATAGTCAACTCCAATCACTTAAATTCTGCCGAGGATGGCCATGAAAAACTACAAAATCAACCAAAAAATCAGACCTGAGCCCACGATACAATGGAATACCATTACCTGGTCAGCGGTCAACTCTAAAAAAACATGTGATCCCGATGAGTCCTAACCTGAGCCCACAATATGGTCATGTGATACTGATCAGTGGATACCTTGTTTTGACAGTTGTCAATCAAGCGTAAAACTTTGGACTATCTGAAAAGACGTTGATGATACAGTTGTTTTGAAACTATATCTGCTACAACCTCGTCCCAGTCCTTTTCCGTACATACAGGCGCTCGGACGGGCGGACGGATGTACGTGACATCCAAATTTTCCCAGCTCGATGGGTTTGCCAATCTCTATAGGTATGGATGCTCCGCCCGCGCGCACCTTTGGCACACACGGGAGCTCCGCTTTTATTTTACAACTTGCAATTATTTCACTTACATCTTTGGTTTACCATCTTGTGCTTCACTTGCAGCTTTTGCTTGAGGAATTTGTGGCAGTTCAATTTCCTGTTTTACGGGTTCCTGTAAAACAGTAAAAACTATTCAGTTGGTTTGCTTAACTCAGATAGGTAAACTTTATTAAAACAATTATTTTACATAATTGTTGATGGAGACCTAAAACAGAAACAAACATAGTTGTACACTTACTGGTTTTCGTTCAGTTGAAGGAACTGGAAAACTAAAAAAAAACAAATAATCAAGCCAAGAACAAGGAAGCATAAACAATACAACACAAAAATAAACAATGCAACTGCATTTCCTGATTTGTTAAATTTGCATTTTATTTATAAACTTGCATGATTTATAAAATTTGAATTCAATTATATCTTTGACTTAACTTCACGTGCTATATTCCAATTTATTACCTAATAATTGACCATCAATTTTCAATAATTCAATATATTGCAAAACTTTCATGAAGTACTAGATGATGTCATTGTAGATTGAAGCAATTGATTGTCGCGTGAAGACCACATACCAAAGCAGTCTAGGTGGTTGTTGTAAACAATCATTGATAATCACCTGATCCTGTGTCCTTTTAGTGGGAAGCTAATATGCAAATTAACATAAAAGTATTGTGAAGCTATTTCTGAGAGATTGGTGATACAGTTAAATACAATAACCTCCTTGTCAAACAAATTGAATTTCGTTTTTCTAATCACTTTTCTGTTGTCTGTGTATTCAGAAATGCACAGAGGAATTACAGACAAGATATCGATTAATCATTTTTTCAACGTACAGGTTTTTGCCCCAAGTTTGTTGATCCACAGTTGCTTGGCCCTCAGAAATTATCTGCAAAATTGTTAATAAAAGAATACCATTTTTATGTGCTGCTGTGAAGTAGCCTGGACTAAATTAAAAACTTTCAGTAGAACATTCTACTGATGTCTAATTTGTGAGATTTCCAGATCATCAACAACAACAACAAAATCAGGTTAAAATGAGTTAAAGGATGGTGCATGTCCTAACTGATAGACTTCAATGCAAATTTGAGGCTTCCCACCTTACTGAACAAGGTATACTCAACCCTGACAGTGCATTTCCCAGAGCCCACGATCCTTCCAGTCTACGCACACCAGGGATTAGACCTCTGGCCGGCCTCAATTTTTGAGTATGTGCAGAGTACTCATTCTGAAATTTTCAGCCAATCAGAATTGTCAGATTTAACAATGAGTCTGTGAATTGCAGACTTCTTTTGTTGGAATGACAGAGCACTGCATGAGAAGATACTTCTGACACTGCAGAAAGTAAATACATGTACAATCAACTATGGACTAAAATTGATAATATATCAGGGGGCCAAACAGTAATACAGGCATAAGTAACTATAAATTGTTTAAGAAAATTAGCTTAGTGTCAGTCACTGATTAAGTCTTAGTACGAGTCTTACAAGAAGAGGCCAGAAGTGAGGATCCCTTGTGCAAAACAGAAGGATCATTGGCTCTACAGGGGATGAGAGTCCAAGTGTATTATTTATTATACTGGTGATAAACTAGTAACTGACTTGTTAATAGATTTTATTCCAAAATGGCGACCAATTAATTATTTTTTATATGCATGTTAATTAGCCCTCCTTGCCTCAATAGCATGAGCAAAATTCAAAAGAATTTTTACTCAAAAATGAGGCTAAAAGGGCCAATGTATATGTCCATGAATCATCGGCCATTTTGGAATAAGGTGTGGACTCCATGGAAGTTGAGCTATTGTTAATTAAGTCCTTAAACTTACTGGAAGTAGAGACTGTTTCTTCTTCATAACCTGGAAAATGAAATTATGACATACGGTTTATTCATACTGACACAATGGATTAAATTCATTAAATAAATTCCTATGTACTGAACAGGTATTATTTATAACAGGAAACAATTGGCAATCAGAACAACATGTACCTCCAGTTCATTCTTTACATTCTGAAGTTCTTTTTTCAGTTTAATATTTTCTTGTGCTGAAAAAGAAGAAATTCATCACATGTTGTTTCCAAAATCAATCCGTTTCAACACAACGATTTTAATCACAATAAACACTAAAAAACTCCCGAATACATTCACTTCCGAACACTTCGTGTCCTAAAAATTACACACTCCTATCACGTGCTTCTACAATTACGTCACAAGGTGTCAACATTTCTTCCCCTCCCGAATTGCAGAGGGACTCGTAATTTGAATATTACATTCAACCACTCAATACTGTCCTCATTTAGAAATCTATCCACGATAACAGTATCTTAGAACTAATGTCAACTTAAGTGTCTTGAATCTCAAGCGGAGAGATTCTAGTTATTGGTCGCCTTTGAATCTTGCCGTCAACTCGTACATCCACCACTCGCACAAGTCCGTCCGGACCGGGTCTGTCTGCTCGATACGTCCTAATTTCCATTCTCGTCGGGAAGCCTTGGGGTCAATGACTACAACTACATTTCCGACCTTAATGTTCTCTGTACGGAAGAACCACTTTGGTCTTGATCCAATGTGTGGCAAATACTCTCACATCCACCGTTGCCAAACATGCCTTGTAAGCTCTTGAACTCTTCGCCAACGTTTTCTGGGTCTGAATAAAGTGTTATCGACGCTCTCTGGAACAAAATCCCCACCCATCTGGCCAATCAGAAAATGATTCAGAGTCAACACCATTTCGTCATTAGGGTCGTCGCTTACAGTTGTGAGAGGCCTCGAATTAAGAAGGCTCTCTACTCCAACAAAGATAGTCTCCAACTCCTCATCATTTACCTCTGCGTTACCAACTACAGCAGCTATTGCGCGTCTAGCTGACTTGATCATTGACTCAAAAACTCCGCTGAAATGGGGCGCACCTGGCGGGTTCCAATTCCATGTCACACCCTGGTTGGAGGTCATCCGTTGGATCTTGTCTTGGTCAATTTCGGACACTAAATCCTTCAGTTCTGCTGATGCACCTACAAAATTTGTCCCATTATCGCTTAACATCTGCCGAGGCCATCCCCTTCCAGCTGACATCCTTATGAAAGCATTGAGAAATGCATCAGTTTCCAACGATGACGCTAACTCCAAATGGCAACAATGTGTCTGTAAACAGAGAAACAAACACAAATAGCGTTTTGCTCGTACTTTTCCCCGTCCTTGCTTAGTCAAGTAGGGTCCACCAAAGTCCACTGCACAGTTGATGAATGGTCTAGATGACTGCTGGAGCCTGATCCTTGGTAACGGTGCCATCTGTTGACAGGCTGGCTTTGATCGAAATCGCTTTGCACACTCCAAACACTCTCTCATGACCTTTTTGACTTGTTCGTGTGCATGGACCACAAAATATTTTGCACATCGATGATTGATTGTATAGTTAAGGCGCTTTTCAGCCATTTGCTGGTTTGATGGCAAGTCTGGTTTGCCATGTTTCCATGACACAGCGACCTCATATCTTCCTTCAGTGAATCTCAGGGACTCGTTGACTTTGTTGACAGCCAGCTTCTCATCCGGGGTCAGCTGACAATCCACTTGAGGTGTGATTCCAATAGCCTCAAGGCTCCAAAACTGTTTCAATAGATTGCTGAGCTCCCCTTCATTACCACCTGGCCTCTGCATTCTATAGGTGTGGAGAAAGCCTGTGTTGAACCCCTCACGCCGCTCACACACATCAACAGTACCAATAGCAGTCCACCCTAACGGACAAAGCCTGGCACTAGGCTCACCATCACCTCCACAAACGTCTTTCATGGGAAATAACAGATTGTAGTAATCTGAACCAATGAGGACATCAATTTTACTTCTCTTTCCAAGGTTTGGAAAGGGAATGTTCCTTAAATGCTTCCACTGATCTCTTATCTCCAACCAGTTGGTAGGTTTCATGCCTCCACAGATATTGTGTGATGTCTTTGCAACGATAACAGTGTCTACTCGGCCATCTAAACTCTCCAATCCCATCTCCATAGTGGCTGACATAAGATCTACCTTTTGATCATTTGCAACATGAATGGTCACTTTCTCTTTCCGACCTTTCATACCTAATTCTTCCACCACATCTTCATTCACATAAGTCGTATCACTTCCTTCATCCAAGAAGCAATTAACTTGCAAGCGCTTGGCCCAATGTTTCAGAATAACTGGCACTGTGCGAAGGGCGATTCTTCGCTGTTCATGTTCTTTCACTGTTTCATACGCACTAGACTCATTTCCATCCACATTTGATGCATCAGGGTTCCCCTCCATGACATTGGGCAGTTTTTTCTCTGGATGAAGTATTTTGTGGTGATGCTCCTTGCACCCATCAATTCCGCACTCTCTGCTCCAATGACAGGCCTCACTCAGATGCCCTTTTCCTAAGCAACGATAACACAAACCAAGCTTCTTCGCTGTTTCCCCTTTTTCTTGTTTTCCATTCCTTTCAGCACTTCGCACTTCCAAATTGGGTGTTTTTGGTTGCACACCTTGCATGGGCGGTCACGCTTGTCTCCAGTCCCAAAATACGACCGCGGCCACTTTAACTGCCTTCCTCCTACACTAGAGACACCATGCTTTACCTCCGACGCTTGAATTTGATACTCAGCTTCTTCAGCAACCCATTCGCGCAGCTCCTCAAGAGACTCGACTTTTCCCCTTTCTTTAACCCATCTGTAGTACTGGCTAAGTAAAGACTGGGGAATTTTCTCCAGCATTTTCTCCAGTTCCCCCTTCGAGATCAGAGGTGTTTGTTTTCCTTCAAAGTAACCACTGTCCTCTCCACAAGGTCTGCAAATTTCTCCAACTCTCGAGGGTTTTCTGCATTTACGGGTTTCATCTTTCTTAGCTCATCAATATGCGCCTGAACCTGTCGCTGATCTCCTCCATACTTTCGCTTCAGTCTTGCTTTCGCTGCTTCGTAAGCCCCCGAGGAATAACCCAATCCTCTCACCGTCGCTGCCGCCTCGCCTTCCAAACAATTTTCCAGCCGTAACATTTTAAATTGCGGTGACAACGAAGTTTCATCAACACAACTTGAAAACGCTGCCCACCAAGCGGAATATTTCATCTTATCACCGGCAAATTTAGGAATTCGAATTCGCTCGAGTTGTTTGTTTGTGTCGGCCATGTGACTTTCCTTCGCACTCATGCTCTCCAATTTCCCGCTCTTGTTTACAACGCTAGCATTTCCTTCACTGCTTTTGACCGCTCCTTTCGCTAAAAACAAACGAGCTCCACTTGTTTCGCTGTCGACACGATCCACTATTCCGTCGGCTTCCTCCTCAATCAACGCTACATTCGCCGTTTCATCATTTTGCTTGTACAAATCTTGAAGATTGTCAAATAACTCCAGCAATTCGTCCTGCCTTTTTTCAATGTCGTTCAACCTTTCCGTAATTCTTTCTTTCTTTGGCGCTTCCAGCGATAATTCCACGGCTAACTCGTTCAAATATTTCGTAAGACTTGATTTAAGCGCCCGTTTATCCTTTTTCAGCTTCTCCAGTTTCTCCATACTTCTGGCAACACAAATAAGCTTGTTTGCTCTTCAGTGTAACGCACGTGCTCAAATTTCACTCTTGCAAAACCGACAAATTTCGACTCCATAACATCCGTATTATGTCCACCAAAGCAATAATCCGGTTTTCGAAGGACCAAATGTTGTTTCCAAAATCAATCCATTTCAACACAACGATTTTAATCATGATAAACACTAAAAAACTCCCAAATACATTCACTTCCGAACACTTTGTTTCCTAAAAATTACACACTCCTATCACGTGCTTCTACAATGACGTCACAAGGTGTCAACATCACATTTTGGTTTGTAAGGAGGAAGGCATCTTGTAAGAGTCAATGCAGAGCTTGACTTTAAATACAACTGAGCAATGTATAAGCTAATTGCATGAATTGATTAAAGTGAAATAACTTAATATTCAATATTAGGTCAATATAATTTTAACATCCCCATGCAATAATCCGAGAGTCTTACTTGTCAACCATATTTTGTCAGCCTCTGTCACATTATCTGAATTCTATTTGTGATAAAAACAGAGAATTATTAGATCTATACAAGTACAATTTGAGCCAGGTAGTATGCATCCAGTGAATGAAAACTTAATAGAGAATTTTCTTTTTATGTTGCTTCATAAATTGTTGACTTGAGCCAATGTCATAGAATAGCTTGGACACACTTTTCAAACCCTGGATAAAAGCCTTTGTAGAAGTTATGCCTGTTGAAGTGCATGATCCAAGGTTAGCCAGGGCAAATGCAACTTTTGAATGAAAATGAAAAACTCTTGATTTGCATTTTGCTATAGTACTGCATGCTATACTATTACATCTGTTGATAAAGCCCTGAAATGTGAGCACGTGAGGCAGTATGTTCATTTGGTACTAATTAAAACTGTTTTGATGCTGTGTGGTTTAAATTTTCGCATCTATGGTTAAGGATAGCAGATATAAAAGTAAACTACCGCACCTTGAATTTAGTGGTTTCTTCCACAGCAGAACAACCTGCCAAGGTGATTAGGATAGCTTTTAGCTAAAGTAATTACTTCGCCAAATCACAATGGACGGAGACTAAATCCAATGATGCAATCAAAACTTGAAGCAATTACATGTAGCAACAAAAAGCGTGGGAAAATGTGTGTGTGCAATTCATGTTTGGTTTAGGTTTAACTTCTGCTTGGTTGAAAAAGTGACACAAGATTTTCAAACCAATCACTAAGCATTGTGATGTAACACCAAAGTATAATTTGGTTTTAACGCTCGAAACGTCAGCTCTTGAATCTCTTTACGGTGGCCAATTGACATTATCAACCCAGTTGATAAAACCAAATTATATTGTTATACTTCCCACCGACGCAGCACCACAGTTTCTTTAGAAACTTAACCCCCCCCCCCCAACACCAAAGCAGTTTGCTTTATAGCTTATTACTTTCAACACTCTAATATACAATGGCAAGTGCATGAAAATAATTTATATAATTAATAGTCACAACAGTCTAGCATCAACCAGTTCAAGTTGAATAAATTTTCTTTTGGTTTCCAGCAAAAAATAAATTATTTAAATCTAACGTTTGCTTGATTGTTTGCCTGGTACATACTTGTCACTGACTTGGCAAAAACTACAACTGAGTTCTCAGTAAAGAAAGGCAAGGTTAAGTCTGCAGAATTTCCAATCTAGTGGCCCAGCCGGCTGGAGCTTACCTCCGTTTATGGCATGAAGAAACTGGGAGTACTTTTACTCCCCTGGATGGGATACAAGTCCACTACAAGGTTACCCCCAGTATCAAATTTGCTGGTGCCCATTTACACACCCGGGTTTCAAGAGGCACTGTACAATGCAGTTAAGCACAGGATGGAAAGTTTGGGTTTCATTAGTTAGCTACTAAATGTGACAGATTTTGGTTAGTTCTGTTTGTTACCGCTGTCACCTGGTTTTGTTATGTCAGTCTGACAAGCTTGATGACTTGAACATTTAACATGGATTTCCTTCAGGAGAGGACTTGTGCTGCGGTCAGTTACTGCTGGCTGAACCTGGATTGTCTAAGTGATAAGGTAAAAGGGAAGGAATGAGGTGGACTCATCTCAGGGTTCGAAATTAACTTTTTTGTGCAGGCACCAAGTGGCGACTGAACATTTTTTTCGGTCGCCAAATGAAAAAATCTGGTCGCCAAAAAGTGGATCGTAAAATTTTTCCATCACAGCAAAACACAAAAACATTGAGTTCTGAAAAACGTTTCTTTAAGACTCGCATGTGTAAAGGCATTAAAATATCGTGTAGCTTACATTTGAGTTGAAAAGGAGTTTTCGTTGCATAGATTGCTCCCTTAGTTTGAAGACTGACAAGTAGGCAGTACGAAGCCTTCAAGAAGCTACGCGTGAACAAGCCGCCATGTTGCTCGTTCCGGGTCCAAACAAAATTGCGCCCACGGTATGGTTGTTAGACGAAACCGCTGAAAATATGGCAGCCGTTTAATGTCGACAGAAGTGCGTGGTTTACAACAGTTGTGAAGGTCATTTAAGGTGGATGGTACCAGTTTTCAGGTTTTTGACTGTCTAAACTTTGGAAGAAAAGAGCAAAATATCAGTCCAAGGCCATAACAAAATGCTCGTATGATTCAATTCCATATTTTGTTCTTGACCAAAAATAACAAGTATTTCGTCATCAGTTGTCACCATGGTAACGGTACTTGATGATTATTCGGACCTACTTTTCAGCTTCTGGTGCATAAAACTTGAAAACCAACCTGGTGACCCCCAATTTTTTTCATGTTATAACTTTTGGCATTTGAAAAGGAAACTGTACTTTAATTTTAACAACATTCTACGAAGCGGATTTTTTTATAAACGTGAAAAAAGGCAATTTGTGAGTAGAGAAAAATTCCTTTCGTAGAATTTTTTAAAATTACGTCTGACGTTTCCTCTCAGTAAGGGGAAGACATTGAAACAATAAAAAAATAGGGTCACCGGGCTTGTTTTCTCGGAAAAGCCTTCGCGAGTTCAACAATATCCACGCGCGTCGTCACGCACTTCAAAATCTTGACTTTATATGACTGGCATTTACTCATGCTCAGTTTTGACTACCGCTGACCTATTCGCGTTCATACACGTGCGACCACGCACTTACCGTCGTTTTGTTTTCTTTGATCTTCGACACTACTTTGAGGATCATCTTCGAGAATCTCGACTTCGCTGCCGTGAAATTAGTTAGTAGCTGTGTCGTGAACTGTTTTATTGAACGTTTGGCCTCCCGTTCAACGATTTCCTTTCAAACTTTCGTTTGATTTGCCATATTTTTTTGAACACGAAGCTGTCAGAAACCAGGGTTTTCATTAAAATTTGAAGTAGGCGGATGGTAGAAGTGAAGTAGGCGGCAGTGAAAATTAAGGGGCCGTAAGGCCCCGTCCTCTAGGGGGGTCTGGGGGCATGCTCCCAGAAAATTTTGAAATCTAGAAGCTCGGAAATGCCATTTCCAGCATTCTAGGCACCAAAATGAGTACAAGAGACGAGGAATTTTTCTTAACATCAAAAACGGTTTCTTTTTTTAATTTTTCTACATGATTTATAGACTGGAAAGGAGGTCCTGTAAATTTAAAACCACTATAATAGCAGACACACTATATATAGTGAAAAAACTGGATGCTATTTAAACCATTCAGGATACAATACAATATCGGCTATCATAATTTTACTTAAAATATGTATTAACATATTGAATATCACTTTTTTGACAATAGCAACTATTATTTAAACCATTTAAAGGCCTATGATTTAAATGAACTGAAAACAAACAGTGGTACGTGTAACTTGTGAAGAGAAATAATCGTTTTCATTGGAGTTACGTTACTTAAAATACATGATTTTCTACGAGTAAACTGTTCCTGATATTTCATGAAATTGTTTTTCGTGTTCTGAGGAATTTGGTGCATGGAAATATACAACATCAGTGTACTAACACATTCATGAGAACGCTTAATAAGTTGCACGGTTTATATGAATTTAAGTTATTCAGTTCTTAAGATTTGCGTTGATTCACGGTCTTTCAAGTCTTCTTAAATAGAAAATTTTTTTTTAGCTTTTATTTTTTCTATTTTTAATTCATGTAAGATTTTTAATATATTCTTAAATATTGCTGCTGAAAAGCCCTTTTCAGGGAGCGCAATAAAGGTGTATGTATGTATGTATGTATGTATGTACAATCAAAGACATTTATGCTCACTTACCTGCATCCGGAAGCGGCCGTGCTTTCTTCGAAAAATATGCTAATATATTTCCATCGCCCACGGCGCGCTTTCTCTCAGCCATTTCAAAAGCACATGGAAAACCGGAAGAGAAAACAGCGTGTAAGCGAGGCATCTTTGCCACCAGTCCTTCTCGCCTCTTTAATCAAACATGGCGAACTGCGAATGGCCAAAGTGTCGATTGCCGTTGATATAGGTTGAAAAGACGTTACTTACAATCATCCATAGCGAAATTATGAGACATGATATAAAAGTAAGGACTTTTTATTTACGAGTTCTTTTGTTTTTATTACTCTAAAACAATATTAAAAGCTTTCAAATGAAAAAGTAAACCTTGAGAGTTCGAATGGCAAGAGTAAGCAAAAGTAGGCGGCGCTGATATCGAAAGTAGCCGCCGGAGTTCGCCGGTTGCCGGCTTCTAATGAAAACCCTGAGAAACGATAAGTGAAATCAACTCGACACATGGTTGGATGTCGATCTTCATTGCGGAAGCACTTCACGGAATATTTGTTATCATTCTTAGCGGTTGTTTTTTCGAAGTGTTTGTTTTTTCTTGTCTTGCCCTTGTGAGATTTGTTAGTTTTGAAACTCGCCTTTTGGGAGTAAAACAACCTTTGTGACGAGGCCGGGACTGAACTTCATTATTTTCTTTTTCTTCATCACTTTCTTCTGCATAAGCGGTGGACGAGGAGTAGTAGGTGTAAAAACCTACTAGTCCGGCAAAGTACACAAAACGAGAGAATCGGGAGTAGGAATTAACTGCTTCAGTTTTAAGATCTTTGCGATCGCCGACAGGATCGATCGCAGCACAAACAGGAAAAAAAATTTTCTGACGCATATTGAATTGTCCAAGAACCGGCGCTCAAAGAACAACTTTCTTGTTGATCCAATCTCTGATAAACAGGACAAAAGCAACCTTGCATGTAGTAACCCACGCGCCGCCATATTTGTTTTGAAATTTTCAGCTTTAAATCTCGCGGACTATCTCGCGCGTGAGGCGAGCGCTCGTCACCAGACTTCCCACGTACGAAAAACTGGTACGATCCACCTTAACAGGAATCTATCGTTATTTTTTATCTTAATTACTTTCTATAGAGATTAAAAACTTTGACAAGACTTGTAAGGGAATACGTTTCTTGCTGAAATCAAATGCGAAATGTTTTGATTTAATTCCTTGGGCGCCCGCCCGCCTGTTGGCGACTAGCTATGTAATTCCGGTCGCCAATGCAAAATTTTCAGTAGCATTGGCGACCAGCTGGTCGTAATTTCGGACCCTGATCTGGTACACAGTGTGGGTAAAGCAAGCCATGAACACAGAAAAGTTGACTTTAGCAACACATCTACTCAGTAGGAGGGACAGGGGAGTTGTGCTCCCCAAAACCCATAATTTTAACCAGAGACAAACAAAATATACTTTTGCTTCATCCTTATGGTTTTTTTACAACAATCACCTTGGTTTGTGTTGGATGCCATTTATGTAACCTGCTTGATTCAGTGGAAGTTGAAGACAATATGGACTGTGGTGGACTTTTCTTTAAATGACATAGCTCACTCAGCTCTCTCTTCTGAAGAATAACACGGCGCTGCAGGCTACAAAACAAACACCCAGAATCAGTGACCTATGTCACTCGCAGTATTGCACATTCTGAATCATGTTGCAGTTGGTTTATTAAACAGTGGTATGTAATGGCCAGTCTGATAAATACAAAAATTTCCCATGCTTCCTCTCAAACAAAAAGCCTTAAGGTTACACAATACCTTCAGAGGGCTACTTTTGGCAATAACAATTTTTAACACTAAAAGGAAGGTTGCTATAAAATCTAATATTTCCCAAAAAATGAAATTAAAATCTTGAAACCTGCGAGAGTTATTTAGAAAAAAGGTTTTTTAATGAAAGTCAATAAAAGTATAAGGTGTCATGTAATCTTCATAGCGTGTCGGCTGCCCTGGGAGCTCTTATTACAAGGACTGCATTACTGTTGTTCGCTTGCCACTTTATTTTGCAAAGTCAGTTCTCGCAAATCAATTTTCCTGCCCTGCTATGCTGCCGGAGGAAGTCCATTTTAATATATCCTGCGAGCAGTGGTTTCCTCCTCCTCCAAGCTTCGTGTTCAATTTCGATATCGGCGAGTGGTTCGTCTTCGTATGGCATTATAATCATTGTTTTGCTACACAGAATCTTTCAGTATCGTTCCCTTCTTCCTTCAAAAATCCTCTTTAGACCTCTTCAATAATTCCGAAAACTACTTGATTCAGAATAACAAAATTTAAGCTCTCTCTCTTGAAAAGTCTCGTCTCTCAATATAAGTCACAGGAGACAAACAGCTGCAAACAAACTGACGTCACAGGTTGGCTTTTCGCAATAAATTCGGACCCAGTCCTTTGGACGTTTTTAAAGGCAGTTTTAGCCAACTTTCAGCGCTTATAAAATCGACAATTTTTATCGTAGAATTCTTAAACTTTGGAATTGTGTATTTCAAAGAGTGAACTTTCAAATTATGCAGAAAAAAATTTCGCTTCATAGGCACTTTAAACACAAGTGAACGAGAAGTATGTGACTGCCACATGACAATACTGTCCTAGAATTCCCGCGAAAATATCATTTTGTACGCTGTGAACACCATCTGATTGGCTGGTGACACATTCTGTTGTGGATATCTCAGTAAAAGACGAGATGTGTTTACAAATCTTTGAAGGGCGAAAACTCGCTTTTGTTTTTGGCGAGAATGCCATCTCTTTAAACGAATTAGTAACCGGGTATGTAGAATTGACACATTTTAACAAAATTTGGCCACACCGTTCATTAAGCATTGAGGAACAAAAGTGTGTCAAGGATTTTTAAAAGTTTGGATACAGTCAAACTCCTATTAAGTGGCCACCCTCGGGGAAAGGGCAAGTGGCTGCTTAATAGGGGTTGGCCGCTTAATAAAAGTTCGTCAAGAATTAGCCAAAGGCTTACTAGAAACATCAAGTTAATGAACTACAAACATACCTGGAGACTTTCAACTACTGCTGTTTGTACTACTACTGCTGTCCGAGAAGATCTTAACAAGAACAATGTGGTTGCTCGACTTCTTTGTCGAAGTCTTCATCCTCAGCTGTGGATGTGTCATCTGGGGTGAACTTCAACTTCATCGTCCAATAATTCTGAACGAAGTGCCTCCCTCCAGTTTGCTTGGGATGGAAATATGAGACCCGAACAGATGGCGATCTCATCTTCACCGACGATGTAATCTTCGGTGGAGCATTGTGCATCAATGCAATTCACAGTGTTAAAAAAATTTTGGTGGCCGCTTAATAGGGGTAAATGACAATAGAAAACCCTCATCGGGACGGCCACTTAATAGAGGTGGCCGCTTAAGAGGGGTTTTATTTACAGCATTATACTGACAAATTTCGGGACTTTGATAACTGGCCCCTTATTAAGGGGTGGCCGCTTAATTTGGGGTTCGACTGTATTTTTCTTTTGGCAGCTGTGAGTGTACTGAGGCCGGGAAAATTTTCGATGCTGTAACTTTGCGGGTTTATAAAAAGATAACTAATCAGAATACAGGAAATACCTGACACACTTTCAGAGATTGATGCTTGCTGATTAACACGGTGCAGTACTTTTACATCAGCGTTTTCCTTTGATATCCGATTAATTCAGCGGAACAACAGTCTGTTTTTTTCTGTTTACCGGCATCTTTCTTTTCACTAAATGGACGAACAGCATAGCAGATGTTTTTTTTTCGAATTCTACCATTCAAAACCCTTCCATTGATATATAGTTTGTGGTAGTTTCCTTGAAAACAACGTAGGTAGGAATTTTTTCTAAAGGACAACCCTGAAGGTATTGTGTAACCTTAACATCTATAGTATTCTATAAATTGAAATACCAGGACTTTCATGAGAAAGTGTTTGTTGTAACACTGTGAAAAAGGCATGGAATATCTCATAAAAAAAAATATTTCATCACGTGCTGTTAGTTAGACGGGCAACTGAAAATCCAGAAAATATGGCAATAAAAAAAATTGCCATCACTCTCATTTCCAATAGTTTGTATGTTTTTCTTTGAAAATTCTTGGAGCCATCAATCAGTACATAGATGATTGTTAACCACGCAATGCTTAGCCTCTCCCTCAGCTACTTCCTCATAACAACAACAACAATGTTTATTGTACCCAAGAGGTTAAAATCAAATAAATTACAAAGAAAATTAAATCATATGGATGAAAGAACAAATAAATACCTGTTTAGATAATTTTTATACAAGCAAAAATTGCCACTGAATACAACCCTGGCCTAAATTTGTTGAGCACACACATTCCTGAGTTAGCTCTAAAAGAAATGTTGGTCTACCCCCCCCCCCCCCCTTCCCTAGGCAATGTTGATCTCGATGACGATCATTTGAATGCCTCTTAATGGGGGGAGGGAGGTGGGAGATGTGCCATTTTGGTAAGCTATTCCAGTCGCATCCCAATATTTTTTACCAGGGTTGTAGCTAAAGATCATGAGCTGTGAAATTGGATGGATCTACAAAACAAACACTTCTGGAAACAATTCTCTCATATCAAAATTGTTTTCACTTCCGAGTGACCTTTCCATAACCAAACACAGTCTTATCTTCAAATCTTGTTGTGAAGGCAAGCTGAAGGTGCACAGAAATTCCAATCATATTCTATTGAGTTTGTGTGCGAAGCGCACTGCAGGCTGAGATATTATAAGGATACCACAACTGGGCCAAAAATCCATCAGTACACAAACAAAAGTCATGATTTTACCTTCCTACTGTTCAATGTGCATTATTTGAATCATAAAACTAAAAACAATACCAGGTGGTGGAATAATTCTTATTGATTTCTGAGAGTTTCAGTGTCTAGTTTGAATTATTAATTTTCCTACATCTGTTCTTAATTTTAGTACGAGGAATTCAATGTTCAAAATCAATATAAATGAAAAGAGTTCTGAGTTGTAATCAGGAAATAAAAAAACAAGTTTCCAGAAACGTTGACATGAGCAAGTTACGATATAACCTTTGGTCCGAAAAATGACTTTAGACAGCCAGGCAGTCAAAAAGCTTAATAGTTCTTACAAATAGTTACCTAAATAAAAGGCAAAAAGGATCATTTCCTTATCAGTGGGTTTGCACTATACTACTTACAGGTAAAGTAAAGATGGACGTTTCATTATAAGTACAAAAGAATCAAATAAATTTGATTGGAGACAATTTGTTATCTCAAATGTAGAAAAAGAAAAAAAAAAGAAAATTGATAACCAGACCAGATGCAGACTGAGATAATAAAATTCGACAAGAAATGTGAATTTAAGTCTTAGCACCAGGATACTTATACAGGTGTTTATGCAATTAATAAATGCTTGTATAAACAAAGCAAGTACTGAAAAACAAAAAAAAGCTGTGTAGTGTTATATCAACTTTCCAGGTATTGTATTTCTAACTTTCAGTTCTAAATCTTGAACTGACATTTAGTCCACAACTAGCATCAAATTTATCATTTATCACTGTATTCAACATCCCAGCTCCAGACTGTGGGTTGATTTAGAGAAATTAGTTTACATTTGCCTGCTCGTAACAGAGATAACAAGGTATTGAAGACATATTAAACACTTTTCTAAGCTAATGGTCTCTGTTGTTACATTTCTTGAAGTTGCTGATCTTTTTCTCTCTCAAATCTCTCCAAACAAGACCATCATTTATACACTCAAAAAATGTCACAACTTGGAATTTATGTGCCTCTCCATGTCAAACCTTTAATCCCTTCTTGTGTTTCTTGGCACACCTTTATTCATATGCTAAGGACAGACCACTTCTAAAAAAACATGATGATTTTTTTTTTCTTTTTTGGTGATCCCCTCTTTAGTCGTCTTTCAAATCAAAGAATGCCAAGCAAAAATCACTATGGATAATTGAAAACCAATTCTTACACAAGAAATGAAACAAGCTGCACCAAGGAAGGGAGAAGAATTTGAAACAATAAAAACAACAAACTGCACAAAGAGCTATTGTAGATAATCCAAGCCCTGATATAAATACCATATGTCTGGTTTGAAGATCACTGTGTCTGGTTCAATAATTGAACTCACAATCAAAAAGCATACGCTCAACTAAAAAAAATATACTCCAGCATGAACAGAAAAAAAAATAAATAAAAAGAAAAAATGACCCACATAGTATAAAAGCTTATTCTATGTTAAGGTGGTAAAAGCTATCATGCCTGTGAAGTATTTCAATGGAAAATGTCTCCACAAGACTGAACATCTGCCAGGTAATTAATATCTTTGTTTTGAAAAGATCATATTTGTTCAAAGTACAGCTTGTGTATTGTAAAGAGGAATCTCTCCTTTGACCTTCAATCAGAACACAATGAGCTCTTGATAAAAGACATGGCCAGTAGAATAAATTACAGGGCTGTAGTCTTGTAACCAAATTAAAAAAAGAATTGATCAATTGGAAAAAATGGGACACCTATTTAAGCTAAATTTAGTCACAACTACGCAATAAAAATAAAGATGGCATATAGCCAGATACCATTTGAAAAAGAAATGGCTTTTTAAAACTATAATTGTTCATGATGTGTGTCAAAATAAAAACCTTATACTTTACTTTTTAACTTATCTTGTTAAAATTAATCATAAAAAAATTCTCTACATTTCTATTTGTTGAACTTCATCATGTTTCACTGCTTCCAGTTCCATAATAGGCCAAGAGTTACAGGCTTTCCCGTAAAACCGTGAACACCAGAAAAAATTTCTGGAATGTTTATTGTGTAGTGACCAATCACAGCAAAGTTCAGGGCACGCGTACAAACCTCAAAACCACAAACTAATGACTGCTGCTGTTTGCGGTTTAGTTTTCTCACACCTGATTGGCTTTTTCTTTGTAACACAATAACATTCCATAAACATTTCTGGTGTTCACGGTTTTACGGGAAAGACTGTAAATTTTTCCCAGCAGTGAAGATTTTAATTTGATTTCATGATTTCTTTGATTAAACTTCCACCCTTCATATTCAAAATAGGGCTATCCATAACTTGAAGTTTGATTAGGTTAATTAACAGTTATGGCTTTATGCACCAAGTGTAATTGAATTTGACAGATTGAAATCACGTACCAAGCATATGAACATGTGATTAACTATGGACCGCAAGTGATAATCAAATGCCGCAAGTCATTCATCATTACTATTCTTCTCTAAGTTCTCTTTCCTTTCCCTTTTCAACTGACCAAAATAGCAAAACACAGCTAAGCCATTGAATGCTGAAGTACAGCAAGTGTAAAAATACCACAGGTCAGCTCTGGGATATGTTACAACACAGTTGAGAACTATGAAAATACAGGGAAAGGTGCAATTTTGCATGTGCCTAACACGCAAGACTAATCATTATCAAACCAATCAAAATTTAACTTTTGGATCCAATCTAATTTTCAATGTTGAACTCCCAGGCCATCTTAAGACTAGAGTGGAAGTTGAAAGAAGGAATAAATAACATTTCAAACAGGAACTTTGTTCTTTTTGAAAGTACAATGCTCCTGGGCTTGAGAAATTGTTGTGCGCTGTGTGATGCCGTGATATCCTTTTAATCTTTGTAACAGGTTCCAACTGGATTGACCAGTCAAAATCTATCAAATTAGGGGGACAAGTTGACATTTCCACCCGGCACTGACTCCACCTCTCGCACTTCATGTAGTCAAACAAGTGAAACCTGATAGGCTGCTGTCACAAAGGGGTCAAAAATTATAAATGAAAGAAATCTTATGGTATTGCACACATCCCAGATATCTTACATTGTGTTGAAAAAAAAGAATCGAATGATGAATGATGTACATGAAATAGTATCCTCTAGATGTGTCTGTGCTGAATTACTTTAATTTCCGACAAAGTCATTGAATACTAAGCATAACTGAACTTTTCAATTTGAATATATCAATAGATAGCTGGAAACATCTCTGAAATTAGGAGATAGAATACGAGTGGAGTGTACATAATCTTCAGCGGTTTACATACAGTATGTTACCACAGTACACCCATTACAGTGCACCTGTGATCACATTCCTATGAATGGATTTAATAATTAACAATAATAAAATATTTTTAAACCATTTCCTATAGGTGGTTTTTACCCATGTGATAAGGCAGCCATATTGGTGGACAATCTGGAAACTCGCATAATCATTTTTTTAAATGATGACAACATTGAACAACACACACTGAAGACAACACAGCAATAACAGTCTTCCATGGATAAGGATGTTTGTTGTGGTCTCCATTGAGCTAGTCAAAGACCTTGAACTGACACATGTTAAAGTTAAGTGTAATGTGGACCACCAAAATAACTGTTTTTCCTTAAAAACTATGCCGGTTTAGTTAGAAAATCCCACACATATTGTCATGCAGAAAGTCATTGTTATCAGTCATTTGTTATAATAGATACACTGTGAAACAAACAAAGGTTACCAAGATCAATTGAAAGATTTGCAATTAGTGCTGCAAAACCACAGTTTCTCTTGCTATACAATAAAAGCCGGTTGCAGGTGTTTACCTGCTTATAAGGCCTCTCACTATCTGAGTGCTGGAAATTGCATTTCCGAGCTTCTAGTCGTCACAGCCACCTATTCTACATGTACTATCGGTAGCCACTTTCCAATAATAAACAATTTACCTGCCCAATTTTGTAGAATATTGTCTGATTTTAGCAACAAGGTCAAGAACGGGTGATATTTCATGCAATTTTGCATCATAATAGTTAATTATGTTACATAGCAGACTATTAGGATTTCTCAGAGAGCAGGATTACAGAGAGGGTGGAAAAAGCTTGCATAAATGGTGACATCTTGTTGAAGCCCTTTCTCTGATGCTATCAATTAGGTCTAATCAAACAGCTTGGTAATCAAAACTTACTGGTAATCAAATTTGACCTAACTCAATCAAACAATTTGATCAAAGACAATCTAACCAAAAATGAAATTGAATCTTCAATTTGGCTTGAGGGGTCACATTGGGCTATATACATGTATGTGCCAGTTAGCATCTAAAGGCTTGATAATGGCGACTCAAAAAACAATCACAATTTGTTCCAGTTCTAAATTATTAATTCAGTAGAATTATTTGGTCATAGGAAACCTGGTTTGAGGTCAAAGCACATTAAGAAGTGATGAGTATGTCTCTGAATGCCAAGATCAAGAAACTGAAAATTTTCATGAAAACAAACCACTCAAGTATAGTTTAATTAACTTATATAACAATATTGCAAACATCTTCTTGTTTTCTATGATTCACAAAATTATAGATAAAACGTTGTAAAGGTTTTACTCCAAAACATCAGAAGCATTCCCAACTGATAAGCTTTGATAGAGCCAAGCTTCCTTTAGCAATTTGGGAATAAGGAAGAAATCAAAAGATAGTTAAAATATGCAAAGAATAAATTTTCACTGAACTTCCCGATTTTTCCAGATCTGTTTTACTTAGTTAATGTGAAACCAAGTTCCACTGAAAATAAGTCCAGGAAACAATTAAATAATGACTGAGACAACTCAATAAACTGTGATATATTTCCCACATCTTCTTTTAAAACCATGTCGAGTTTGAAAACAAATGAATCCTTTGCTCTTTTAATATTGACAGCACTGTAGTATTAGCTTTTTTGGCATTTGAAAAGCAAGATGTCTTGTGAAAATACAGTATTGTGCTTGGGTTAAATTACAGGATTAAAAAAATTAATTCGTAGACACCCAAACCAGCTTCGAAAATTCCATGTATAAATAAACTTCAGATTTTAAAAACAGTGAGAATAGCAAACCAGCTAAAACTGGATTCGCCATGGATAGTCTGTGGCTGAGATTTCCGTAATCTCAAGATTTCAATATGATCAATGTTTATATATAGGTAAAATGAAACAAACAACTGTTAATTAATGAGTTCACCACGTATATGTTCCCCCGAACTAAAATAATTTCGTAATATACAACAGGTAAAGACAGTAACTTGGTAACACTGCTCGGACGAAACTCAAAGATAAGATAGAAATAGCTCGCAACTTCTGCAATGCGGTGGCAATTAAAGTCATCCACGCTTTCAGCTTCAACATGTTTGCGTCAAGACTTAAGAAATGAACAGCAAAGCGAGACTTGCCCAAAAATAATTTTTGCCAATACCTGGGGTATAAAAACATGCTAAAAGTAACGCTCGCACTATCACATACGGTTCGGAAATAGGTTTCCGACAATCAAAGCCATTTGGTCTCAAAATTGAATCTGTTTTTCAGCAGATAATGGAAAACTTGAGTCGTCACGTATCACAAAAAGCTGCAATTCGGGCGAGACATGAAGTCAAAACAACGTTACTCATTCCTATTGTTTCACGGGCAGAGCAATTTCCGGGCGACTCGAGAAAGAGATATTGAACCCATTTAACACCGCGATGTTTATGATGCTGATTTCAATGCACCTTCAGCTAAATTCTTTGCGGTCAATTTAAAATGAAACAAAGAAAGATAAGACATTCAATAACGAGTTTGCTGCAGGGTGATGCTTCGATTCTTTGGTTACACACTCAACTTTCGACACACGAGGATGATCACACAAAAGAAACCTCAAGCATGAAATAATCGTTCGACGGAAACAATAGTTGCAGGCATGCTTCGAAAGCAAATTCAAAGAAAAGCAACTGAGCGTTAAACAGCTATTGTAATGAGTCGATGCACCCCTGAAAGGAAGTTTTGTTTCATACACAACGCTCGTTAATTGCACAGTTTATGAAACAACGCCGAATCAGAGGTTCAACAATGACAAGTGGAGACGCATTGTTCTTTTATAAAGGAGAGCGAACCGACCTTTAATGAAAAATTAAATGACACATTTCTTGCTGATCGCTTTTTGATACCCGAACGACACGAGAGCGATCGAATTTTACCCAATTTGAGCTTTATAAATTAAATAAAGATTTACCGTTCGGTTGAAAAAATCTTTTTGAGTCTTTTCTCAATCGCAAATTTAATCGCTATCTTCCTCTAAAGTGGCAGGAAATAAACGAGGCTTTGGGAAACCAGACAACTCTAAACAGTCTATGCAGGAACTGATGACTGCTAAACTTATATCATTTTCACAAAGTATTTCAGTGGGCGCGAGCAAATCGCAAACAACTCCAGAGCTAATATCGAAAAGTTGTGTACATACATTGCGCACGGCTTTAAACAAACGATGTAGAAGAAGGCCAATCCATGCTCAAGGATTTTAGCTAGCTTAACAAAAAACCGGGCAGCCGTTAAATAATTTGTGTGATTGATCTGTAAATTCGAACTAAAATAGAACATTCATTTCCCAACCTTTGGTTGCTGTGCAAAAGATTCGACACTTCGGTGCAGAGAGAAATTGCACCTTTCAAGCCGCCTTTTCTTGCAGTTGCACCCAGGACAATCGCCACAGCCTGCCTGGCAATTTCTCTATCTCCATTCAAGTATTGAACAGCATCTCCTAGAAAAGAAAATCCATACGCGTGGTCTAATATGCCTCAACCATCTGTCGCTTATCTGATTTCCGCCCACAAGAATGCACTGCAGCACACTAACGAAACTGCTTCACAATTTTTTGGCCTACCTATCAGACGTTCCTCACTCGTAGGCGATAGCTGGTCCCATGAAGAATCAGTATTCGTTATCCTTTGTTTCGAACCTGCATAAGTTCTTTGAGGAAGCTTTTTCTGACTTCTTTCAGAATGTCCACTGCCCCCGCTTTCAGTTCCACTAGCACTCGCGTCGGCCATTCTTCACAAAGTAAGTTTGATAACGTGACTTCCAGCACAATTCAAGCTTGTCATTCGAACCATATTATTTAACAGGGTTAGCGCAAAATCCTCACGAGATAGCCACCAAAACGCACCAGACACCCTCCTGGCGAAAAAAACCAAAGACCTAATTAGAAACCGTACTGCATAAATGCGTTGAATGCAGAGCGTTCAAATAAACCGAAGTTCACTGGGTATCAGCTTTTTGAACAAAGATATTTGAGCCCGCAGTACTAGATGTGTCCTTCACACTCCGGCTATGGCAGGTAAGGTTGACATATATCTCGATTTCTTCACATCTTTAAATCTTTTCGGATCGTTAATTGGGATATCTTAAACTTAATGTAAGGTTTTATATCAGGAAGGGGAATAAACTTGGCAAATTGCCGACAGTCGACCGACAATCGGTCGACAGTCGGTTGAGGGGAGCTGTTCTTCACAATTACCGTGTTGTATATGTGATTACCAATAACAATGTCATAAATGAAGTACAATATATTTAATCAGTGTCAAGAAATGAACAAAGTCAATACATGCACAAGGTACAGTGTATTTTATTGTGAATGCATAAGGTCTGACTTTCACGTGATTAAAAAGATCGAGATATTGTTTTTTATTCGGGTAACAAAGGTGACAGAATGCTTATTGCAAAGGAAGGTTTCAAATTGGCCTGGGATTTTGTGGTTGAAAGGCGAGTAAACTGTTTATGAGAGAGACAAGTTGGGGGGTTGCAAGCTCTTCTGAGAAAACATTCAAAATAACTGAATGATCGGTATCAAATTCTCCTTACATCATCATCTCAGGTCTGTTATATTTGATGAGTAACAAAAAGGCATCAAACATCTCCATGTTCTAGGTTGACATGAGCTTTAGTTACCAGTGCATGAATTGGGTCAGTAAAAAAATGTCTGTGTCAGGATGAAATATGACAAAAGACATGATGTGAAGACCTGTACTGCTTGACACAAATTCACATCAGGTGATTTCACTGTGGCCAATTTCTGAACAGGACCTGTCATTTTCTGGTAGGAGGCAAATTACACAACCAATCAAATTCTGACTTGCAGCATATGACCCCATATTGTTTTTTAATAGCTTTGTTTATAAAATTTAAAGCACACAAACTAAACTTCCTGTTTAACATAGAACCTCCTGCTCTAGCAGCTTTTACAAATTTGTCTTAGCTCTAAAATACTGTCACAAAAGAAATGATATAACTTTGGTAAATCTGTTGGCCATACTTAGCAAAGTGGGAACTGATTAACGTAGACAAATTGCTCAATTGACTGGTCCATGTGCAAAATATGTTTTCAATAAGGTAGTTTGAATTTATATATTTCTGCTGTATTTTGATGTTCATTTATTTATCTCTCTTGGGAAATAACAGCAACATTTTGTCCTGTTTCGCTGATTTAGTTTTGGTGCAATTTAATGGAGATACATTTTTCTTGTGGTATTTAAGACCATGACAAACAAGGACACATTGTTGCTCATGAGATCATATATGCCATATGTGAGAGGACAAACATTCATGTCCTCTTTACAATATTACATACAGTAGGCTCGGACATCTTCATACCAAGGGTACGACTGGTTGCCGTTATCATTCCATTTATGAGCCCACATGAACCCTCCCAGCCCATGATGAGTGTTAATGTAAGGCATGAAGATGCACCACAGCACTGGGGAATTATAGCGGAGCTTTGGTGACCCAAAGGGCTACCATATGGGAAAGAAAACGAAACCCATGAGTCGATTTTCTCATGGTTATCATGGCTAGTGGTATTGCTCGTGGGCGCGTACGCATGACAACGGTGACGACAACGACGACGACGACAACGGAGTTGTGCAACATGGCGGCCATAAATAGCCATGCCTTGTCAACACCTTGTCAGCTTTATCAGCTTACATCTTTGTTATAGGGCATCCGTGTTATGGTCAATTGACAGCTGTCAAATCGAGGTATCCTCTGACCAGTATCACATGACCAGATTGTGGGCTCAGGTTAGAACTCATCGAGGTAACGTGTTTTTTGAAGTTGACCGCTGGCCAGGCATTAGTTTTCTTCATTGATCTCGGGCTCAGGTCCGATTCTTTTTCTTCTGGCAGCATTTTTTAACTTTTTATGGTCATTCTTAGCGGAAATTCTGCTATTGGAGTTGACGTTTTAAATTATTATTTATTTCAGAGAAATTATTTAGAACCAGCAAAAATACGGAGCTCCGCTTTTAGGCTTGGCTGAATCTATATATTATATGATGCATCCTTGCACAAGCAAGACATAAAATGTTTCTGAAAAACAGACACATTTTGTATCTGCAACAATGCACGTGGGATAACGGGGAAACGTTTGTGGCCGCACATTGTGCCACCTCAGTGTGTCCTCAGTGCCACAGCCTTTATCTACCTAACTGGATTACTGATGGGTGATAAACTGTCGGCAGATTCTCTGTTGATGTAACTGATGACAATGGCTAATGATAATTTGTTGATTATGCCCAGCTGGTTGTTTTTATGTCATTCACACTTAATCATGTTTTTACCACATTAATGTGGTAGAAACATGATGAAGATTAATTAAAATCTGTGAACAAGTATGTGACATGTCAAAGGTTTGACTGACATCAAATAACACCAACCCTCTTAAACATTACAAATCAGCAATTTCCGACTTTGTTCCACCCCCTTAAAAATCGGGAACCAATAATATGTAATTTAATATTGATAGTCATATATTAATTTCATTATTTGAACTGTACTTTCCAACAAATCATTGACTGATCTCATACCTTAAAGTTGACTTGGTGGCAAATTATTTATACTGGTCAGGATTAATTATTGTTATACAACTTGAAAACTAAAATAACATAATTATAAGATTGATATGGTTGCGGTATCGTTAACTATATGCTAAAATGATTAAAATTCTTTAAAAAAATCACAGGACAATGCATATGTTGCATTTGCTAATAGTTTAAGATAACCGTGTTGCTGCTAAACATTTGTCATTAATTTTGTTTTTCTGGATAAAATGATTTGAGCAGTGGACATAATTATAGAATGATATCCAAAAGTATTGTTGACTGTCCACAAATTATATCAATGAAATGATTAGAACTATCACACATCACCACAAGAAATTGTGCCCATATATACCTCCTCATATTATTAGAATGCTGCGCATTTTGCCACGTCATAAAATCTGGCACTTTACAAGATTACAGATATGAAAGGCTTGGTGTTTGTTCTAGATTTGTGTTGAATGCATGACCATACGTGTATGTGCATTGGAAGTCCCGATCAAGATCTGTCTTTTGAATACTGAGTTTAATTTAAGGCTGGTATACTGTTTGCTAGATTCTGTGCAGTTGTCGAAATCAGCCCTGAAGAACAAGAAAAGGGCAGAGAAGCGGACGAAAGCAAGAATAGAACAGATTAAAGAGAAAGGTATCTCAGAATCAATAGAAATGAAGGATAAAGTTGGTAAACTGAGGGAACAGTTACAAGAGGCCAAGGACAACAAGGTATGTAACATAAGGTGGAATGGAAAGTGTCTAGCTTTGGGAAATCAAACATGTAACCTTAATATTTTAAGACAAGTAAATCAGTCATTGCAGCTACATACAGTACTAGATGTACTTGGACTATAATTAGCAGTTTTAATGGGCAGTTATTGACTGATTAGGAGGGCTGGACTGCAATGTCTTTGACCCAAGGTCATAACTAACATTTCTCAATCTCATATAATTTATTAAAACAAAGGAAAACACAACTGAGGCCATATAATTTGGATATATCTGATCTCAATAATCATGAATTTTTATTTCTTTTTTCTATATTTACTACTTATTGTTAGTAAAAGATAATGTGATTACCCGTAGACCAGTGCTGTGTGCTGATCAGACTGATCTTGGTGTTTGTGAAATGTGGTGAAATGCTTTGCTTGTGATTGGAATGCTACATATTAATTGTTTATATAAAGTCTGTGTGGGGTGACAAAGAGCCAGAAAGGCCTGCTTTAAGCACTTCCCTTCATATCTGGGAGATCTGGCAACCTTCACAAGAAAATGAAAGATGGTCTGTGTCAAGGTTTCTGGAAGAGCTGGCGTAACGTTTTAACCTCCTAATTGTGGAAAACCTCAAAATAAATTCTGCTCAATGAAGGTAGAAATTTGTCACACGCTACAAGACAATTACAAAGAATTTGGGATTTGATGAAGGCTCAGTCAGCTTATGTAATAACAGGTTGGAAGATTTAGGCTAGAGCTTTTAAAGTACATAACCTGTAACTTATTCTCCTTTATAATTATTAGAATGTAAATTAGATTATGTGGACATCTAGGCTGCCAATTATTTGTACAACGTGAAAGGATGTGTCCGACTAAGTCACTATTTTGATTGGAAAAAGCAGTAGTGATGCAAACGTCATATTACAGAACTCCTCAATAAAGTGTTCACAACACAATACATTGAACTGGACGGTGTCAAAATGTGTCAGGATATTCCATCTGACTACAGCAGGGATTTAATTAGACAATTTTTAGTTGGTTATTGTCCGTTGTCCAACTATTATTCACAACCCTGGACATGGCCTTGATTAGCTCAGTTTTATTTGTAAGCATTCTGAAACAGTTTTGTATTTGTATTTCTATATCACAACAATCTGTTATGTTCTTAGCACAAGTAATAATCAGTAACTAAATTCTTGTCACAATTTATCATTAATGGGAACAATGAAAATAACCAACTAAGGATCAAAAATGTTTTATTGACGAAGCAACAAATTTTCAGAACTTACAGCAAAGATATGAAAGGCAATAACTAAGGAGAAGTTATTTCTTGATACTAGCAATAGACCTTTTTACTGTTATGGCAGCCATTTATAATTCCATTCTTTCAATTAGCTATTATTGGATGCCCAGCATCCCATAATGTCTTTCAAAACAATATAAATCAAAATGGCCTCCTTATCAGTAAACAGGTCTAGTACCTCTCTCCAAGTAAAGTCCATGTTCTGATTATAGGAAATAAATCATTTACAAGACGTTTATAAGCAGATTGAAGCCCTAGCACAGTGAATTTCACCAGTTTTTGTTTTCGCTGTTGAAGGCTACTGGAAATAGGCTATTTTCAGCTGATTTGTTGGTGGATATTTCCAGTTTGCATGGAAGCTCTCTAGTCATTCCATAGCTGTAAAATGTCTTGACTTCACTGAAAACATAATTGTTAAGAAAAAGCAAGGAAAAAAAGATATTGAAGAAAATATAGCCATTATTACAAGTGCACTCTGAGAGGCAAAACCAAACACTTGGCAAAGTTGTTAACTGGCACCTGATAGCTCATTTTAAGACAGTATTTCAGCTTGAAGCTATTTATAAAAAGATTTAACAACAACAACTTTTATTGTACCCAAGAGATTTAAATGAATTCAATTACAAAGGAAATTAAATACAAATATAGTAATTTAAGGGTGTCAGCACCCTGAAATGACTAAAAAGTTAAAAATGCCAGGGTGCTGGATCAAATAAATTAAATTAAATGTTTACAGTGGAGGTTCAATATAGCGAATGAATATACTGTTTATCAAACACAGACATAACACTAACATGCACACAAACGTAACATCTATAGTTTATAAAACAATCTTGAGATGTTAAACCAGCTACAAAGAATATAATGTAATATTTTAGGTTAAATCTATTTACAAAGATAATTTTCCTTAAAATTTAATGTGTTTGCCACTAAAAAATATCTTGCAGATATAGTGTGAAGGAGAAGGGTGCAGGCATCCATAATGTAGGCATATTAGAACAATGGTGCTTGATAATTGAGGGAGTGTGGGCTATGTAGGAAGAGAACAGGAATATGGGTTCAAAATAGCATAGGATCGTTTGATCTTGGAGTCTACAAGACAATTGTGATAGTCTTGAAAATAACTTTTACCATTCCAGAAGAAAGCCACTGAGAACATTGCTTAACCACATAAGTTGCAAATTCGAGAGGTACAGGCAAGCTTCTGCTATAGATATCTTGCATACGACCCTTTTTAGTAGACATTCAGTTATGTTCTCAGCCACACACAAACACTTCAATTTTAACCTTCTCACCAAAAGCTGGCAGTTCTCCTAAATAAGCACTTTAATGTGACTCAAGGATTTCAACGTATGAGTTAGGAGTATTTCGAAAACCAGCCAGAATTGCAATTTGTCGGGGAAACCCGTTTTCATCTCATAGAATTTCTAAAAAGCGTTCCAAGAAATTTACAAGAATTGCAAGAAATTCCAGTGAACATCCGATTTCATTTCAGAGGGCCATAGCCCTTGTTGCCTAAGAGTTAACGTTACTAATGATTGTTTATTTGAAAGTTTCTTATTTAACACATGTTTGAGTCTCTTCTTAGACTGTTGAAATAGTATATAAATAAATTTTCAAATTTAACTGGGGTCTGGAAATTTCTTGAATGACTGTTGGCATCAGACTGTAAAATGATATGCTCATTGGACTTCATCGTTATCTTAAATGTGGTTTAAGTCTGTAGAGGAAACTGAAGAGAAGTCAAGACAAGATTTCCATCGACAGTTTAGCACTGTTAGGTTGGCTTAATAGCTCTGTACTGTCGATCGAAAATCTTGTCTTTTCCAAGAGTGAAATCTCTCGACTTCGCATCATGCAACTTGCAATCTAGTTAGCCCAGTTAGAAAATTTTGAACAATACCTTAAATATACAGAAAGTATTAAACAGTTCGAACTATACGCGATTCAAACGTTTGCAACACTTTGTTTAGCATTACAGTACCACGTAAACTGCCTGCCCCTGCCCCCTGCGGAATGAGAGCATTTCATTTCTGAGGCCGGTAGTCAAAGTTTACCTTTGAAAGAAGCAAAGCTATCAAACAAATTTCAAAACCAACCGTGTATCTCAATTTCCAGATAGACTTGCCGATTGAAATTTTCAACATCTGACTGTGACCTAACTACGCATTCTTAAAATGTCACTTCAAATTTCAAGTGTTTACATTCCCTTTTGTCTTCAACTCTTTTCTTGATAAAACTTGAAATCACACGTTGCCTAATGACCAGTGAAATACGTTTACTTACACAGAATCACCAGCTTGCAGCGAAGCTTCGTCAACAGCTGTGGATAGCTCAAGACAACGCCTCTGGAGTGAGGTGAGACTTCTGACTTCACGTGAACAAAAAAAAAACGAACAAACACGTCACATCCGCGTAGATCACGTGAGAAAGCGCACGTGATCTCCCGCGCAGGTCACGTGCGAAAAAAATGTATGTCTGTGAATGTTAGTTTACGGAATGTTGTGGGCAATATCGGCACTGACCAATTCAACAAATGATAAACATTTTTGGCATTGTACGACCCCCGGCCCCACTGACGTTTCGGCATTGTTGCCTTACGGCATTAGCACGCCCTACCTTTTTTCATGTTTCAGCAGGTTCACCTTTTTCATGTTTCAGTTTGTATGTAAATGTCATTTTTATAATGCTCGAAAATTATCCATGCCTGTTATGTGGCCTTAATTTTGCTAAAATAAGACTGTTGCTCAAAACGTTTGAAGTTTAGAAACCATTGTTGTCTAAGACAAACAGAACCGCCGAAAATACCGTGGCCTTGAGCCTTACTTTACGTGAAAGTATGTTATTTGGCAAGTTATTAATAGGAACCCTTTGCCCCTCACAGCTGGAGTTGATAATAAATATCTTTAGTCACAAGAGATTCCAACAAAGCAAAAAGGGCTATGGCTCATCCTCGGTGTAAAAACCTGTGAAACTCATAAGTGACGTAAAACAAAGAATAAACAAGACAACAAAGAACCTCGAAACAATGCAGAACAGAAAAACAATAGCTCAAAAACAAAGAAAAAAGTCGCAGGCTTTTACATCGAGGTAAACCCGCAAAAAGGAAAAGAATGCTTGGCGAAGGACAAAATAACCTGCTGACAGTGTCACGTACTTATTTCTCACGGCAGCCAAAAATCCCAACCAGAAACCTTGTGTCGTATGGAGGCTTGATGGAAAGGAAGGAATATTCTCGTGTTCGTTGTTGATAACACTCACATTTTTGATGTTATTCCGTTCCGAAATACATTCATGCTTGAAATCACAAAAATCAAAGGACCTCATTGTCTAACGCCGTACGAACTTTGAACTTTGATTGCTCTTATCGATACATGCATGTGATTTGGTAAAAACAAATGTGCTTTCTCCATCATTAATCTTTCAGCAGCGAGAACATACTCGCATATCTGATGGTCAAAGTTCAAAAGTATGTTTGTTTTCAATTACGACAAATACTGAGCACAGTATGCAGCGAACAAGTTACTGCATGCGTTTTGTGTTCATCTGTTTTTGACTTCCTGAGTTTGTAAAGAGTTTCTTTGGAGGACGTCCTGAGGAGACATGAAAGCGAGGTTGGAGTACCTGTAATGTTATCTAAATGCAATCTTGATTCATAACGGTTGAATTCTCGAGAAATTTGAGATTATCAGTTTTCAAATCGGAAACTTGAGTATTCGGTGGAAGTGTCCCTTTTGCTCATGTTTGTAGCACAGGTTCTGTGCGAATTAATAAAATTTGCAGCGAGAAATGATTTGGTCTGGTGGAAAAGGAAAAAAGGAAAGTGAATAGTGGTTTGGTTGATGTTATTGATTGATTGATCACGTGATTAGCAGGGGTTCCTGTACATGTAAAGATTTTGACCAAATCTCTTCCAGTCTCTCACTTTAGTACGGAATCTGTTGTTTACGGTAAGAGGAAATAAAATAAAATAAAATAAAAAAATTGGGCAATGATATTGATAGCTTTTCCGGTGGTATAAAAATGTTAACACCTTCTTCCACGACTATTGAATCGTGTGGTTTATTCTAGAATTGTTTTCTAGCTTTATTCAAACCGAAATACGTGACTCGGCTTATCCAGACAAGAAACCATTTTACTTCGAAACAGCAACTCAGTGGAGCTTGAGACTCGCAGAGCAACCCGAGGCGATAAATTTCACTCTGGCTTGCTGGCTTTTCTGTTTGCAAGTTTCTCCTAACAAAGTCCACTACGGATGGGATTTGTGATTTGACCGTTGTATATAGCATCTTATTATTAAATATTGCATCACTGAAAATATTTGTGCCGGAAAAAATGGATTTTTTCATTACTCAAACACAACTTTAGATTTCCAGGAGATTTCTTAGTCAATTCAGTATTGCCAGGGTGAAATTTGTTCTTGGATGGTTCTGAGATGTTATCTGTCACTGGAGTAATCAGGAAGAATTGGTCGCGTTTGAGAAACGTGTGTGTTTCGACAATCGATTCAAAGAGCTCGTCAATGTTTCTCACTAGTTATAAAAACTAACGTGGTTCAATTCTCCCCCCACCCCCTAACCACGAAATGCCTGTTTCACTGGCGTTGAGCGAGATTTTGTCTTCAAGAAGGGTCAAGAGGATAAACGATATTTTCGGTATTAGAGTTTTAGCACCGGATTGGTTTTTGTCAAACAACATGGACGTGGAACATGTAAAATAAAGTCTGAGAAACATCTCGCAAATTCACCTCGTGTTTTCACTCGGTTACCTTCTCATTTTGGACCGCGTCTAAAGTCTCCTTACCATATCAGTACATTGTTAAGCAGAGAGATTACGAGAATAACAAAAATCATCAACTAGTGATATTGTCTTCATACACTACCAGGCGTCAAGAACTAACTTAAAAGAAATGCACTGAAGCAGATTAGGAAAACGTACCTGTCTTGGCACGCGCAGTTCAAATCTTGAATTGTGAACGCGTGAACCTTGCCACGGGGAAATATTAAAGGTATTCCAGTGAATAGAAATCGATATTTGTCATTGCATCACGTCTAGCCTGCGCAACTTGTTACCCTCAGGATTGCATTTAAATATCTTGTTACAGGAGGTATGATTTCCGTTTGTGCACGTTTAAGACTGCTTAAGATTCAGGAAACACAAGTCGAGAGTGATGACCTACACTGCGTGATAGTGCAGTTTGTTTCTGTTTACATGAAGTGTTCTTTTACAAGTAGTTACCGTGGCGTAGTACCTGGATATGCGGTTCGTATCTGTCTTTTATGAGAGGAGTGCGTTTTGGGAAAGTTCTTCTTTCACAGTTCGCTTTTAAAGGAATGGCAAGTTGAGACCAAGGGGCGCCAATTGAGTGTACAACTATTTAGTTGTAAAAGTTGAGCTCGTGCATTTGATTTGGTTCGAGTTAGAGCGGCTTTTTTAATGACCGTAGTAAACCAAGACCCAAGTTAATCACAAAGTCAGTAAATGAGTCAGTAAATTTGACCACACGCAGCGCGATAAATCAATCAGACCCAGCTCCGAGCAAGAACATGCTTCCGATGGCTGACGCAGGGAGGTAAATGCCTTGCAGCTGGTTTGGAGACGAAATTGCTTTGTCAGAGTTATTTTTATCTTCTCTCTGGTCCTCTCAGGGCTGCACGAAAGCACTGATTTGGTAAGGCTGGTTCTCACTAGCGCCATAAGCATAAGCAAGTGAGAACACCCGCGACATAAGCATAAGGACATACGCACGCGCAGAATACATTTGTTAACGCAATACTCGATACCAGGTCTCCTGGATGTTTAAAAACAAGATGGGTGACGTCTACAGATGTCATAGCGTACGCCATTTTGCTTGTGATACTTTCCGCAGAAGTCTGGGTCAAAGTGACATGTGATTGGTTGAAAGGCTTGAGCTTATGCTTATGCTTATGTCGGCCCCGTTCTCACTTGTGAAAACTGCGACATAAGCATAAGCATAAACACAAGCCGACATAAGAAAAACAAACATGTTCGTTTTTCTTATGCTTATGCTTATGTCGCGGGTGTTCTCACTTGCTTATGCTTATGTTATGCTTATGCTTGTGCTTATGCTTATGCGCTAGTGAGAACCGGCCTGTATTGTTGGTTTAGGTCTTACAATTCAGTACTAGCAGTGGAAATAAAGGAATTGCCGAATTTAATAATGGCTGTTCTTCCTGGTCACGAGATATTTACACGAACAAAACCACACGTGTATAAGCCTGCGAACAGGCTCTCCAGTGAGGAAAATTGGGGGAAAATTTCGGCGAGCGTTGGAAGCTGAATTTGTGAGCGTGATGAACGCTCGGCTCGCTGGGAGCCTGTTCACGTGACAGGCTACACGTGTATGTGATACATCGCGTTCATGTGCATGTCTCTTTTCAGTATTACTTGAATGCTTTGCACGCGTGTTGTTCATTTAGGAACATTTCTCTGACAGCGAACGCCTCGCATTGTTACAGCCAGTGTGTTTGGTCCCGGTCATTTTTTCAAAAAAGAAAGAAAAATTGTTCGTCAATGACCGGAATCGAACCCTGAACCTCTAACATGCCAACCTCTCTATCTCACCACTACACTTCCAGGCTGATCCGCCAAATCCCCACAAAATTTCGTTACAAAAGATGACTTTCTTAGTCCATTTTACTTATGGTATTGCCCTACCTAACAAATAAAGCTAACCGCAAGCAAACCAGTGTGAAATTGAATATCACCAAATTATAACCAGTTTCGACCCAACCTCGTTCCCAGGGTCTCTCATATTCCCGCCCTCCCGTAGCGAGAGATGAGAGACCCTGGCACAGGCTGGTTTCAACCTAGTGCAGGCCTAAACTAGAGCAGATATTAAGAGCAGATATAGCATCGTCCATTCCGAAAAGCTTTCAAACATAGACCGTTTGCGAAACTGAAATCTTGAGGAAATCAGCCCCGACGAAACGCCCATACAATTACTATAAGAAAACCCCGTTAATGCGGCCACCCCGTTAATACGGCCGACGGCCGTATTCTGAAATCCCAACCTGTATAATATGTTGTGACATTTTACCCCGTTAATACGGACACTCGAACCAAATACGCATTCGTAATTGTCCAAACAAAACAAATACAGTACTTGAGAAACATTAGTGTCGGTAGCTTTGTTTTTGAGAAGGATATGTAGTACAGGAAGTGCACGAACTTACAGTGTTTTTAATGCGGTATCAATTTTTCAGTATGGCAGAGGTTGAAAGTTTAGGGGCCGATATCTCATCATGCATCGAAGAAAAGAGTGCCAAAGAAAAAACAACATCCATTGAAACGGTACCTTCAACCTCTCAGGCCAGCGGTCTTAACTCTGTGGAGAAGAGATTGCGAACGTTGAAGAAAAAACTCCAACAAATTGAGGCGTTGAAAGAAAAAAAAGAGAATGGACAGGATTTAGAGAAAACCCAGGTTGGTTTAATATTGCTTCGTAAAGAATAAGAGTCTAAAACACTGCTTCGTGAAACAATGCAGTTATAATAACTGTTCTACCGATAAAATATAGGGTTATAACAACACAGGTGACCCAAGCCATACAAAAAGAGTTTGTATGAGAGCTTATATGGACTTCTAATTAAGCTGAAAATTTCTGGTGTTTCCTAATTTTTGGTCTTTCACGGTCGAAGGGCCCTAGTCAGCCTCCGCCATTTTCGATGGCATCGAAATTATAGAAATTGTATGGTGAAGCGAAATCTTATTGCATTGCTGGGAGTGTTTAAATTACCTTAAGCAAGTTTCTCAAAGGATTTCTTTCGTTTCGACACGATCCGCGTAAAATATAATACTGAAATTCTTACATGTATTAAAACAGTAACAAAGGTGTGGCTGACTAGGGCCCTTATTCCAGTTGTTTAAATTGGAAATTCACTGCGATGATCATTTCTCACTTTCATCTACATTCTGAATTCACATCTGAATTAATTCATATACTTCACATCATTTCACCCCTAACGGGAAAATATGAACTCGTGTATTTTGTAACGTTTCCCTAGTGACACGGGAGTATCCTCGTTATGTATGATTTGTGTTAACTGTAGAAGTATTTTCGGCGTGTTTGCAGGTATGATTAATCCCTTAGGGCTACTAGGCTACTTAAGATTTCGTAAGTTACGCAAGAGCCACTCGAAGGAATCTCTTTCAACTTTGCTATATTGTGTTTTCTTTATGTTGATGACTGTAAACGCTCGCTGTATCCTTCATCAATCAACGAGATGCCCGCCCCTGATGCTGTGTTTGTGTTTATTAAGATGAGTCACAAAATATTTTATAAACGTTCCAGGGTGATTAGAGTATAAATTTACCTCGCTCCCAGAGTGTGGCTTAACGCATAGCTCAGCCGGTAGTGCATCGCACCGGTATATTTCATATACTTTACGTAAGCTTTTGTATGGTAATGGCCGTTGAAATGCAAATAGCGCGTATGGCGGCTTCCAAAAGCGCAAGAAAGGCCTAAAATGGACTCCAGGTAAGGTTTTAAACTTTAGTGCAGCTCAGTAGGAAAAGAGGAAAAGAAGATATTTTCAGCTCTAATTATAAATCCATACAAACTTTCAATAGCAAACTCTAATAGATTCGCTCCGACGAAGGGCTAACGCTCGAAACGTCAGCTCTTGAATCTCTTTACGGTGGTCAATTGACATTATCAACCCAGTTGATAAAACCAAATTATATTGTTATCCTTCTCACCAACGCAGCACCACAGTTTCTTTAGAAACTTACCCCCTCTAATAGTAAGCTTTGGCGATAACAATAGGCACTCTTTCAATTCTTGTTTTACAGCTTGACAAGATCTCCAAAGAACAAGAAACGCTTGATGAAATCCAAGAAATAGAATGGCTCTTAACAGGGAGCTGATGGAATCCACCATTAAACTAAATATAGGTTATAAGTTATTAATAAAACAGCAGTCACAGTTGAGGCGGTACATCATCCAATAGTGCTGGCGACTTGACTCGTAAAAACAGTGCATCGCAGTTCCATGGGAAAGGAATCGGGTTTGTCGTCATGGCAATCGCGCGGTACGGTTACTCAAATCACGCGCGAAAATGACTTGAGCATTTTAATTGGCTGGTGTTATACATCGTGGTAATGAACAGGGTTCACTGGGTGAATACCCAGTGAGTGCAGGTTGCGGAACTTGGCATGTTGTAACTAGTGCAAAACATAAGTTGACAGGCTTGATGTTTTCAGAGATCACACTTGGCAACTGTTTTTGTGCAGCTTTTTGTTGCAATAAATCCATAAGACAAGTTGCACCAAACATTGCCTGGTGTACTAAATAGAGGCTTTTCGAGGCTTTTTAAATACTTGCAATTTTTCGATGCAACAACGGATTTTTTTTTACTAGTGTGCTATAAAGGGACAGAGAGGCTATGTAAACACGGAAAAAGTCCTCTATTGCTTTTATAAAATATTTCTTAAAAATACGCACGAAACTAAAACGTCACAACCGTGTTTACATACTCACATCTTAACACACCTATCAACCAATGAGAGCGCGCGTAGTATATATCTCAGTTATTTTATAATGAAAAATAGCTTTTGCCACTCAAAGGTCACCAATCTAGTGTTCCGTTCTGATTTTGTCGGTTTAACCATCGCTTGACCAATCAGAAGCCAAGTTAGCCTGGCAGGAGGCGGGGAAATCAAAGAAGCCACGTGCTGAAAAAGTGAACGTAAATTTCCTTGATTGGCGCGGGTGCTTTATAAAAACAACAGAATCTTCTCAAGTCGTTGTTAATGCGTAGGAGTTGAAATCTCTCTGGTTTTGTATTTTGTTTTCGTAATGTCTATTGTATTTCTATTTTTATTAAATAAATGATTCGTTTTCTTGTCTCTTTCAAAAAGAGACTCGATCGAGTTCATTCACGTTTGCAGCGCTTTCCGCACGGGCGCGAAGTTATTGCCTTGGGAATTTAACAAACTGGAGACTATTTGAGGGGGGAGGGGGTCTTACAGGGCCTTTGTCACCATATTTGGAACCCGTGGAAGAATTCTTTCAGTTCCAAGGAAGAAAAGCACCGAAATGGCTTCTGATGATTAAGATTGAGAAGGACTGTAATTGGCAAACTTGAAAAGTAGAGGATAACATTTCCATATGTGTCGGTTTGAGATATGTGACTGCTTTTACAACAAGCTCTTGTTTTTAGACGCTTAATTCCCACTTTCTCGGTCGATACTTCTTGAAGAAGTAATTATATTCGAATCCATCAATCTGTCGCCTTTCATTTAAGCTTCCAATCATCAAACTCACGATTGCAAGAATTCATGAAATAATATCTGAATATGAGCGACTTTTCATTTTTGTCAAACTTTATCATTATTGTTGAAATAGTTACGATTAATAAACTATGATCGAGTTGAAATACCCTACGCCAGATTTGACAGTTGATGCATTTAAGAAGTGCGCTTTTCATCGTAGTAATTGTAATGCTTCGGCGCCGAGAATAACTTAAAACAGAGATTTGTATTCACGTATATGTACAAAAGCACAAGGTCAAATTATCTGAAGAGATATCTTGATGCTGGTTGCCCTGAGAATTGTTATGGGCACTGTGGGAATTAGTGAAGAACACAACACGAGTAAAATGGCGAAGCTTAACTGAGTGATCTCCCAGGACCAAAAGCCGGTCAAATTACAGTGCGCCTCCAATGACCACAAACAACAACTGATTCACAACTTCATAAGTTAGAGCCAACTTACCAGGCAAAATATTGCGGACGTTGTTCAAAGGAATCGTGGGTCAATCGTATCCTGATCAGAATCGGTCTGGGCCGTTGCTAGTGGTCGTCTGAGAGCAGTTTATATTTCTGCCGCAAATATAGATTTCTAATTGTCAAAAATCAACGCAAATGATTGGATAAATTCTAACTGCTATGAACACTAAAACTCCTCAAGGAATAAGATAGAAAGTTTCACTGAGGAAAGAAGGTTAAACCATTAACTAATAAACAAGGTTGAGTACAATTGGAAAAAATCAAATTATTTTTACCGAATTTCTCAGTTTGTCGTCAATTTTATTTTCACGTTTTTGCACTAACTGGATTTAAGGCAGATATACGTCATACAGTCAAAATAAGACTAAAAATAGGTCACCGACCTCTATAAAAACAATTACTTGAAAATGTTTTCTTGTGTCAAAGCAATTTCTTTCACAGCAATCAAATGCAAGGTCAAGTGGGTATATTTTGGGAATATATCTCTTTGTTTATTGCAATCGTATGATGACAGTTTGTCGGCAAAAGGAAGGATTTATGACATTTATGGAGGGATAATTTTCAGAGCAATTTTGATATTTTAGGGACCACTCATCTTGCATCTAGACTGTTCACAGTCCGCTATTTTTTCGTAATTTTCCTCGATTGGCGAACGCGGTGAATGAATCGCGAGAGAAATGGACTCCGGCGCAAAACGTGAGGCTTAAAGAGGTACGGGGCGTCTCGCGTCGCGCGCGTTTTTTTGCGTTGCAAAAATAGAGCGGCTGTGAACAGTCTACTTGCATCTGCCGACAAAGACAATCAATTGTATTACCATCCGATCAAAGCGCAATCCGGAAAGGGCTTTATTTATTTATATTAAACACTAATATTAATTATGAACTCGAAGCTTCGCTGAGCAATAAATCAAAGGAACGGTTAATGCGTAGGAGTCGAGATTCAGAGGCTAAGCTTTTAATTTCGGAGTCGTGTTTTGGGAGAACATGCTGTACTCCCACGAGCACACCGCAATCTAGTTAAATGGGTACGGATGAGATCAAAAATGACTGCGGAAAGGGCGCCACTCGTTTCACCGCACAGAACATTTTTCGTTGTTTTTCCAGGCCTGGGCATGTATCGCGTGTATCGTCAGGTTGCCTTGTGTCTCTTATGGCCTGAACTGCAAATCCGCTGTTTCAGGCCATCAATTCATATCCAAGATTCTTTTATACCTTTCCTCTGTACGTAACAGTTGGAAGGTAACCATTTTCATATAACAGAACTTTCGGAAGACTTCCGAAAAATATGTTTTTCAAAATGTTGATTTGTTGTTTTCGTGTTGCCTGCGAGACCCTACGAAACCGAAGCGAATTATCAGATAAATACTTTCAACAATCAGTAATCAGTTGTCGAGTTCAATTCATTCGATTCTTTGTGGACTCCCCTGCGTCAATGTGTTGTTTTGTTTTGATACAATCCACTCTCAGCACGAAGAATACCTTCGTGATCATAAGCGAAGTTAAAGTCCGTTATCCGTAACGACAAGGTGTCCACAAGGCGAGAGAAGATGAGATAAATAAGCTGAGGAATGCAATGATTACACACTTATCCCATAACAAGCTAACGGTAATTGAGGGTGAGTATCGACTTCTATCAGAGAACAGTGACTACAAAACTATTAACTGTTATGAGTAATCTTTCAACTGAATTAATGCAAACGCGACTTTTTGTTTAACTTTAACCTTTCAATACAAGAAACCTTTGTTATACGACAATAACAATATGATAATAAGAGGCCAAAGAAACAAGTATTTATCTGAGGCCTAGCTTTAAATGGATATGCCACACATAAAGTCCGAATAAAGTTTAAATGTTGGCCAAATGAATGCAATTTTAGTTGTGCGCAAGCTTGAAAGGAAAAGAACGGTGTTGTTTTAGGTGAAACTTGATAGCAAAGCGGAGCCCCTAACCATAAGAGAAGGACAATCGTGCATGCATAGAAATAGGAGAACCATGCATTCATGGTCGACATCGCCAGTGGCATGGATCGCGGGCGCGTGCGCCCTACGACGACGACGACGACGTCGCACAAAATGGCGGCCATTGGGGTAGCCATGTCTTGTCAATACCTTGTCAGCCTTATCAGCTAAATCTTTGGTATAGGACATCCATGTTATGGTCAATTGACAGCTGTCAAATCGAGGTATCCGCTGACCAGTATCACATGACCAGATCGCGGGCTCAGGTTAGAACTCATCGAGGTAACGTGTTTTTTAAGTTGACCGCTGACCAGGCATTGGTTTCTTTATTGATCGCGGGCCCAGGTCCGATTTCTTTTTCTTCTGGTAGCATTTTTTAATTTTTTATGGCCATTCTGAGCGGAAATTCTGCAATTGGAGTTGACGTTTTTAATTATTCTTATTTATTTCAGAGAAATTATTAGGATCCAGCAAAAATACCGAGCTCCGCTTTTAGCCTTGGCTAAATCTATATATTAAATTCTGAATATACGAATTAATGATGAAACTGTTAGTTGACGAACAGTTTCATCGTTCCTTAATTCGTATTTCGCTCAGCATGAATTTGTATCGAGCACTCCTGCGACTGTGTGAAACCTTTTACACTTTTCTTTGTAAATTCTGAATATAAATACATTCCAGTAACGATGTATATCCTTGATTATTAGTGTAGCTAGTATCATTTCTCAGTTCTTCTGTTTACAAACAAGTTTCTGGGAAAATGCCAGACCATTCTTGGTTGTTATAGTGATATGGAATAACAAAACCATCACGACATAGTGGCTGCCGTTAAGGAGCCATCCACAGATGGTGCTTCTGTTTTACACATGTTCCTTTAGTTTTCGTATTTTCTACTGTCGTACCACGGATCTATAAAGCAAAAGATGATGAGCAAAACAACTAATGAACTTAAATATTTGCCCCGTGCTTTAGGGTTTTTTGGCGAATTTTAGTGCGTTCAGCATGTTTCATGTGTAGGTGAGTGTTTCAAGCGTATTTTTAAACATTTTTAGTGTGTTTTCAGTATAATACGAAAGAGGTCTTGTTATGCCTCTCGTATCTTCTAGCCGTGGTTAAGTGTGTTTTAATGTGTTTCTGGTTGCGCTTTGGCGTATTTTCTAGTATGGCTCATACAAGGCTCTATTTCCTGACCTCACGCGCGAGCTGCTCTTTGAAGGCACCATTTTCTCTTATTTTTGGCTGAAAAGTACATAAAATGGCAGCTTTTAGAATGCAATCCTTTAGAGTTTGTACTGAAACATTAAGAATACTCGCCCTCGTTTTATGTGAGCGAAAGCTCATAGAAAATCGGGGACCCAGTCTAATTGTTAAATAGATAGCAAGGCTGGCACTACGACAAAAGGGCAAATTAATTTATTGGGTTAGTATTATAATCTCCAAGAGAGCAATGAAAGAAATAAATCAACATTGAAATGGCATCAACGGAAACTCGGAAAAAATCCGAGTCCCAGATGGGATATAAGAAAAAACAGGTGTGGTGCACGACGTTGCTTTGTTCTGGTTTTGTTCACTTGCTTGTACATTTCAGAATAGACGCTTGGTTTAGCTACGTACCCCTCTTCTCGCATTGCCGACCAGTGAATCCAAACGGACATGCGCAGACACCAGGGCGAACGCACTGTCCACCGTTTAAACAAGACTGATTGCATATAGCTGTAAAAAAGTGAAAGCAAAATTTGTAAAGATTGTTATATGAGTGTGCCTGATATATTAAGCTTTGAGAATTTGTCAGAACTTTGAGACAATATCCTGCACCCTTCCGCTGTGTTGACGAACTTCACTTTTTTTTTTGTTATCTGTATGTTTTCCAGGGTATTTAATTTTAAATTAATTAATTTACAACATCTTTATTTGCATGATAAAAAAGCGCAAATAGGTTGCCAACAGAGAAGCAGAAAAGTATATGACAACGATGTTTTGGAACCTTTAAGATTTAAGGGGATGTTCATTAAAATGACCTCTTAATAACAGAACGCTACATGCGGGATGTACCTTTTTCACACATTATGCCTTCATATCCTGAAAGGCAGGTACATTGGTTCGGACGAGCACACCTAAAAAAATAAACAAAGTAGGTTTAAAACATATCCAAGATATGCCCCGCCACTGACTGGTGAGAGTTTCTTCTCACGGTGACGAACACGACTGAATGCGGCGTATTCATGTTTTCCAATTTAACGCACAGTGGAACGCCGCCTTGCAGCCACCTCGTTATTACGGTCAATTTTTTGGTCCCGGCGAAACGCCCATACATTTTATTCTACGAAAACCCCGTAAATGCGGCCACGGTGTTAATACGGCCAACGGCCACATTCAGAAATCCCAACCTGTATAACCCTTTCATAATTTTACCCCTAGCTTTCATAGTTTTACCAAATACGCATTCGTGATTGTACAAACATGATGATAAGTTAAAGAGGTTGAGACCTTTGTTTCTAGAAGGGTATGTACAGCCAAGTCTGTTCTTGTTTGGATTTTAGTTATGCTCATAAAAGTTCCCTTGGTTAATATTGTTTGCACCGAGTGAAGGTTCTGTTTTCTGGATGTTTATTAAAGTAACAGCTGATTAGAAGTGCAAATGAATGTGTCAGGACCAGTGATGAAATTTGACCCTTCCCCGTTAATACGGCCAAATTTTTATGGCCCATTGGTGACCGTATTAACGGGCTTCCACTGTATTTCCACTCGGCCTGTCGACCAAACATTGAAAATATTTATTCTTTGGTATTTTTCATTGGCTCAGCGTTGCCCTCAGTAGGTTGAAAGATGTATCGAGTGCTATCATTTAATTTTGAAAGGTATAATTCCTCGGTTTTCACAAATTACATCTTGCATTACAAATGGTTTTCAAAGCCTAAAAGTCCAATTAAGATTGCCATAATGAAAATAAGTCTGTTTTCTCAGTCAAGTTAACAATAACAATAACACTAAATGCAGATAAACAGGCCTCCTTACCTTCCACCATTCAAACAAGGCAGATGACACACAGGCTTTTGGCAATGATCCCCTTGCCATGCAGCAGGACACATACACACGTTAGGTCGAACACAGTGTCCGTCATTAATACACGGGGGTCTACACAATGGATACTGACATTGTTCACCCATGTACTCAGGTGGACATGTACAGACATCTCGTGAAGCACATAAACCGCCATTTTGACAACCTGGAGTACAAGGTGCTGTAAAAAATACAAAATTCTTTATAAAATGGCATTATACGCTTCAGATATAGCAGAAATCTAAAACTAAGCATTCAGACATGGGTAATTTTGACAAATTTAATAACACAATATACTGTAGCTAAATACATCCTGTGCTAAGTGCGGGAAAACTCGCGTGAACCAACTTAGTAAAACAACACGTTGGACCTGATTGGTTAGAGAACGTCACGTGAGTTTTGAACTGCTCAGCAAATCAGAATCAAGGAATTCCATAGACAGCACTACAACTGTAAACCTCTCTTCAACAAAAAGGAATTAAGAGGTATGCATTGTTTTTCTTTTTGGATGGAAAGGAAATAATAGTTAACTCGGGCATTCACCCTAGAAATTATAGTTTAAGCTTAGGTGAATTTTCCATCAAAAGTGTGAGTACCCGGCAGCATTCCCAGATTCTCTTTTGATAACCCTGAGTTTTTTGGTTTGTTCATGTCAGATGTCCAGACCTACCAATTTCACATCTTTGCCCTGAATATCCCGGCATACACTGACAGACAAACGGCCCAATGCACTTTCCACCGTTTAAACACGTGACAAAACAGCGTTTCTTCTCGCATCGGGATCCAATAAATCCGTGTGGACAGCGGCACTTTCCTGGCCCGATGCATTTTCCGCCATATCTGCAAGGAGGTCTGCACAGAGGTGTCAGGCAAGCGGGTCCCTCAAAGCCTTCCGTACATTTGCAAACGTTGGGTCTCACACATGTACCGCCATTGTAGCAACCAGTTCGGCAAAAAGGTGTTTTGCAGCCAACGCCTTGAAAACCCACAGGGCACCTTAAGAGTAAAGAAACAGTTACGTCAAACTGGTGGTAATAACGTCAATAAATTGTCGTTTATGCTTTAAGTAGTTGGCTTCGTCTGACATCCTGAAGAATTATCTAATAGACTTATCACGTCAAGATGAATTTTCCACAACAAGCGTAATTTCTTCACCTGGAAATGCTATGTCTAATTTAAAACGGATCGATGGTCACGTTTCATTTTGTCATGGGTCCAGTCGCATATCAAAGGAAAACCATGCAGATAGCTGTTGATTATTGGTACTTAGAAGAATAGTAATATGATTTTTAATACATTTTGTTTATGTCATAGGTAATTAAACGCGTCGACTGCATTTCGTTGATCTTCAGGTTAGTAAAAGGAAATTATGTCAATCTTCAATTTCAGGAGCAAAAGCATTCTTACCTGCAAGTATAATACCCTATGCACTCCATTCCGTAGGGGCAAGGAAGAGGACACAAGGAGGTACAATTGACTCCGTTACCCTTGTACCCTGCTGGACAGGGACCACAACGAAAACCCACAGGAGAACCCTTTAACGCGAAGCACTGAGCTAAAGGATGGCACGGATTGGATGAGCAGGCGTCTATCTCTAGAGGGAGTACGAAATAAAAAACGTTTCGATAAATGCCTTAATCCTTTACGTGAGATGTCAATTGGCTAGTATTTCGCTGACCACTTGCACAATGAAACGTTATGATATTCCAAGGCAATGACAACACTGAAGCAGCGTTCTGTGCGAATCAGAGATCATTTTAGACACTTTAAAAAGGTGTTTATCGCTTTTTGTAAGGGCTTACATAAAACAATACAGATATATTAACAATACTAATCCCTACAAGCAGCGTTCCTCTCTCGATAAAGAAAATCTAAATTTACCTGCACACTGAACACCATTTCCCGTAAATCCATGCGGACAATTTCCACATTCGAACCTCTGCCCCCTCCGGACACAAGGGACGCCCTTAAAACAGCTCAACCTTTCACATGGATGTATTATGTTCTCACAAAGTGAACCATCACCTGTGAAGCCTGCAGGGCAAGGACCACAAGAGTAGCTTCCAAGGTAATTTGTGCAGTCAACGCCAGGAAAACATGGTGAATCTAGGCATTCATTGATGTCTGCATCGCAGTGTTTTCCACTGAATCCCTGGAGGCATTCACAGTAATACTGACCACCTTGTCCAAAACACTTCCCATTCAAACAATGCAATGTTTCACAGGGATCCGTTACCTTCTTACAATGCCAACCGTCACCTGTAAAACCAACAGGGCAACGGCCACAGGAGTAGTTTCCTAGGGAATTTATGCACTCGACGCCAACAAAACACGGTGAATCTAGGCACTCGTCGATGTCTTTATCGCAGTGTTTTCCACTGAAGCCATGGAAACATTCACACAAATAATGAACACCTTGTGAAATACATTTCCCATTCTTACACTCGTGAGAGGAACAGGGATCTATGTTCACTTGGCAATGTTCACCAGTATATCCTTTTCTGCAGAGACATCTGAAAGAATGATTAACAGTAGTACATTGGCCTTGTTTACAGGGGCTTGATTGACACGGATCAATCTTATTCTCACAGTAACGACCAGTGTAAGTATCCGGGCATCTACAAGTGTACGAATTGGCAGTGGCGATGCATTTTCCTCTTTGACATGGTCGTGATTTGCAAGTTTCTATTTTATCGCAAAGACGTCCACGAAAACCCGAAGCACAACTGCACCGAAAAGACATCCCAAAGTTTATGCAGACGCCATTTTTGCAAGGTTGTGACCGACACATGTTAATTTTCTTATCACACATTTTTCCTGTGTAACCTAATTCACATCGACAACTAAACCACGATGAGTATCGGTGTAAACACGATCCGTGTTTACATGGATTCGGCGTGCATGGATTTACTTTCTGGTTGCAGAATTCGCCAGAATAGCCTCGTTTACAATAGCACTTGAATGAAAGCCCCCTAGTTACGCATACTCCGTGTTTACAAGGATTCAAATCACAGTGATCTATCTTTGTTTCGCAAACGTTACCGGTGTATCCCCCGTAACATGAACAGTGGAGCGATGTTGATCCTTGATGGCAACTTCCATGTTTACACGGATTTGGTTGACATCTGTCCACTGCTTCGTCACACAAGCTTCCTTTGTAACCTGGGCGACACAGACACTCAAATGATGAATTTCTTGGAATGCAGGAACCATTCTTGCATGGATTTCTAACACAATGATTTATCTCAAATTCACATTTTCTGCCTTGAAAGCCCTGAAAACACTTGCAATGAAATCTGTTGGTATCCGTTGCTACACACAACCCATACTTGCAAGGATTGTTTCTGCATGGGTCGATTCTAGATTGGCAAAACTGACCAGTAAATCCTTCATCACACGAGCAATAAAACAAAGAGCCAATTCTTAACACTGCTTGCACACGTACGCATCTTCCATTACTGCATGGATTTTCTTCACATGGGTCGTCAAGAGTTTGTTTATCGCAAAGGATACCTTCAAAGCCATCACGACACTCGCATTTGAAAGAACTTTCCAAGTTGACACAGTAACCATTAAGACAAGGATTTGATTGACAGAAGTTGACGGTTTCATTACAGGTGTTACCCATGAAGCCTTGTGGACATTGGCATAAATATGAATTCTGATTATTGTGGCACTGTCCGTGGAGGCATGGAGAGCTAAGACAATGGTCTATGGTCTCGTTACATGTGTTCCCAATATAGCCTTTGTTACACACACAATGATAACCATCTGATTTGCTGGTGCAATTTCCATTTACACAAGGATTCAGAGAGCAGAGGTTCCTGACATGGCATCGTTTTCCCGAAAACCCTGATAGACAACGACATTGAAATCCTGCCCTTGTGTTAATACACAATCCGTTATTACAAATATCAAGTCGACAGTGGTCTATGGGCGTTTCACATAGTGGTCCCTGATAACCATGGAAACATTCGCAGGAAAGCTCTCCGTTTGCTTCTAGGAAGCAATCTCCATGGCTACAAAGGTTTACGCTGCAACGAGGTTTCACTTGATTGCAGGTTAATCCGCCAAATCCTGTTGGGCAAATGCAATGGAATCCGTTTTCTGTGTTCTGACATTCACCACGTGCACATGGATTAGGCTGGCAGTTGTTCTTCAATGTTTGGTTACATATTTCTCCGATGTATCCCTTCTCACATACGCACTGTGCTCCTTCTTCTGAAGAAGTACACTTTCCATACACGCAGGGGTTTGGATAACAAAGGTCATCTGTTTCATTGCAGTCTTGTTCGTTAGAACAATCCACAATAAATCCTTTACTCAATGCTTTGTTATTACGATGTTCATCGCAAGGTAGTCCAGAGTGCCTATCAAAGCATTCGCATGAAAAATCCTCGGCTTTGCACGGATTGCTTTGGGAACGCTTCCACGTCGTGTTCCTATTCTGCTCAGTTAATGATGGTGAACAGAGGCAATTCTCTTTGGTGGCAGACTCAGCACAATCACAAGTTATATTAATAGAATGCAGCATACAAAGTAGCATATTCTCATCGATTCTGCAAATCCTATCTTGACATAAAACGATATTGTCAATTATTGTACGATTTCCGTGGCATGCCAATTCTTTGCCATAAAACACAGATACACGCTTGCCTCTGGTGATCTTTGCAGAGTCATCAATTGATATTCTAACATCATAATCTGTGAGGTTCAAAGTTGAATTTTGGTGCAAATAAACGGTGACATTGCTCAAAGTATCGCCTATCCACGACTTCTGTGTTATGTCAATAGTGGTATGACAGATAGCCCCAGTAAACCCGAACTCGCAGCCACAAGTGACATTGTAGTTATTACCGAAACACGATCCATTCTGGCAGGGAATTGAAGCACAATTTCCATGCGCGCAAAATGAGTTTAAGCAGGGATCTGTCTTTATATCACATAGATTGCCAGTGTACCCCGAGTCACATAGACATTTTGTATCTCCATCCTTCTCAACACAGGAACCATTCATACATGGCAATGCAGTACATGTGTCATCCACTTGTACTTCACAGAATTTTCCCGTGAAACCCATATCACAGACGCAAACATAATTCTCAGCCTGAGGAACGCATTTTCCATTTCGGCACAAGCAACTTTCAATATGACAATATTGACCAGTAAAGCCTTCATCGCAGAAACAACTAAAGTGTGTCCCGTTTGTCAGGCAACTTCCATTGTTACACGGATTTGAAGAACAAGGGTTGAGCGGGTCCGTGCATCGTACACCTCCATACCCAGGAAGACAATCACAGCGGAAAGTAATTCCAAGTTGAGCACAACTTCCTTTTCCACAAGGGCTCGAGATGCAAGAATTTTCAGGAACGTCGCAATTTGGGCCTGTAAATCCTGTATCACAGAAGCAGAAGTACCTCCCCATGGTTGAATCTAGGCACACACCGTGTACACAGGTAGAAGCTTCACATGTTCCAAACTGGCAATACATGTCAGTCCAGTTCTGTTGATTGACTTTTGGTGAACACCACTGACAAGGATCCTGAGGATTTGTTTCGCCATTTTTGCGACAGCGACCATCAATACGACAAGTGTCATTCTAAATATAGAATCAAACTATGGTTGATCAGTGAGGTGCATACGTTCCTGGTAGTCCCGGCAAAAGCCGACAAAAGTCAACTTTCTAGTGATTCGGGGAAGGGATGGCTATTTTCCGACGGGAAGAGGACCGAAGTTAAGGCACTGAAAACTAGGATGATTGGCATGGAGGAAACGAGGTGCCCGCTTTGCTAGCTAATTGCGTGTGCAAGAATAGTTTGTTAATTTCAAAGAGGGTTTTTACTGACTCTGCCCAAGTGTCTTCTTTTCAACTTGTCGAAATGTCATTTAACAGCAACGGTTTCTGTGAAGACGACGTTCACTCGGACGATCGCACTAGGCAAACACACAAGTGAATGAAGTGGCCACAATTAATTGTTACGAAATGGTGGTGCCTAACTAAAGCGTTTTGACAGAAAAAATATGATGCAAATTGCGAATAGAGAATCTGCTGTCGCTGTAGCTATCTCTGGGAACTTACGTTTAGCGAGATCAAAAATGTTGTTTGTACTTACCAACCTTAATTTCACAGTGCATGCCCCGAGAGGTACACGTCAGACAATGTCCGTCAAGGATGTAAAGTGGAACAGGCTGGCTCCATAAGTTCCCATCATTACTCACGCGTACTTGGTAACCACTCAATGCCCCGTACGTGTCATGTGACCTTGGTATCTCGCATGTGACACCGCGGAAACTTTCGTAGGTAGCTTTAGATAGGAAGGTCCGAGTTTCAAATGGTGTTTCCTTTAGTTCACGTAAAAACAAAGAAAATATTAGCATATTTTAGTAACTTTAAACAAACCTTTAACTTTAAAGTGCACCTAACCCCAAAATATTTTTTTCGCTACAATGAATCTTTGCACCAGTTCGAAACGCGTTACACTTTTCCTTTCTCCTTTTTACCAAAAGCTGACTCTTTATAGCATTTAAAAGTTACGAAAAACTGAGCATCGGTTGTTTCACGACCGAGTCAGAAGGGGCGTGGGTCTATTCCTGGGTTGACGTCACAAACTGACATGCAAGCAAACCAGTTTGTGACGTCAACCCAGGAATAGACCCACGCCCCTTCTAACTCGGTCGTGCAACAACCAATTCTCGGTTTTTCGTAACCTTTAAATGCTATAAAAAGTCAGCAATTGGTGAAAAGGAGAAATGAAAGGTTAACGCGTTTCGAACTGGTGCAAAGGTTCATTATAACGAAAAAATATTTTGGGGTTAGGTGCACTTTAAACCAGGTTAATGCCCTTATAACAACACTTATAAGACAGGTACAGTTTTTCAGTCTTAAGAGAAACTGTCCGTTCAAATGAAATCTAGTAGGGAGTACTTCCACGTACATAGTCAAGTTCAATAGTTCTCCAGTTGCAGAATGGAACGTTATATTTTCGATTGTGATGATAATCGAACCACACCCGGTTACCCTTCTTCCGCATTAAGACAAGTGTCAGTGAAAAAGAGTTTAAAATGTTATGGTTTGTTACCGTTATTACTGCCAAGGAACACATTAGATCTTTTGAGTTGTGAAACCCTTCACCAATTACTCTAACGTGCTTGCAAAGAAAGGCTCTCATATCACATTTTCCGTCATTGTGGACACCAATGAGCTGTGGTGGGCCTTTGGTCAGCACTGAACAGTCGTCACCTGTATAACCTAATAAATAAGATGTGGCGCCTTGGAGATATCCTTATATACAACATGACCAATAAAGTAACAAGATACAAACGAGCTGACACGGGCTTAAGTACGACCTTAAGACCTGTGATCTTCTCTCGTTTCCGCACTGGCCCTGAGGATTGTCAGATTTACTGTCCAATTCAGAGGCCATTGGTCGACAAAGCAAAGAATGAAACAATATAATTTGGTTTTATCAACTGGTTTGATAATGTGAATTGGCCACCGTAAAGAGATTCGAGAGCTGACGTTTCGAGCGTTAGCCCTTCGTCGGAGCGATTCTTGTTATACTTCCCGCAGACGCCGCACCACAGTTTCTTTAGAAACTTACCCCCTCTATTCAAAGAATGAAACAGGCTGCTACCCTGCTACAACCGCTGGAAATATAGATCATTAATTCGCCCTATCAAAGAAGGAAATGTAAAACTGAAAATTACCTCGTCGACATTTGCAGTTTCCATTGATGCATCTTCCTCGGTCATTGCACAGTCGGGGGCACAATGCATTTGTAATACGTTTTGGTGGAGTCAGTCCATTCGAGGACATCTCCCAAGCTGTTGTGTTTTTCATGACCAAGTCTTCGCAGAAGTCTTGTAACACTGCAACGGCTCCCCACACCATGGACGATACACCTGTATACTAAAAAGTATCATTGCGGTTGGAATTTTGCAACAATCCAATAAAGCCCGTTTTAGTTATTTTTCTAGTTGCTGCTCGCTGGACGCTACATCTGCTAACGTCGGCTAATCAGCATAACAGTGGAACAAACAAAAACAGAGACGTTGACAGAAACAGAGACGCAAAAAATAGACAAGGAAAAAGACAGACAGCCTGCATAGAAACAGACACAGGAAACAAACACAAACAAATAGAAAAAGAAAGAAAATGATGTTGGAAATGAAACACACCCTCATGTCACGTATGCAAATCTTCAGTAGTTTATCAACATTCCACTGACCAACAACAGCACTGCAAGCTTTCCCGAGCGGTGTGTCAGTCAAAAGCCTTTTACAGTAGCTGTTGACAGCCAAAACAGCCAATAAGGAATCGGGTTTTCCATCATCAAACAGGGTTGGCTCGTCTGACGGGTTGGCTTCAAGCAAGTAAAACTCGCCTGAAAGATTCTGCCGACGCTCAATAGCACGGCCTTCTTGCAACGATTGAACTCTTTTGGTAATGTCTCTTTCATGTGATAAAACTGGCCAGGTCACATGCTGGTACCTTCTGCACTTTGAGACACAAGCGGGACATTTCCTTTTCTTCTCATTGTTTTTATTGAAACTGCACAAACAGAATAGCTTTTCCGTTTGGTGGCGTCCCTCAGTGAGCGGTTTATAATGGAATAAACTATCCTCGTCAGGAAACCTGTTAACAAGTAAAGTTAATTGTTGAGAAAATGTTCTTGTTAGCGTTTGTTTGAAGGGACCTAAGCCTGACAGCAGTTTTCAAAGGAAAGCAACAATAAATTTACCATCCTTTACCTCCATTGTTGCGTTTCGTTCAACTCGGGCGGCAAACCTTCACTTCTTGTTTGAAAAGAACTGTTGACTTCTCCTAAGCCACAAAGGCCAGTGACGTGATTTAAATCTCTTCCAGATGATTGAACTTGTACATTCAGTCCCCATTCAAACACATCTACACGAACGTAAACTCCTGACGGGAAATACACCTGGAAAGGTTAAAAAGAAGCGCAAAGTTTGCTACTAGCTAACAAATGATTCGTCACATAATGCTAGTCACGGAAAGAAAGGTCACACATTGTGATATCAGTTTCTCACAGAAATAACAGTCGCACAGATTTTCTTTGAATTTCTTTGTCAGTAGCCCTACCGTATACCGTTTTCCACTTAAAGCTTCTGTAATTCGAATTCCTTTAGCCAAAGGAAGCTTGGACTTGATAGAAATCTGAACACTTGTCTCCATGAATCGTCCATCACACATGTCAATTACAATGACGTCATCTCCATCTCTTGTTGCTACTCCGCATGCACAGAATCCTGGGTTTCGCGACTTGGTGCATGCCCAAAAGCGAGCGTGTATCTGGAACGAATATCAAAGCAAAAACATGTTGAGATCAATAACTTGTGTCGTCCCTCGCATTATCGATTCATATAACGACAGCTATGTCACCATTCAACTAAGATGTTTCGTTGATGTTCTGCCAAATTCTCAGAGTAAACATGCAAAGACGTTTATGCCAACCATTTGGGGAAATAAAGACTTCCATCTAGAGATCTTGTCAATTGTTCTGCTCTATGTTTTTGATAATGAGACGCGCTGCGGGAACGTAAACGCCGTTCATTTTTTCCCTTTTCTGTTAACAATGCGAGATTAATATAGCTGTTAACATCTTGTAGAGTGTCTCATAAAGACATTGCGGCAATTCTTTATGCCTTCCCGCAATTATTAAAATTCAGTTGGAGCACAAACCTCGAACGGCCTTGCGGTACTTTTATACAACACAAATGTTGTCACTCCTGATGGAATCCGATAATACCTGTCAGACAAGAATGAATTCATGATTGGCTATTAGAGCGGCTTTTAATTAAGTGTCTGCATTTGCTTTGGTTTTGCATTACTTCGCTTGGTGATTGGTTTAAAAATCTTGCGCCACTTTTTCAACTAAACAGGAGTAAAACCAAAACCAATCTTGACTCGCGCGCGCCTGTTTTCTCGTGCGTGATGTAGGCTATTTGTGATTACTTCGAGTTCTGATTGGATAACTGGATTGTCTCCGTCCTTTGTGATCGGCCAAAGTAATCACTTTGGTTGTTTCGTTCTATGGTGCAAAAAAGTACTTTGTTACGAAAGTGTTCTAGCTTTAATAATAATTGTAGATTTCTTATGAGAAATCCTGACCTTTCGGCTAGCGTCTGGATGTAAGACTCGGTGAAGAGGTGACATCGTGGAGTTCTTATATCTTTAGAGAGTACCTATGCAAGACAAAGATTAAAGGTCCAATGATTGGAAGCGAATTTATGGATGTCTTCCTTTGGTAAATCTGTTGGGCTTCGCGATGCGATTGCGACGGGTCGCAATGAAAAATGTTTGTGTGAGGAGCTTAAATTTAGGCCTACTCTGGGACCTTAAGTCGCCTTATGTCGCGCAAAGTCGCCTTAAGTCACCTTAAGTTGCCCTAAGTCACCTTAAATTATGCAATCATGTAATGACTTTCAACCATTTAAATTGCCTTGGATTGATTAACCTTGATATTTTCCATGTAAAGGTAAACTCCATTCCAATGGAAAGAGTTGGAGGAGGCATGGTGCTTAATGATTACTGTGTTTGTGTAATGTTACTGGGTTCATGCCCTGGCAGGGGCGACTGGACTGTGTTCCTGGGCAGGATAGCTGAATAAAATGTTATTGATCAGGGAGTAACTTTGCATGTGAGAAGACTCTCTAGTCAGGTATAAATAGAAAAAAAGTGTGCAGAGCAAGTCAAGTGTAGTCTGGGTAACAAGACCTTGCAGAGGCACACTCACCTCCCTGCTTTTTTTTTCACAATACCCCACTAAGTATGCTAAAAGCCTGAGCCACATATCAGCTATTTCGTTCAGCAATGTACTTAACTCATGTTTTTGTAGCAGTTTGTTGCTAGTCATAAAGTCAAAAAATGCTGGGTGTAGAAAAGACACTGTGAAACTATCATGTACAGCCAATAACAAACTGCAACACAAGCCAATTCACTGCTGCACTCAATTCAGAAATCGACATTATTATTTATTATTAATTATCAAAATGCCTTTCAGGCTACTGTTTAGAAAATGTAATTCAGTATTTGTCCTAAATCTCCACATTTATAGGCCCTGTTTACAAGGACTTCTGAGGTAACCCGAACACTTGAATTTCTGACATGTGAACAACGTGTTTACAAGCTAGGCAGCAAGAGTTACCCGGCAAAGGTTATGACTTATGAGCTCAATCTTGTCGGTGACAATAACAAAAATCAGTGCAAAGAAAAAAACACAGATTTCGGTCATTTCGGTATATTTGTACTTACTATACACTTACTACTTATTCCACATAATTCTGAATATTTCCCAGGAATTTTCCTTCTGGTAGCCACAAATCGCTTGTCCTTTTCCTTCACAAGTCACAAGCCGCCAAAGGCCGCCATGCGCCATATTTTATTTGACACATAGGGACCTGGGTGCTACTGTACGCGAGTCACGTAATCAGCGGATTTCCACCAAGGACCAAAATCCAAAATGGTGGATGCAAATGAATTTTCATTTACAACAGCAAACATTTATAAAATTGGTCTTGTAATTCTTGAAAATGTCAGTTTTTATTGTAATTTTGAGCACCATGTGGCAGTGTTTATATATAGTCGTTACGGGGTGATCGACATGACCGGACGTGATCCAAAAATGACTTGTACTGCTCAGCTCTGTGTCATTGTCAACTTGCCACGGATCATATTGAACACAAGGTACCGTAGTTCAAAAAATATTATTAACATTGAAACCTTTAAAAAACACTTTTTATTTGTATTTTGACGTGACCTAAGATATTATTTTGAAAATATGATCTTTTTTGTACTTTCCAAGAAATTAAATACAAATAGCCTAAGTGAAATATAATCAACAAACTTTATTTGTGATCATTTATATTATAGCTGCACGCAGCTTGGAGTCGTAGCACCATGTTTCAGCTGCTGCTGCTGTTGATGATGATATCGTGACTGTCTGATTATTATAATTTGTGAGGATCAGTGTCTGGTGTTGGATTTAATGGGAAATGACTATCATTTGGCATGAGTAATTTATATGAAAACTATTGTTATTGGAAGTCAGTTGAGACACTGCGTATCAGAATTGTAACTGTTTTAAATTTATGCTTGATTTTTGTTATTGATATTAATAAATAGTGCTATTTAACTTCAACCATTGATAACTATCACTTTTGTTGTAGGCTTAATATTTTTTAGGCCCATTTAAACTAGATTGGGTTTTATGGTGTGTCTAGACTAGAATAAAACTTTAAATTTTGGTCATGCTCTAATTAAAATTTTATTCTCAGTCAACCAAAAATCCAATATCGCTGTTAAAAGGTCTGGTCAATCATGCGTCATTATTCTTATTAGTCCAAGTGAGATTAGCCTGCAATGTGGCTGGTGAAATCCCTCCACAATGCGGTAATTTTAGTTGCCAAAGATTGCCTCAGGTGGCTTTAAGTCGCCTGAAATCGCCTTGAGTCGCCTTGAGTCGCCTAAAGTCGCCTTAAGTTGCCTAAAGTCGCCTTGAGTCGCCTAAAGTTGCCTTAAGTCGCCTGAAATCGCCTAAAGTCGCCTTGAGTCGCCTAAAGTTGCCTTAAATTGCCTAAAGTCGCCATGTTTTACCGGCCAATTTTGCTTAAGTTGCCGTAAGTCGCCTTAAATCTCCTGAAGTCGCTCAAAGTTATGGCAACTTAAGGTCCTAGAGTAGGCCTAAATTTCCACTCAATGGACGTTTGATGGCAATGAAAGAAATCAATGGATAGGAAACTATCTAGGTGAATTCTTGAGGCAAAAGGAGCTTTTGAAGAACTTTGAACAAATTTATGGCTGTTTTCCTTATGTAAGTCTGCTGATGGGACGTAATTCCTTACAGAAAAACGACATGGTCTTGTCGATACGGGAAACTTTTAAAAACGTGCCGATTTGTGACTAGATGAAAAAAAAAAAGAAAAATCTCAACTAAAATTGAAACGTGCTCATAATACTCTTACTCCAAAGCACAGACAGAACTATCCTATTGGAAAATTACTCACAAACACATCGACCGGGTCATGTGACTTCCAAAGCGACGACTGACTTCGTACAGGCTCAGTAATAATACGTGCCCTTCGGTCTCCATCATCAATGAAGTCTGACACGGCAGCAAGCCTAACAACCTTGCGCCCACAGTCACGATGAGAGCAGGATTGTGGTTTCAGCGTCACCTCACAAGTGGACAGGGCTATGTCTGCAGCTGACAAAATCCTGGGACTGTGGACTGAGTGAAAAGAGTCAAACTACAGTTAGTACCAGTAGTTAAGCAGTGTTTTGATTTACTTATTTCAACAATTTTGCCCATGGCATTTGAAATCACAAAAGTTTCAAGTGGTACTTTTTATTATGCTGTACAAGGTGGTTCTAACTTTTGAGTCTATGAATAAAAACCTAACTGTGTGACCATTCTAATGAAAGCTATTGAACGGTACGTTCATGCGGTAATTATGCTGTACAAGGTGGTTCTAACTTTTAAGTCTGCTGATGAAACCCAAGGGTGTGACCATTCAAATGAAAGGTATTGTCTGTGGATGGAGTCACCCTGTGGAATTTGCATTTTCATGGAAACATTTATGACGTAAAAGACAAGAAATACCTGCAGGTACAACATGCATTGGGGTCTGGATCGTGCAGTTGGGGTGGTCCGATGGACATACAAGGGGCACTGTGAGACTAAACGTAATCTCCTTGATTTTGTGATCCTCAAAAACAACAATGGACGATGGTTCTACCTATAACAAAAGAGATAATTATTAGGTTAGTTCATTTGACAACAAGAAAATATGCAATGACACCGGATCTAACAATACCACCGTTTTGGGGAGGAGACTAAAATTTTAAATTTCCCGATCTGTATGTAGAAAATCTCAAACACTACTCCTTAAAATTAAGAGAGGGAAAACTTGCCTTAATGCCAACATAGAAATCTTTGCTAGGAAAACCGGGACTTGTTAATTCAGGACTCTCTAAGAAAAAGGTCGCCACTTCACAAACGATCTGGGAACAGACAAACAAGAGTTAATTTCCAAAATGAACGATAAAGTTAAAACCACTATGTAACGCCACATGAATGTGCTGCTCAATAGCTTTCATTCGCACGCTCTGCACACTAGATTTTACCTACAAACTTAAAGGTTTTGTACGTGAAAGTGTTGCGCGATAGCTCGGCTCATCCTCGGTGTAAAAACCTGTAAAAATCATGAATGACGTAAAATAAAGAATGAACAAGACAACAAAGAACCTCGAAACAATACAGAACAGAAAAACAATAGCTCAAAAACAAAGAAAAAAGTCACAGGTTTTTGCACTGAGGTAAACCCGATAGCTCTCATTTGAATGGTCACACACTAGGGTTTCATCCACAAACTTAAAAGTTAGAACCACCTTGTATAGAATAATAAACAATACCACATGAAAGCACTGCTCAATAGCTTTCATTTGAATGGGCAAATACTTTTTATACATGTTACAAAGCATTGTACAGTACAGTACAATAAACACTATTGTCAACTTTGAAAAATGTCAGTTAGAAAACAATGAATAACTATGAATTCTACTTGGCTCCAAGCTGTACTCACCGTATCACCAAGGTAAAACTCCGCTGACCTTGAGTTTACGACTACCACTGTCTCTTCAGTCGTGTTGGTTAACAGGACTAGTTTCCCAGGCTTCCCTCCCAAGAAACGCATGATTTTATACCACGTAACTTTGTAACCCACTGTGAAGGGTCCTGGATCCGAGATGTCGTATGTGCACAGGAGATGGATTGATTGACTTGCTAGGACGTTATCCGGGGGGACTACAGGTGCAATCTGTGGAGGGTCAGTCAGGGTGGGGTAGGGGTCGCGAACTGTGGGAGAGGAGATAAACCTGCATCACCAAATCATAGTAAATCGCTTCTTTTCGCCAAGAAGGGTAGGTAGGCAGGTAGATAGGAAGATAGGTAATACATTAGTTAAAATTTGTATCGAAAGAAAAACACGCTTGGGTGTTAATTGAATCACCAGCCATCCATACCTTTACATTTTGGTGCATATCCTATCTTTCCTGGTCCACAAGGAACTCTACGCGCTGAAGAATACAACAAATTTTAAAAAAGTCAGTTTAATATCTGGTTCGAGGCTCCCGAATTCACATCTTCAGTTCTGACAACTAGTTGGATTTATAACAGGGCATTCGGTTGCGCCATTTTCCCATCAGGATTGCAAAATCGCTGTAACACCGTTTCAATTCCACCAGTCAATATAGCCTGTAGAGTAGTTTGATTTATTTGGGGAAGGGCGAAAAACGTCGAGCAAACAATAAGGGGAGGGGTGTGGAATAGCCTGAGATCATGCTCGCCCTCATTCTCGTCCCCACAGCCCTTTTCGTTTCTCTTAGCTGGCAGGGCCTTGGCATGAAAAACGAAGGGCTCTGGGGACATACGATTTTCAAAAAATAACAAATTTTTTTTATTGGCTGTTGAGAACAAAGAAATCTTGAACGGAAGTCTAAACGTTCGTCAGCTGCCATATTGCAACACACAACATGTAGAAACATCAATGCTATATACACGAGGTCTGGAAGTCCAAGAATCTCGGACTAGAAATCGTATGTCTCCAGAGCCCTTCGTTTCTCGTGCCAAGGCCTCGCCGGCTAAGAGGAACGAAAAGGGCTATGGGAACGAGAATGGCTCGCCCTCCCTCCCTCTCTACAAAAAAGACGCCTGATAACAAGCAAGGGAAGAGGAGAAGGCGAGCCCAGGCCCCTCGTCGTCTTCAATCACCATTCTTCCCGCTGCTCCCGAACTAACCAAGCGCCTGGTACAGGATACAATCAACACTTCATTTACTAATATTACATTGATTCATCGATTAATCTCAATGGCGCTACCTTCCTTGGCGCAGTAGGCCATGGAACATTCTTCTATTTTCTTCAAGTGATAAACCAAGAAGCCACCACAATGAGTCACGTGAACAGGTAACTGCCACAGACAACAAAATCTCTCCACTCCCTCCCACGCCACGCATGCGCTTCCGTTACTCTCCTCTCCGAACTCGGGATGCCCCTCGGGTAGTAGCCATATCTGAGCATGCGTTCCACATGAGCCAATTGCAGGGCAGCTAGTGGGAATTTCGGCGGGAACCCCATTGATTTCCAACTTGTACCAGGCCTCCTCTAAATTGCTGTCACAGAGCGGGAGGTCAAAGTCCACTTTAATAGACAGCGCACGCGCGGGTGTGTCGAGTACAAGGTGCCCTGACGGCTGGCACTGTGGCTGGTCTGAATGTAAAAGAAATAAGCAATTACTAATGAACCAACGAACGAAGTAACGGACGGACGAGCGAGCGAACGGACGAACGAACAAACGGACGAGTGAACGAACGGACGAATGAACGAATGAACGAACGGACGAACGAACGAACAGATGAGCGAACGAACGAACGGACGAGCGAATGAACGGACGAACGATCGAACGGAGGGACGAACGATGGAACGGACAAAAGAACGAACGAACGAACGAACGAATGAATGAACGAAAAAAAAGTACCGTACTGTTTTTAACGCCAGATTATCGTTGTGTTTACGTTTGCACATGTGAAAGGGTGAGGGTTGAAGAGCAAAGCCTAATGATACATCGCCTCTGAAAACGGCTGTGTGGGGCTAGATAATACAAAGCAGGTGATCAATCATCATTTTAAATTTAACAAGAAAACGTGTCATGTACATTTCATGCACCGTCAGTTTAAATGACATTTTATGTAGCGTACGTTTGGCCAATACCAGTGTGTACGGAGCATGGATGGAGTGGACTGGGGCGAGACATGGTTCAGTCCAGGTTTTTGTGTCCTTGATGCATAGAAAGATAACGGGAACATAAAGGGTACAGTCGGGATTTGAGCAAGGAGGGGCCAGTTACACTAACATATTAATGAAAGAAGTGTTAATGGATAAATTGGAGTGTTGAGTGTTAAATAATCAATAAAGATTCTTTGTGTGGGGTGCAAAGGAAATGGGGCGGAGATATAAAGAAAGAATCTTTGACTGTTTACATTTGCTATATATTTACATTTGCCAGATAAATTACTACGCGGATCACAGAGATAAGATAACAGTGAAAATGGGATCCCGCCTTTTCCTGACATCAAAATTACTTTGCAAACTTTAATTTACTTTCTTTTTCTGGGCGTTTTGTCCACTCTATACAGCTTTCATTTATAATTTTGCACATTAGAGAGTGTCTTCCTCGAGTACATGCTTACACTATCAGTTTGGTGCGAGGGATAGCCGGGAACTAGCAAAACGTGGAATAGGAGGGGGTTAATTACGTTGGGGAGGGGGGGACCCACCCTACAACATTTTGTCCTGTCTGGGTGAAACTACATGTTATAATATGACCCGGTGATCTATAATGCAATCTCACCTCCGACTGCCAATAGCTTTTGCAGCCACACCAGCACACGAGAATCGAGACGTGAAAATACAGCGACATCCTTATCAGAGGCGCAAGTTTCTCCCAGCGTGTAAACACCAACCACAACCCAAGAATTGTTCCGTTTGATAACAAGTGGGCTTCCTTCATCAATGGAACACATTCCTTTAGTTCCGGCCATAACGCACCATGAATCACCTAAAAGTTTACGTTTTCCAGCGTCTGTGGAACTGTGAATACAATCGTGACCGGGCAGAAGCGTAACATCGTTTACAACAAGTGTTGTAAATGGTGACTTAAGCCCCGACAAGTGACCCCAGCCTGCAGTTTTCGCAGAACGATCAAAAAGATGAATCGAGCCGCTTAAAATGTTCATACGCGGGAGTTCCACTTGCGATATGCGCTTATCATTTGGCAGAATGACATTTCGCGCAAGATACAGTAAACCGAAGTTCGCGCTAGCCATACTGGCATTGTATTTAGGATATACAAGCGCTTTCAAGACAGGTACCATGTCCTGGCCGGGAGTTTCTAGGCTGATATGATGATTTCTAATTCTCACGAACACAGTTTCTTGATCGCTATCCAAACCTTTTATGAGCTTCACGCACGAAGCTGATGATAAAATCCATCGCTCGCTAATAAAGACTCCACTACATTTAACAGAACTTACAAACACATGCCATGGGAAATCTCCTCCAGCGTGGCTCGGTCGCTGAATTGAAGTGTTCAGTGACCACTGTTGACTGAAGGCTGGGACAGCCATTGAGAGAAAACATAAAAGAAAGAAGCTGTTGAAGGTGTCCATTGTGAATGGTATACTTCAGTATATGTTCTGCCTTCCGTGGTATGTTAACTAATGGTTTTGTTTATAACCATACGCGGATAAATATTTTCGGGTCACCTCGAGTCATAAGGCTAATGCTCTCTCATTACTGGGATAACAGCTCATTTCAAAAGCACATACTTTGTTGACAGATCAGGGAAATGATACGTTTCCGGCACCAGAGATCAGGTAGCCCGGCAATTTTGTTATTAGAAAAAATGATTATCTTTCGGTGAAAGAAGTTCTCACGGTCTGAGTCAACTTTACCCCCAAACAAAATTGTTACATTTTCTAGGGCGTCACGCAATGTATGGCACCGTAGTTTTCAGGCTCTCGGATAATGGAGCACGTGGAGAAAAGATACACGAGCGAAGCGAGCGGAAGAGCTAAGAGGTAGCGCGTGCCCCGCTATCTGAGAGCCTGGAACAATAACAGGCTATGGTTTAGCAAGCAATGGAGTTTTAAAATATATAAGTACGACGAGATCAAATATTCATTTCTTCTGAATTTATAATATTAGGAATTTGGTTTCTAATAAAGCAACAGTCAACGCAAAACCCTCCAAATCGCTCAAATTCACCATTTTGGCCCGAGGAACGATAAAATACAATACCTGAGGTAAGTTCACGTTTATTTCAACCAAAAATATAAACATTACTTGAAATAAGGTTTCGATGGTAGGACGCTTCCAATATTCTCACACATTTCTTTATATTTAAGCAATAGACCACACTTTCTATGGGTTTATAGGGGTAATAACCCACTTTGGGATGTTTGAAAAGTTTGAAAATCACGAGCCGCAGGCGAGTGATTTACAAACTTTTCAGAAGACGCGTGAATTCAGAAGACGCGCGATTTTTCCATGGGTTTACCGGCACAATAAACCATAGCTGATTGACCAACCAGAGCGCGCGCATTGATTTGGTTATCATATAATTTGAACATACAAAGACGCACTGCTTGTATGGGCTCCCGGTGTAGTCACATACATGTATCGCCGAACACGCGTTTCGTTTGAGTCTACGGAAAACAGATTTTAAACGTCTGGGACACGATGTATTAAAATATTCTTGAGATTTGATATGATTCGATACAAGCTAAGCGAGTGTTACAACTTGAACACAGGTTACGTTTAGGCAAAAACTTGACTAACCGACGACCACAAAGAACGGGTGCTGCGGGGACGAGAATGTCCTTGGACGGACGGGAGTGACTATGAAGCACTCAGTTTGGAATCGTTAACAACATGAACTGAGTGTTACACGGTACAATATGTCATCAACTGTCTCTCGGCACTCAGTTCATGTGCTGAAACAATGGTCAGGAGCCACTCCTCCCGACAGCGGAGCGTTGCGTGACAGAGAGAAAGGCCAGAACTGGACCATAGCAGGGCCGCAAGGGATGGTCAGGGAAACAAGCGTAAACATCAAGACGAGGCTTAGGGGAATAAAACAAAGGAGTTTTCATTGATGCTTAAATAAATAATTTCTTTTGTTTTAGTTGCGCAAAGGCCAAGCCTCGGCGCCGTGAATTGTGATTGAGGCTCTCTGATTGGTTAAAATCTGTGATTTACGTAATGATACCATAACAACATGCAGTTGCCATGAAAATCTGGTGATAAAGGCAGCGCCCAAATTTCTGCCTTTCATTTTAACGGTTCTCGCCCTCTATCGATTGCGTTGCACTTTCGTGGGAGGGTTTAGTGGTCGTACAAAAAATTTAGTAGAAATTTTCTTATTCAGTCTACATCAACATCAAGATGGTAAGTAGAATTCAGATATTGATATTTCACAAGCCAAGATACCTGAAATGCCGCCCTTTTAAGTTTTTTGATTACGCAATAATTCTTCTGTTCTAAATTCCCTTAATTTGCTTCCTTCACGAAGCTTCGAATTGATTGATTTTCTCATAGTTTACTATGACTTTCTGTTTACGCTTTGGTAGTTAAGAAATACAGAAGTTTTTATAAAGCCATCGCGTGCTGTTTCAGTGTTCAAGAATAAAATTCAGTTGCAAATTAACGCAAATGTTCCTTTTCATGTGACTTGTAGCGTGAGTGTATTTCCATCCACGTTGGCCAAGCCGGAGTTCAGATTGGCAATGCTTGTTGGGAGTTGTACTGCTTGGAGCATGGAATTCAGCCTGATGGCCAAATGCCCAGCGACAAAACTATCGGCGGAGGAGATGATTCTTTCAACACATTTTTCAGCGAGACCGGAGCGGGAAAACACGTTCCTCGCGCTGTGTTTATTGACTTGGAGCCCACCGTCGTCGGTAAGTGTTGGCAAGACGAGTCTTGAAGATGTTTAATTTTAGACATTTGCTATTCGTTCTCAGTACTTCGTATCAAGTACTCTTAGACGGATCTGTTGCCAAACTTTAAAAACAGATTGTAATTATAGCATACAATTTACGACTTTTAAGAAATCAAAAATAGTTTTCAATTTGTCGTTGAATAGCTACCGAGGTGGCGTGTACACGCTGTGAATTATTAATAAAAAAGTTTTTTTAACTCATCTTTGTTGAATTTTATAACTCGAGGCTTCCAGTTTTACTCAAAGTCTATCCGATTTTCGGCCGTGGCTAATTTTACATCTCAAGCTTGAGCATGAGGCACGACTGATTGAGCAAACGTTCTCCTTAGCAACTGCTGTAAACAGACCAAGCGAAGCGAAGCAGCACAGCATGTATAAAATGGAATGACCCTTATTTTTCTGTTGTGAAACCGCCCATCTGTCCTCGTAAAAAATTGACAAAACCTTTTGCGTTTACAGATGAGGTTCGTACTGGTACCTACAGACAGCTGTTCCATCCAGAACAGTTGATCAGTGGCAAAGAAGATGCTGCTAACAACTATGCTCGTGGCCACTACACAGTCGGAAAAGAAATGATTGATATTGTTCTTGACAGAATCAGAAAATTGGTAAGCTACATAGAGATTAATATTATTGTTGCAGTAGAATGAAGTTGGGAATATTCAATGTTTGAAGTTTTATTTTGTCTTTCCTATCAGGCTGACAATTGCACTGGCCTTCAAGGCTTCCTCATCTTCCATTCCTTTGGTGGTGGTACTGGCTCTGGCTTCACATCTTTGCTGATGGAACGTTTGTCTGTGGACTATGGCAAGAAGTCTAAGCTGGAATTTTCCATCTACCCAGCACCACAGATAGCAACAGCTGTTGTTGAGCCTTACAACTCCATTCTGACAACCCACACCACCTTGGAACACTCTGACTGTGCCTTCATGGTGGACAATGAGGCTATCTATGACATCTGCCGTCGTAACCTGGACATCGAGAGACCAACTTACACCAACCTGAACAGGCTGATTGGTCAGATCGTGTCCTCCATCACTGCCTCGCTCCGATTTGATGGTGCTCTGAATGTTGACTTGACTGAGTTTCAGGTATTTATCACTTGTGAATAACTGCTATAGTGGCATGCAAGCATTCAGTTAGGTAGGTTTAAGTTTTCAGTATGAGGCAAGTTTCCTTCACCTTGTGCCTTTGCTTGCTTCTGGTGTCTGATGCCCCAAATATAATTAAGGAGGTTGGACTAACTTTTTTTCGTTCATTTCTGTAGACCAACTTGGTGCCATATCCACGTATTCACTTCCCTCTGGCCACCTATGCTCCTGTTATCTCTGCAGAGAAAGCCTACCATGAGCAGTTGAGTGTTGCAGAGATCACCAATGCTTGCTTTGAGCCAGCCAATCAGATGGTGAAATGTGACCCACGTCATGGCAAGTATATGGCTTGCTGTCTACTGTACCGTGGTGATGTGGTGCCAAAGGATGTGAATGCAGCTATTGCGACAATCAAGACCAAGAGAACAATTCAGTTTGTGGACTGGTGCCCAACTGGATTCAAGGTTTGTACCAAGTGCTAAAAGGTGTCTTGCTATGGATGGAACCCAGATGTGAAACTAAATTATTTTATTGTACTGATGATTCACTGAATTATATTTTTCAGGTTGGCATTAATTACCAACCTCCCACAGTTGTTCCTGGTGGTGACCTGGCCAAGGTTCAACGCGCTGTGTGCATGTTGAGTAACACCACAGCTATTGCTGAGGCCTGGGCCCGTCTGGATCACAAGTTTGATCTGATGTATGCCAAGCGTGCGTTTGTCCACTGGTATGTGGGTGAGGGTATGGAGGAAGGAGAGTTTTCTGAGGCTCGTGAAGATTTGGCTGCATTGGAGAAGGACTACGAAGAAGTTGGTGTGGATTCTGTTGAGGGTGAAGGCGAGGAAGAAGAAGGAGACGAGTACTAGTCACATGATTGTTTTCAGCAAAACTGTACCTTTTCATTGAGAAATAAAAGTTACTGCTACAAAAATGTTGATTGCTTAATACTTTGTTGTCGTCATTTCCCAAAGATAAGTACTGACATGAATCCATACCTTTGGCCCAAAAAAGTTGCCAAGTTGCCTTTCCTGAATTTCTCTTGCTGCCCAACATGTCAGAGTTCCTCAAGGGGCTGCATCTTGCTTCCCTGGCCTGTAGGCCAATGGCATATATTTTACTTGTGGTTTCAAGTCAGGCCACCAAATTTGTATTTGTTATTGAGTGAATCAGCACAATCCTTCAGTGCGGAAGCTTTACTGATTAATTATTTTTTGTTCAAAGAAATCTACAGGTAAATTTTGGTGACTAGCTTATCTTTAGCTACTCTAAATTTGAGGTTAAATAAAGTGTGTATGTATCAGGGTTTGTACAGGTCATGGAAAGTCATGGAATTTTAGAATTTCATTTTCCAGGCCTGGAAAGTCATGGAATTAGAGTGTGGGTCATGGAAAGTCATGGAAAATTATGTTTATTGAAAAAGTACAAAATCAATTGGGTTTTTTCGTGAAGAAAATAGTAAAAGCGTGCCCAAAATGAATGATGATTTCCTTGACAATTCTCAAACTTAGGTCATGGAAAACGTGGTCAAGTCATGGAAAAGGTCATGGAATTTCAATACCTGAAAAGAGTACGAACCCTGATGTATGAGATAGCATTCACTTCACACCAGGGTGCACCCAATGTTACAGGGAAAGTGAAAGATAGCCTTTGGGTGATGATAGTATCATTATTATCGCTGATAAATCTAAACAGAGCAAGAAATAAGATTCGCTCGAAACGTCAGCTCTTGAATCTCTTTACGGTGGCCGATAGACCAATTCCGAGGCATAGGGGATTAAAACAAAAGAAATTATTTATTCATCCCTAAGCCTCGATGCAAAATCTTTTGTTTTACTCCCCCAAGCCTCGGTGCCATGTTAGAATATCAATATATCGGAATTGGTCTATTCACATTATCAACCCAGTTGATAAAACCAAATTACACGAAATCAGTTGTCTTTATTGTTACTGTGTTATGCAAAAGGCGAATAATAATGATGACGTTTTCAAAGCGGTTTCTATAAAGACACTGGAAGGGTCGACCAAGAGCACTGGCCCAAGGCGAATAAGTGAAATGACGCTCTGTGATTGGTGAAATTTTCGGAGATACGTGATGATGCCATGACGACATGCGGTTGCTATGAAAGAGTGCGCTCAATTCCTGCCCGCCATATTAACGGTTCTTGCGCTTCCATCGAGGACGTTGCATTTCCGAAGGAAGTTTAAACGCTTGTATTACAAATTTAATTCAAATTTCCTAATTGATTCTACTTCAAGATGGTAAGCAGAATTCAGTTGTAGATGTTTTGCAAGCCAAGATGGTGAAATGTCGCCTTTTGAATTGCCCTTTCTATTTCTAGCTATTTCGCAGTGATGCCCCGCTAATTGTTTTCATGAAGTTTCGAATTCGTCGATTTCCTGTTTTATTCGCAGTTGAGAGCTACAGCAGCTTTTAAAAAGCCGTCGCGTGCTGTTTTCAGTGTTCGAGAATAATTCCAAGTTACAAAATTAACGCAAATGTTCGTTTCCATGTTAACTTGTAGCGTGAGTGTATTTCTGTCCACGTTGGCCAAGCCGGAGTTCAGATTGGCAACGCTTGTTGGGAGTTGTACTGCTTGGAGCATGGAATTCAGCCTGATGGCCAAATGCCCAGCGACAAAACTATCGGCGGAGGAGATGATTCTTTCAACACATTTTTCAGCGAGACCGGAGCGGGAAAACACGTTCCTCGCGCTGTGTTTGTTGACTTGGAACCCACCGTCGTCGGTAAGTTTCACGATTTGTAATTTTAGCCATTTCCTGTGGGTTGTTCTAAAAGCCGGATCGGATTGCCGGAAAACCTGAATATCTGAAACCAAGGCCCGGGCGCGTACAAAGTTAACTATGAAGGGCACCTGACAATTCCGCCATTTTAGTGTTTACACAAGCGAGCGAATTTTCGATTTGTTGTAGTCAAGGTGACGTAACTCCGTAAACTGCCGCTTAGTAGCCCCCAATAACCCCCAGGTTATAGGCCTATCCCAGTTTGCAGAGTATGGCAAGTGCACGCACGAGTTCCTTTTTAAACGTTCGTTCGGTCGCGACGATTAATGGCTCTGCACGCGCGAGATCTCGTCGAGTTCTGCCATACTCCGCAAATTGGGGGCTATCTGCCTGTTAAAAAAATACATCCGATTTAATATAAGCTCCCCCGGGTATAAGCCCCCCTCTAGGTTTTCTTGTTTTTGAGTGATATTGATTCAATTTATTATGACTTTTTGAAGAATTAAAAACCAGTAATGCAAAGTGTATTTACATCAGCCCTGCTACAGCTTGTTTCAAAGCAGTTTTTCTGTTCCGATTATAAGTTTGTCCCCTAGGATATATAAGACCCTTTGTTAAAAAACCCTACAAAAACTCCTCAAAGGCCATTTCCAGTCTGTACTGTGCAATCTCTGCCTGCAATGTTTATCAAGTCATACAGGATGGAATGTAAATAAGCCAAAATGAAAATTACGGGTAAAAACTTACCTTTTTCTTCATTACTAACATCCAATGAACCTTGACGATATTTCAAACTGAGGTTTCAGCTCATCAAGAACTCCCAAATGAAACGACTGGTAATGGCAGACTTGAAAACTTCATGTATGCAGTTACCGAAGCGTAATGTATCAATGAATTCAAAACAGAAATGTAAGCAAACCCGAAGACTGTGCAGTAAGGACTGGACATGGCCTTTAAGAAGCTGTATAAGCACAGGGCTTATGAGCCGCAGTTTATGTTATCTATGGGCATCGCATTTCACAAGTTGAATCAAAAATAATGTGACAAATACCTTGGAGAATTATTCCTTGGTAAATAAGCTTGGATACAGAATGTTGGCCAGTGACGATGAACGGATATCCTGCTGACTTTGGCGCATACATCTAGAAAACCATCCATACCTTAATTGACGAATCAATCGGTCTTACCTGTTATTTTATTCTCTTTCTTTTTAAAGAGAAAAACTGAAACAATACATTTTCGACTTACATTTTTGAGGCAATGGATTGTTTACATAATTGGAATAGTGATAGTAAGTAAAGAGGAACTTCAAGTTTGAAATGAATTGTATTCATTATGGAGTTTTAAATGTGCCCTAAAAGATAGAAGTCAGTTCACTCAATTGTATAAAAATACAATTATGAAAATTCCCTTGGTAGTTTATCTTGTAGCATGCTTAATTTTCACCTGAACTAACTGAAACATAGTCATTCCAGGTTTTTAGGATTCCAGGTTTCTGGCATTCTGGGTTTTTTATATCAAACTTCAAACTCTTTACTTCATGCACCAATTCCTTACCGGCAAATTACCAAAGATTTTCGACTCTTTTTTCATTAAAACTTCAGACAAGCATAATGTTAACACTCGCTTTGCTACTAGGTCAACTTTTTATGTTCCAAAAATTAGAACAAACTATGGCAAGTTTAATATCCGATACAATGGACCTATATTATGGAACGAAATAGATGAGAGACTTAAGATTCTAACTTCCTATTCGTTTAAAAGAGAATTATCCCTGCATTTCATTAATTTCTACTAAGTTTTTTTTTTTTTTACTAATTGTTATATTCTGGTATTTCTGTAATTTTTTTTTTCTCTTTTTTTTTTTTTTTTTTTTCTTTTTCTTCTTACTGTTATTATTTACTTTCCTATTGTATATATATGTCTATGAATTATTTGTACTGTTATTTATTTCATTAATTAATTGTGTAAATGTAAATGTAAAATGCCTCTTTTCTGACCTTCTATTTATTATAAAGTAATAAATGGTGGTCACCCAACTAGTTTAGCTTTTTAGTTATTTTGGGTGTCCAGCAGCTGCATGTATTTTTAATTTATTTATTGTTCAATCATTTATTGTCAATTAATGCAGTTCAAATAAACCTTGTTGTTGTTGTTGTTGTTCTGGCTTTTAGGACGACCCTTTCCTGTTCATTCTCAGACAGAGAAGAAATAGCTTAGCAAGTTCGGATGTATTGTCAAACTTCATTGACAGATTTTAATTCTATCACAAAATTGATGTCTTGATATGAAAATTTTCAAATTTGTTGAATAGGTCCCGAGGCAGCATGTATACGTGCTATGAATTTAATAGTCTACAGGGTTTTTTATTCACATCTTTGTTGAAATTTTCTCCAAGTGTTTCAATTTTATTTCAAGTAATGCCGATTTTCGGCCAGGGATAATTTTATATGGTATCTACAGTGTATGAGACCCCAGCCAGGGACGGATGCAGGATTTTTCTTTGGAGGGGGTGCACCTCTAAAGAATGCTTAATTGATCGGGTTACGTAAGCAGAATATCAGTTATTAGAAAAGCGTAGGTCATATCAGGGAGGGGTTGCTGAAGCTTTCATTTTTAGTTCAGTAAAACTCTTGAATAAAATGAGACCCACATATTTTTCTGTTATCCATCAGTTCTTAAAAAAATTGACAAAACCTTTTGCGTTTACAGATGAGGTTCGTACTGGTACCTACAGACAGCTGTTCCATCCAGAACAGTTGATCAGTGGCAAAGAAGATGCTGCTAACAACTATGCTCGTGGCCACTACACAGTCGGAAAAGAAATGATTGATGTTGTTCTTGACAGAATCAGAAAATTGGTAAGCTACTTAAGTGAAACACACAAGTTTCATAGCAAGTATAACACTCTTTCTCATTGTTAAGGGAGTGTTAACCTTTGGAATGAATTTTGGGGTATTCAATGTTTGAAGTTTTATTTTGTCTTTCCTATCAGGCTGACAATTGCACTGGCCTTCAAGGCTTCCTCATCTTCCATTCCTTTGGTGGTGGTACTGGCTCTGGCTTCACATCTTTGCTGATGGAACGTTTGTCTGTGGACTATGGCAAGAAGTCAAAGCTGGAATTTGCCATCTACCCAGCACCACAGATTGCAACAGCTGTTGTTGAGCCTTACAACTCCATTCTGACGACTCACACCACCTTGGAACACTCTGACTGTGCCTTCATGGTGGACAATGAGGCCATCTATGACATCTGCCGTCGTAACCTGGACATCGAGAGACCAACTTACACCAACCTGAACAGGCTGATTGGTCAGATTGTGTCCTCCATTACTGCCTCGCTCCGTTTTGATGGTGCTCTGAATGTCGACTTGACAGAGTTTCAGGTATTTATCACTTGTGAATTATTACTTTGGTGGGACAAGCAGGTATTGATGTTCAGGTTAGACTAACGTTTTTATCTTTCATTTCTGTAGACCAACTTGGTCCCATACCCACGTATTCACTTCCCTCTGGCCACCTATGCTCCTGTTATCTCTGCCGAGAAAGCCTACCATGAGCAGTTGAGTGTCGCTGAGATCACCAATGCTTGCTTTGAGCCAGCCAATCAGATGGTGAAATGTGACCCACGTCATGGCAAGTATATGGCTTGCTGTTTGCTGTACCGTGGGGATGTGGTGCCAAAGGATGTGAATGCAGCTATCGCGACAATCAAGACCAAGAGAACTATTCAGTTTGTGGACTGGTGCCCAACTGGATTCAAGGTTTGTAATTTAAAATTATTATAATATTTCCTTTACATAAACCCATCCCAAAATGCTTGTTGCAAGAGAAAGTAAACCATATGTACAATTAAATTATCTATTAGATTATTTTGATGGGTAAAGGAAACTGATAACAATTAAACTCTATTTTTTACCTGGATGTGAAATTAGTTTGTTTCATCTCACTGTAGCCAGAGCTAAAAGGTGTCTTGCTATGGATGGAACCCAAATGTGAAACTAAATTATTTTATTGTACTGATAATTCACTGAATTATATTTTTCAGGTTGGCATTAATTACCAGCCTCCTACAGTTGTTCCTGGTGGTGACCTGGCCAAGGTTCAGCGCGCTGTGTGTATGTTGAGTAACACCACAGCTATTGCTGAGGCCTGGGCCCGTCTGGATCACAAGTTTGATCTGATGTATGCCAAGCGTGCGTTTGTCCACTGGTATGTGGGTGAGGGTATGGAGGAAGGAGAGTTTTCCGAGGCTCGTGAAGATTTGGCTGCATTGGAGAAGGACTATGAAGAAGTTGGTGTGGATTCTGTTGAGGGTGAAGGCGAGGAAGAAGAAGGAGACGAGTACTAGTCACATGATTTTCACCATCATCTTGTAAAACAAAACTGTGACGTAATTAAGCTTTGGAAAGTGAGCCAATAAAGATATTTTGTGTATCGTTTGTGCTGAACTGCTTTTTAGAGATTTGCTATATTTTTCTTTTGTTTTCTACATCATAGCCGCTGAAACTTGAATTCTCTACTTGCACTTCTACCCCCCAAAAAATTTGCATAGGCATTGTTTTAGATTTCCCTTGGGACATCTTCATGTCTCGGGAGAAATTGCAAACCATGATTGTGCAAAATTTTGGGGGTAAAAGAGGTGTATTATGGGATTCGTGCAAGTAGAGGATATGGTGATCAATACCTTGGAACTAAAGGCCATCTTATCATAATCATGACGATTGAAGTTCTGTTTGGGTACAGGGTTGCCGCTGGAGGTTGTAAACAATGACCCTACCCTGTTTAGGACAAAGGGAAACGTTTCTTTTTTACTATAGCGCTAACATCAAGTCCTGAAAATGATCTAGTGTTCACTGATGACCAGCGAAATAAATACTGATCAACGTTTCCGATTTTGGCCATGCTTAAAACCACGAAAATCTTGAAGTGAAGCCATGCTTTGTCCAGGACAACTTCAGACCATGTTTAGGGAAGACTGGGAAAATTATATACCCTGTTCAGGACTGAGGGGCCAAAACCATACCCTATAGCTATCCAGCGGCTTTCAGAAGAGAAAAGTATTTACCATGTGTGGAAGCCGCTTTCGAAATAACTGAACGAAATGGTATTTTTCTCAATAGCGTTTTATTTTTCCGTTTTACCACAATTTTACATTATTTCAACCGTATCACTAGTCGACATTTTGCCAATTCGTGTTGTAATACTAGACGTACGTTTCAAAAAATCACCCAAACAGTAAATCCATTTGAAAACAAACTTAGTTACAACTGAATTGATAATCAAATTTTAACCAATCGATTAGCTAATACTACCACACGGAAGACTACGATAAGATAAAGAGTGATCATTTGACCAAGTTTGATCCTTTTAGGTTGAACAGAGACGAAGTTATGGACCTTGAAATACGGTTGAAAATCCATAGAAACGTCTCGCCCAAAACCTGATAAACTTTCAAATTTTTTGTGATTTCTGCGACACTATTGAAAACGGCCAAGCAAAGTGATTTTCATTTCAGCTTCTTCCAAAAAATAGATCAAAGACAGAATTTTATTGTTGTGACCAAACTGATAAAATTTTTAAGAGTTAATATGATTTTGTGGGATTCTGTTTCAAAATGTGTGGATTTTGAACCATGTTTCAATGTCCATACCGTGGTCCCTGTTTGTTCCCTGTTCCCTCAACGTGATCTTTCATGTGGTGAAGTAGCCTCGAACCCAAAGGAAGAAAATTTTTAGTTGAGCCTTTCCATGGCCCCTTGTGTTTACAAGAAGTTTTTTGCAAGATACCTCCACAAGTTCCTTGCGCGCGTGGGCGCCTGGGTATGAGGCAGGTGGTCAAGTCGATTGGAAGAATTGGAAGTCGATTGGTTAAAATCTGAATCTTGCCCCAGTCCCCTGCGCAAATCCGGAATGGCACATTGCAGACAGAGGAGGCATCCCCAAGAAACTCGATCACGGGTGGCAAATCTTGAAAAGTTTGCGCTCAATTGTTCACGTTATTCTTAATCTTCCTCATTTGAAGCCACCCTTGTTTTCAACGTCTGCCTGGTTACTAAGCCCCTTGGAGTGTTCTCCTCAGAATCAGAACAGAGACTTTCAATTAATGTTTAAAAAGATTTTCCTTTAAGGATTTTTCCATTTTAACTGATGTATACTTTATTCACATACTCGGTCAAATTGATCGTCAAAACATACGCTGTGCCGGCCGCAACGGCCTTAAAGCTGATTGGTTCACGCGATGAATTTAAACCAATCAGATTACGTTCAGACCGCTTGAAGCGGGAAAACCATCGAGGTGCGTACGAGCGAACAGCAAGCTTTGAAGTTCAGTTTCACACAAAACGCATAGTTTTCAGAGAGAAAAATTATGGAACGCCAACACTGTTTTATGTTAATTTGCCTAATTATATGCAGTGGTTATCTTATGATATGCAGTGGCTATGTCATTATATGTGGTGCCTTCGTCATTATATGCAGTGGTTATCACATTATATGTCGTGCGGTTGTCGTTATATGAAGTGAAGTCGTCATTATACGAGGTGCTTTTGTCGTTATATGAAGTGAATTTGTCGTTATATGAGGTTCTTTCATCATTGTATAAGGTTCTTTTATCATTATTTGTGGTGCCTTTTTCATTATATGAGGTACTTCTGGCATTATGTGAGATGGTTATTTCATTATGTGGAGTACTTTTGTCATAATGTGAGGTGCTTCTGTCATTATATGAGGCAGTTATCTTATTATGTGCAGCGGTTATGGCAGTATGTGTGGTCCTTTTGTCGTTATATGCGGTGCTTTTGTCGTTATATGCGGTGCTTTTGTCATTATATGAGGTTCATTTGTCATTATATGAGGTTCATTTGTCATTATATGCGTTGCTTTTGTCATTATGAGGTTCATTTGTCGTTATGATGATGAGACAGATTCTGAGGAAAACTGGGTACTAGTTTATTGGCAAACCCGTAATGCAATGCACGCCCATTTTGGCCGCCATTTTGTTTCTATAACTTTCAACTTTGTGAAGCTATGGCCAGTACCATGTCGACAATCTTAAAGCAAATTAATCTTGGAGGTCTTATAGAGAAATTTGAAAGTGAAAAAATTTCTCCAGACCTTGTTTGCAAGTTGTCAGTACACGATATAGAAGCCTTGGGTGTAAACTCTCGCAGTGATATCATGGCTCTTCGAATAGAATGCGCCAAGTTTGGAGAACAACCACCGTGTAAATTTCAGGGAACTTGTGGCGCTCCCGTTTTCTTCATTCCAAAGTTTGTGTTAGATAATTTACTAGAAGAAGGATTCACAATCAAGGAGATTTCTGCGATACTTGCCGTGTCCGAGAGTACAATTTACCGAAGGATGAGCCAATATGGACTGAGTAAGTTCGAATTTTCTAGCATTTCAGACAAGGACCTTGATACAGAAGTCGAGAAAGTAGCCGTAGAATTTCCGTATTGTGGGGAAAACTTTATCAAACAAATACTTTTACAAAAGGGCGTTAAAGTGCAAAGGATGAGAATCAGAGACAGCATACACAGGGTTGACCACGATGCAGTCATTGCCAGAAAGAAAGGAAGATTACATCGACGTGTTTACAATGTGAAGGGACCAAATCACCTCTGGCACATGGACACAAACCATAAGCTTGTACGCTGGTACTTTATTATTGTAGGGGTAATCGATGGATTTAGTCGCTTGCCTGTCGAATTGGAATGCACAAACAACAACAAGGCTGAAACCATACTTCAGTGTTTTCTAAAAAGTGTGGAAATGTACGGACTGCCAGAGAGAATGTGTTGGTTGCAGACTACATTATAAGAAAACGGGGTACAAACAGAGGAAGTATGATTACTGGTAAAAGTACACACAATCAGCGCATAGAAAGACTATGGCGTGATGTTTTTGAAGGTGTCTTGAGTCTGTATTACCAATTGTTTTATTTCATGGAGGAGAAAGGTATATTAGATCCATTTAACAACCTTCACATTGCTGCTCTCCATCATGTCTACATGCCAAGGATTAATGAAAAGTTGGAGTTGTGGAGAAATGCATGGTCCAGACACCGTATAAGAACAATCAAATCCTCTCCTCTTCGCCTATGGGTTGCTGGCCAGCTACAGAATCCAGTTGGTATTGAGCCTGACAGTGTTGATTTGGAATATTATGGTGTGGAAGGAGTGTTGCATGATGAAGAAGATGGTGACAGCAGACCAATTTTTGAGATGCCAGATATTCTCAGTGATCAATGTTCACAATCCCTAAGAAACCAAGTTCTACCAGGTTGGACCTCTACCAACTATGGAATTGAGGTTTATTTAAAAGCACTAAGCATTATTGAAAATTTCGTTCAGAGCCATTGATCATTGTGGTAATAGCTGAACAAGTTTAAGACAACAGTTTACTCCTTTCCTGTTTTTTTTTATGCTACAGAAACCGTTACACAGTACAACACAAAAGAGGACACAAAGTGAAAGAGTGATAGCTGTAGCAGAGAATCAGGAATTTGGCTAAGTTCTTTGTAGATCACTGTTGCAGCCAAATTGTATCAATTTTGAGAAGTAGATACCTGTATATGTTTTGCTGGGTCTATACAAAATTGTAAACCTCCACTGGACACTCTTGGAAATCGCACTACAGAAATCGAAATTTTTTTTATTTATAACCGTAAAGGCCATGTATAAGCTGCACCCATAGATAAGCCGCACCCCCAATTTAGAAGCTCATATTTTGAAAAAGAAAAATACTTGACAAAGTTTGAATGTCCAGTAAGGTAATTCAAGTTATCCAATGTCACATCAGGCATGGTCCTTGACCTCTGCTACAGTTGGTGCTTAACAAATCTTTCTGTGCTAATATTAGGAATTAGATCAGTTACAATACTCCAAATTTAAGCCCTTACATGTAGATCTGGAGGGGATATAACTTACAAATAAAGGGGTATTATCATAAAAGTCTCAAGATGGCTAATTTGAGGGGGCCTGATTTTACAATGGTTTTAATGTTTGAAAATAAGGAGTTGGGTGGAAAAATGCATGTGTAGCAATAGCCTTTTGGCAAAGTAGAGGTTAGTACATTATGCTACAAGGATATTGGATTACTATGTGAGCCTTCGGTGTTGGCTTCTGTGTTCATTTCTTGTTCAATAGTGACTTGATTGGCTCTGTTAAATGACTGGCAACTACATTATTGTTGTACTTTGTTAAGGTACAACTGTACCTACAAATTTAGCAGCATTAGTGCTTATGTTTCTTGTGAAAAGATCAAACGAGATTCATTTATTATATTTCCATTTTATTTTTTAACTTGTTTTCATAAAAAAAAAAAAAAACCCATCTCATCTGAAGACAGCAAATAACTTTATAACAAGACCTTTTTAAAATATCCAAAGAGAATGGGGAAAATCTTATCTTTGAAAAAAAATGTAATGTTTCAACAAGCAAGCACCTTTCCATGACAATAATAATATTTCAACCGTAGACAGGGATTGCTCATGGTTTTAAATAACTCCAAAATATGCATTACAAAATGCAAGATCAAATGCATTGAACAACTCTTTTTCACCGAGAAGTGGTGTGGACACAGAACCACGTACAAGCATCAAAGCATTGATACATGTGTTAGCTGATGGGAAAAATAATGTGTTCTCGCAAAAATCTATTGAAGGGTGCATCTTGAAGCCCAAGACTGGCTCTTCGTCTGTGCCAGTTGTAAACCGCAGTACATGACCCAGGGTCACTCCTTGTCGTCTCCCACCTGCAATGTATACAGGAATGTTGTTAGTTGGTTTAAACATGCATAATGCACAATAATTTTGCCACTTGCTCACTGAGGTACAAATAAATGGACATACAGTGTAAATAACTTGCATACTTAATTTACATACATGTAAACTTACATATTTACAGAAGATGTTCACTTGACAGCACTTGACTAAGATCAAGTTTAAGAGTGATTCATTGATTTCATGTACTAAGACAACTAAATAATGTAACCTATACCAGAAAAAGATGTCAAGGAAAGTATAATTCTGGGATTAAAGGATCATAAATTTTCCTCCATCTTTTGAGCTAAGATGAATTGGACTTCCTGTCTAACCAAATTTCAGTTTCAATAACTGATTGACCTTTTGATTGTAATTTTTTTATAGGTTCTTTTCAATTTATTTGAAGCTAATGGTTCATTTAAATTTGATTAGTTATTGCCTCTCGAGTTTATGTTAGAGTTCCCAACTTATCCCACACAAAAGAAAACTGACTTGCAGCTTCCCTCAAATACTTGATGAATGAGGCATACACCTCATTTTCAAATCTCCTGTTGTTCGATCCTTCTGGGGAAAATGTTGGTTTTAACAATGTTGTCAATTTCCTCAATGTGAGTATGCTTGCTGGGCTGGGACGTAATAAATACAGGAATATTGGGAGACGCTTTCCAATCTAAAAAAACAACAACAGCACATAGTCTTGTGTACAAGTCAAGTACAACTATTGTTTTTATTAGTATGAAATCATCATTGGGGGTTTCATTTTTGTACCTGATATATTCCAAGCTTTGATAAACCTCTTCTGAGGTATGCAATACATGGAGAGGGCACTTCACTACAAAATATCTCTTGAAGGATATCTTCCTTTAAAAACCTGGGCATTTTCCCATTCTGTAGGATGCTCATTCCTGTTACAAACATGTGATAAAACAAAGGTTATTTACACTTTATTGCTATCATAGGTTTCCACTTTTACTACAACTTTGTCACTCCATTTACAATCCAATTTGTAAAGTTCTCAAATAGACCACTCAAGCTTTCTTAAAATCATATGATCATTCCAATATCTAGGAAATTATTACCTCAGATTTATATCAGACTAATCGAAATCTGTTAGACTACTATCAGGAATAACTACAAGAAAAGAAATTATCTCTTCCTTCACTTAAAGTGGAACACCTGCAAAACTGATAACTCAATTTGTTTCACACAAGAAGGACTAAGAAGCTGCAGCCAGTAAACTACTACTAACCCATTATGACTCCCATTGTCTCATATTCTTCCTTAAAATCCACCCGCAGATCACAATCAAAATACTTCTCCTTCACTTGGTGCAATATGAGGTCAAAGAATTCCTTCCTTGGGCCACCAAAATGTTGAGCTTCCTATAAAAACAATGCATTTAGTTAAAAGATGTGAAATATATCCCAACATGTTTTCTTGACTCCAAGATCTCCTGACCAACAGAGACTTTACAAAGTGACAGCTCATTTTTTTCATAACATGTAGTAAGCAAAATAAAAGATAATATGACAAAAGGATATTAATTGCACTGTCAGCCCTTATGGAGTTGGGTATTTTATGAACAATTATTTAAAGTGGTACTATGATCAAAATTGCGACTCTCCAATTTAACCCATTTTAGGATATAAACAAGTGCTTAGTATGAGAAGAAAAATACCGCTTACATTTTTTAAATATCTCTTTTCGTTCCAGAGATATTCAAGTTTTAAATATATACAAATTAGCTCAGTAATGATGTCATACACTCAACCAAACTTTGATCAAATATATGAAAGCCAGATATCTCAACCAATGTATATCAGAAATGTTTGATTCTTGGCAGCAAGATTCCAGAAGGTGTGCTCTACAATATACAATTATCAATTATGTGAGTGAGTGTATGAGTGTACCAAGTTTCAATGAGTAATAATAAAAATAATAATATAATAATAATAATAAAAAAAAAGTTTCAATGGTTTCCGTAGCAAATTGATTGAGATAGCTTCATTTATATATACGAGGTCAAATTGGGTTGAGTAGATGACGTCATCAGTCTCCTGATTTGCATATTTTCCCAATTTTTTAAACTTCAATATCTCTGGAACTAATAAAGATATTTGGAAACGGTAAACAGCATTTTAAATCTCTTCTATATGATTCAACCAAAAAATTAAAGGCAAAAATTTGATCATAGTACCACTTTAAAAAAATGCAAATTACAGAAAACATGTATAGACCTTTATCTTAACCACATAGAAAATAGCTCACATGATTTTATAAAAAGGAAATGCAGAAAAGTAAAATTAAATTGTAATAGTTCATGACTTCTCCCTCATGAAAATCTGAGGCATAAAAAGAAATATAGGAAACCCATTATTTATAATTATTGCAATGTTTATGTTGTTATTTGAAATATTTTTTGAGTTTAACTAAATTAATTTTAGATAAATTAAAATTAAATGAGAAAACTTACTTCGCCATAGAACTGAACTTGCAAAGTTAGTCTCGGATTCTTGATTAGGCTAATTTCATCTTTAGCTGTCTCCAGTAGATTGTGCCTGTCGACAAGAATGAAATTAACATCTCCCTCCACGCTCTCAAAAACAGTTGCAAGTTCCAGAGCCCTGCCAGTGACTATTTTGCTCTGCAAACATCGAAGAATCTCAACAGGATTTCCACTGTTTGCATATTCTTTAGCAACTTGCTCCACAATATCCTCAAGGTCAGTGCTGCTCATATCCTGGCTGGTTTCCTCATTGCCTGCACCATCCATGCCACTGGTTTGAGGGGATGTCTGCACATTTATTCCCAGTTGCTGATTGGCTGCATGATTGTTTTGAGATGAAGGAGTTGCACTGGCTACAGGTGGCCTGTCTTGCTGTGATGGGGTTTGGTGGGCTGTAGATGTTGAAGACGACTCTTGACTGAAAGTGACATTTGTAGGTTGTTGTGCTGCATTATCGTCAATATTCAGCAGGGACTGAGTGGTAGGGTCTACATTCGTGCTGGCTGAGAGTTCTGCAGAATCATCATCACTGTCATCGAAAAGGTTTGCAGTGCAGTTGGAAGAATGTTTCCTTAGCTCGCTCACAAGAATTGCTTTCTGGCACCAACGGCATTTCTCTTTCAACTGAGACCCAGCAGTTTTAGGCTCTAGAGACCTGGTGCTTAGGCTTTTCTGAATAGGCCTCAAATAGATTTTTGCTTGCCCACCCAAAGTGGATTTCAGATCTCGGACAGACCACGAACTTGCGATGACTGTCAGGTCCCTACAATTCGCCAAGCACTGCAACATTTCAAACCCACCACACCTACGGAGTTGAGGGAAGCCTTCTGGTGTTCCGTTATCATCCTTGGCATCACTTGTCACCTTTTCCAACACGTCTTCCTCTGTGTCATCTACAAAGAGCTTTATTTTTTTATACCCCAGCCCAGCGAGCTGTAGTACCTATGTAAGACAGCCAAAACAGTTGATGTAAGAACCACAGATTATAGTGTAAGATTTACGAGTTCATTTGAAATCCCCCCCCCCCAAAAAAAAATAATAATAATAATAATAATAATAACAATAAAAAACACGGGAATGAATAACACTACATACAAGAATAAAAATAAAAGCTACAATAAGCTAAATGAAACATAATGACAGACTAACTTCCGAGTTGGGATTTCTAATTGGATCTCGATTTAGGATTATAAGTTGGATTTTCGAGTTGGATTTCAAGTAGGATTTGTGAGTTGGATTTTGAGTAGGATTGTATAGTTGGATTTGGTAATGACAGAGAATAAACCAAATTTTTGAAATATATACATGCTGTAAGAATAAACAATGATCTGGTGTTGCCCTAACCAACAAATAAAAGCTAACCACAGGCAAACCGGAGTGGAACTAACTGCAGCGAGCTGGAGGGGAACTAACCGCAGGCAAACCAGAGTGGGGCCAACCGCCAGCAAACAGAAAACACGGCACAAAATCCAATTCGAAAGCGCAACTCAAAGTCTAACTCGAAACCCTAACTAGGTAAATAGGCAACCTCAAACATAGAAAATATTTCAAGCAAATAATACTGACAAAAACTACTCAAAAACTAAAGAACTTAGTCTTTAAAAATGGCCTCTAAACAGTGCAAAGATAGTAGACAAGGTACTTGAAAACAGGAAGTTGTGTTACAAAAGCTGTCAAAATCTAATACCTGAGTAAGGTTTCGAGTTACAGATTTCATAATAGTGATATAGAGAGTCACATCATGCTAGTAACAATGACCAGAACAGTAAATAAATTAAATTAGGGACTTAAAAAATATCCTTAAACAATGGTCACACCTGTTTTTCAGCAGAGGACGGGGTTTTACTCGCAGAGCGAGACGCAAGGCAAACAAATTGTACAGTCCATGTCCTTCGAGGACAGGAGTTTTTTCGTTTCTTTCCTCGTCCAGAGCTACTTGTAGTGCTTCTCCGACCATTGCCGCTTGGCTGAAATAACAGACTCCTCTCTTGGCTCACGGAATCCCTGTAGCTCAAATCTGATCCTGTTGCAACCGCATTTTCTTCGCCCTCATCCCTCTGCCTTACATACTTGGTGCAAAGATCGCGGAGTCGAACACGGTCGCCAATTGTGTTCACACCAAGTCCAGCCAAGGCGCTATCAGACATAGATAAAACAACCTCTGGGTGCACTCTTTCATCTCTGAATCTGTCTGTAAAGGTGCCCAAGTTTAACTGACTTAAAATAGAATCCATGATGAAGAAAATCGACGAAGATCACAGAGAAGATCGTTCGATCACCGCCTTCAAAAATGGCGCGAAATAAGTAAGCGAGCTTTGCAGTGTGGGTTTCTTAAACTCTTACCCAGATCTCCTCAACCAACCCTAGAGTTCATCACAACATAACGACTACTAAAGCACCGCATATAACAACAAAAGCACCTCATATGATCCCTCATATAATGTTGAAGAACACAAGCGCTGCATGTAATGACAAATGAACCTCATATAATGACAAATGAACCTCATATAATGACAAATGAACCTCATATAATGACAAATGAACCTCATATAATGACAAAAGCACCGCATATAACGACAAAAGCACCGCATATAACGACAAAAGGACCACACATACTGCCATAACCGCTGCACATAATAAGATAACTGCCTCATATAATGACAGAAGCACCTCACATTATGACAAAAGTACTCCACATAATGAAATAACCATCTCACATAATGCCAGAAGTACCTCATATAATGAAAAAGGCACCACAAATAATGATAAAAGAACCTTATACAATGATGAAAGAACCTCATATAACGACAAATTCACTTCATATAACGACAAAAGCACCTCGTATAATGACGACTTCACTTCATATAACGACAACCGCACGACATATAATGTGATAACCACTGCATATAATGACGAAGGCACCACATATAATGACATAGCCACTGCATATCATAAGATAACCACTGCATATAATTAGGCAAATTAACATAAGACAGTGTTGGCGTTCCATAAAAAATCGGCCTACTTGTTATAAATGGGAAGAATACAGACAAAAAATTCGGATTTAGACTTGAAGATAGGCCAGAAGCAAGAGCACGATCCATAAGAAACAAAGAAAGCAAGTTCTTGTCGTCTTTACAAGAAGCTAAACGTCGTTCACTTGATTGAAGTACCGCGGGAATTTTACACCGACGATAAACTGGAAATTGTAAGTTTGTTAAATATTATGATTATCTATGGGTTCTTAACTCATTGGCGATTATTTTAAGAGACATTGTAGCTATATCGGCAAAGTTCTGCACCTGTTCAGAACATATCGGTCCGGTTTTTACAGTTATAACATTTTCAGCGCGCAGTAAGTCTTAAGTTCTTACTTGTATTCTTGAAAACGTTATTAAATTTGTTAGTCATCAGGATGTTATTTGGCCTTGTATATTGATAATCTTTACATTAACCCTTTAAGCCCCAAGGGGTCTCCCTTTGATGAGTAAAATCGTCTGGCGTTAGACAGAGTAAAATCTATAAGTCACTCTTGGGGAGTAAAGAATGCGTGTACCTAAGTGCCAACCGTTTTCCTACGACATGGGAAAACGGAATTCGAACTTCCAGTTTCGTTTTTTGTTTACCTACGCCATCGAAAAAGGGAATTTGAATTTCTATTTTCGTTTTCCTACAACATTGAAAACGGAATTCGAACTTCTAGTTTCGTCTTTCGTTTCCCCGGATTTCGTACAACAGAATTCCAATTGTCATTTATGTTTTTCATCTTCTGTTTTCGGAAAACATTTTAAAAACGGAATTTGATCTTCGATTTTCGTTTCCGTGTTTTTTCCGTATTTTGCCTGAACCGGAAGAATGTCGGTGTCACAGTGATGTGTATCCCCATACTCATATCACTAGTGATATGTGTATCTCCGGTAGGAATACACAAAACACTGAAGTTTTGTATCCGCGCCTTCAAATTTTACAAGGAAAACATGGCGGGTGCGAGTGATAGATCTATTTTTCCGGTTCAGGTAAAAGACAGAAGTGACAAAAACAAGGAAACGAAAAACGAAAATTGAAGATCAAATTCCGTTTTTCAATGCCTTACGAAAACAAAAGACGACAAACGGAAATGACAATTAGAATTCTGTTGTCCAAAGTCGTGGGAAAATGAAAAACGAAAATAAAAGTTAAAATTCCATTTTCAACGTAAAAGAAAAACGGAAAACAAAAATGAAATTTCGAATTCCCTTTTCCGATGGCGCAGGTAAACGAAAAACAAAATTGGGAGTTCGAATTCCGTTTTCCCAAGTCGTAGGAAAACGGTTGGCACTAAGGTACACGCATTGACTTTTATCGGGAATATTGTTTAACAAAACAATAATCCCTGAAAAAAGTCATGTTAATACCCTATTTACAAGTAATAAAATTATTTCAAAAATTGAAAAAAAAAAAAAAGAATACAAGCAGTGGATTAATTCTTTAACTTATGTTCATCCACTCTTTCAAATTGTATTTAAAATTGTTAATATTAATGTAATTTCCAAAAAGGTGTTGGTTAGCCTGCGTGCAGCCATCGATCTACAACAGAGGGCTGCACGCCGGCTATTAAACTTGAGGAGTGTTTGAATACTAAAAGCAAATCAGGAATACTAAAAGAGAAATCTATTGACAAAATTGAGAAATGAAAGCTAAACTTTAACAGGGACTTCGTTACGAAAAATGAAGTCATCGTTGGCTTTAGTTACCAAAGCGGTAACAATAAACTGAGAAGACTTGACATGATAAATGCAATATCTGCAGCAGATATTGCATTTATCATGTCAAGTTCACAAGCTATTGTAAATTGATTGAATGCTCTCGACCAATCACATTTTTCAAAGTGAGTCTGATGTATAGTAGTTAAAGGTAGTTAGGTGGGAGCCCCTTAAAGGCCATTTCCAGTCCGTACTGCGCAGTCTCGGGATTTGTTTACATTTCTGTTTTGAATTCGTTGATACGTTACACTTTGGTAACTGCATGAAGTTTTTGAGTCCGCCATTGCGGGTCGTTTTGTTTAGGAGTTCGCAATGAGCTGAAACGTCGGTTTGGAATATCGTCGAGGTTCGTCTACTCGTTATTATTGTTTTGCAAGGATAACAGATGTTAATAAGGAAGAAAAAGGTAAGTTTTTACCCGCAATTTTCATTTTGGTTTGTTTACTTTTCATCGTGTGAGGCGGAGATTGCACAGTACGGACTGGAAATGGCCTTTAAATAGGGATAACCTCTGGGTCCTCCGTTTCAGGATTGGTTCTGAATAAAGTATTATTATATACCATTCATTCATGAGTAACGCTGTCACGGTCAGGTCACATCATGGTCTGGCTGTCACGGTATTCTGTCGAGTGGATGACGTGTCTTCGTTGGATGGTTGGGTTCTCAATCTCCTTTGTACGCCCGCAGCACTTGCGGTTACTACACAGCCCGAAAAAATCTTTTCTAAAGTTGGGTATGTAACAAGCAAAAATCAGTGGATTGAACAGCGAGTTCATGTACTTCATCAACTCTGTGACAATGGTAAGGATCAGGATTGTATCAGGAGAGACACCAGCCAGGCAGTCATAGGAGCGAAGCATAGAAATGAAAACAGTAGGCCCCCAGAAAATGGCCACACCCAGCGAAAGTGCACACAACATGCAGTTGACTTTTCCTTTGGCACTGGCCGTCTCTTTACTAATGACACCACTTCTGTAGTCTCTCTTCAGATACACGAAGGTCAACAGGAACAGAATCACCATGACAACCAGAGGGACTAGGAAAGCCAGCACAAAGTAGAGGGTGGTCGACAGCTGTCCGCTCCAGTTCCTGTAAAAATCACACAGCTTGGGAACGCTGCAGTTTTTAAACTCGTCCGTAACATTTGGCCAAACTTCTGGAATCTCCGTATAAAGGACACTCTGTGCACTGTACACGAGAGGTGCGGAGCATACTCCAGCGAATAACCACACACCAAAAACCACTAGAAATGGAGTACGTCGTGACATAAGACCTTTTATAGGAGATGACGCGTCACGATACACGTCAACAGCAATGACAACAAGCGTGACAAAAAACGCTGCGCCGCAACCAGAGGAGGAGAAATGCAGAAGCTTGCATGGAATAGCTGACTTCTCAGTACTGAACACTACACTGAGATAAATTAACGGTCCCAAGGTCAATAACCTGAATATCAAATCCGCCACGGACAAATGAAATACGAAGAAGTTTGACAAGTTCTTTAGTACGCACTTGTTTCGCAGCATGACTCCACAAACTGTAGCGTTTACAACAATTCCAAGGAAAATCAGGAAGAAAACTGTTGCCTCTGATGCTTTGGCAATTGTTTTGGCCGTGTCACATGTCATCATCAGGATATCGTCTTGGTCTGCCGAGGGCGACATTTTTAAAAAAGCTAGAGAGAGCAGAGGGCTCAGCGATCTGGTGTACTTTTCTGTTTTCGGTTTCTTTCTTTGGTAGAGATGTTTCGGTTTCTCACACTCCTGAAACAAAAAAAACTATTAGCATAAAATGAAATAAGGAATGATGTTCTTGTTTTACGTAGGAATATTAAGTCTTCGATAAGTGTTCATGTTATGCACCAGTGATTTGAAACCCCCGCCACCCCCCATTGGGAAATACCCGGGGCATTCACTTTTACTACATTGAAATGTAGTGAAAGCCCCGCCTCGCGGAGAAACAATTCAGAGCGAACTCCCCCGCCCTCTAAACATCAAGCGCAGTTCATTAAATAGATTTTAATTTTTTAACAACTGGAACTTTCACAGGATTTTTCTTATACCACTTGAAGACAAGGTTAGTTAACCAAAGCAGACCGCTGTTTAGGCAAACATAGCTTCTTCGTCAGTTGTTCAGCCTCCATGTTTTGTGCGAACATGCAACTAGAACCCAGTCTTCTAAGAGAGGTTGCGAACCACGAGTGAAATCCCCACCAAATTGAACCACCCGGCAAAAAAATCCCTCTCTTGAGCAGCCAAAAGTAAATAAATGCCCTGGGCGCTAAATAGGATGTGGCATTGAAACGTTTATATTATAACGCAACTTCCTCTGCACTCCTCCTGTAAGTATAATTTTTCTTCACGTGACTGTCGTCAAAGATTGTTCACGAGTTGCGTGAGTCACACAAGAACAGGTGACACGTGACACTCCAGGTCTTGACATTCCTCGGAAAAGTGCCTTTACACCACGCGAGACGCGCTTGCCACGCAACGCTTCGATTGCTTTTATTACCTAAACAGATTAGAATGGGATGAATAAACGTTTAGAAACCATGTGTTGAATAGCTGTGGAAACGTTTCATCTTGCCTAATTTTAGTAATAACACCCTCGTGGACAAACTCTGACAGGTTTTACTAATTGCGCAAACTATGTATGTCTTGTATTGCGATTTATAGCTTGTATAACGGGAGGGGGAGGGGAAAGGCTATATTGCGATGCAATAAGCTGGCCAGAATTACATGATCATTAGCATCAAAATTATCTGAGCCATATTATTGTCTTAGGTTGAAACTTCTAGCTGTGGAAGTTATGAAGGCTATTTATTAAATTTTACTTTTTGTTATGAATAATAAATTACGGTACAATGTGAATGAATATACGTATTTCATTCATCGTTTGTAAAATCTACGGACTGCTATATCTGAATATCTTACCCGTCACTATATAATTGATGTGGGCATGCGTATTTTATTTTCTACTGATATAGTTTGCAACAAGACTTTCATGGGTCTTTGAAATCTCCCCTTGGGATCGGCAGCTGCTTGAAGGTTCTACGATTTCATCGACATCAGCGAGGAACGATCTTCTTTGAAGACTAAAACGCTCTCAGAAGCTACACTAGGTACTCACCGGTGTTCATGTGAAGTCCGCAGCCTTTAATAAAGCAATGGTAGAGGCTCATCTAATCTTTATCGACGCGAGGACTCGCGGAAGACACAAGAGTCAAACGACAGGATAAACCTGATACCATGAGGAACATGATCCGGCCTGGTGTGATAATAATGTCATTTATAGACCGTGACACGGGCTTCTGATCGTGACTAAACCAACCTTAACAAAACTGACAAAAACTAAAATAAGAGGCTAATGCTTTCTGTATGATATAACCTGATTATCGGCGGCCATCCCATGGGGTCGACCCACGGGCATCCCACAGGCGACAAAAATAAGTCCAAGTATACCCCTGGGGAATACTCAAGGGATTTGCACACACTCAAACACCATACCTGCAGGGCATGTAATGGAAAGAAACGTAAAGAAAGAAAATTAAACTAAATTCGTTGCAAAGGAAAGGAAAGCAAAGGAATGACACGTTACTTTCATATTTATACATATTTACAAATGTCTGAAATCTGAGTACGTATACCGTAAATGGTTCTTTGGATAAATTTATATTGTAATGTCATACTACGTCATCCACCGAGCGCTCGCGCTGTGGAAAAGCAGAGGGCCCGAAGCCGTTGCCTTAACTTTGCTTGTAGTTTACTCTCTTAAATGGTCGGTCACCCCCTTTTTTCCATGTACTGATTTTATTTACAATTCTCGACTGATTGTTAACTCAATGTGGGAAGTTTAAAAATGTTCAAATTTTCTGCCCACACGACATCGTTTCCTGTCATCTTGCGGCTGTTGGGCAAGTGCAAATGTGGACCCATTAAGTGAATACATTCACTTAATATTTGGCAGAGGCACCTTCACTTCAGAGATTTATTTAGATTTAGCGTGTTCTTCTGGGCATGTTATCTCCAAAACGAAGTCGGTGACCCCATTTTTTTTACATTTCTGACATTAGCAACTCATTACCTCCTTACAAGCATTATTTATTTTGGTTTCGTTAACTGTCAGAAACATCCTCATTTTCGTCGCTGTCGTTTTCGTCGTTTTCTTCTTCGTTGTCTCCTTCATAATCATCCTCTTCTTCTTGTTGTTGTTCTCTTTTTTTTATTGATGGATTCATCCTTGGCCAATTTCCTCACTTTTAATGCAGCCAAATACCCTTCAGTTTGTTCTATGTTATCAACAACCTCCATTTGGATGAGATATTCCAGTGCTTTGAGGCGGGAATCGAGGGAGCAGCTTAACATTCCCAAGCTGCTACCCGCACACAGTTTCCCTTCAAGGTTTCCAGCTAAGAAGGAATCAACAATCTTTATCCCTTGAGTTTGCAAAATCAACTTGTGAGCTTGTTTAATTCTCATTTTCTTTTCCCGTTTGATTTTCCGTTTCCTTTCTTGAGCAGCAAGGGTTTGTGATAAGGGTTAGGCCTGTGATAAATGCAGTGAAGGTTGGGTCGGACCAAAGTTTGCAAGGGTACCAGCTCCATACCAGGACACTGCATGAATGCCTTTAACACGCCAGCCACTATAGACGGAAAACTGAGATAGGTAGAAGATTTCACACCCAGGGAAACCATCAAAAAGCTTTTTAAAGCTGGTTCAGTTTCTTCAAATGACACAGACAAGTTAAAAGGACTGTCCAGTGATTTGTGTGTGGAGGAAAAATATGCTGCTTTGTATGTGAAACACCTTGAGGGGCTCAAAACAGTAGTCAGCATAAGACAAAATCATTAGTAAGAAGGCAGTTTTTGGCAGTTTTGGGAATATACCATTGGAAAGAGATAACTTAATGTTAAAGTTATAATTTCTGTAAAATCTTAAATCCGAATCTAATAATATTCATAAGAGGTTCCGGCCTTTAGCCTGGGTCATAACGAAATCAAACTGCATCAGTTGAAGAATTCCCGTCTCTTACTAAGTAAAGTGTGCTGAATGTATACTGGATCACGGAACAAAGGTGTATTAAACGCAAACGAATATTGATGTCAGCGGTAACAGCTGTCAGTGCGCCACATGTTCTGGTCTCGTCGGGCGTAACATCCATCCTCTGCAAGTAGTTTTACAGTTCTGTAATTGAAAACTCGCATTCCAGTTTATCTTGGCTTCGTCTCCACATGAAAAAGGAATAGCAACGAGCCTTGGCTTGTATGACACGAAAGGAGGGTGAAGATCTTTCTCTGTATTTTGGTCGCCTTTTGGGAAAGTCAAGGTGAGAAAGTTTACATCATGCTAGCATAGGCAATATCTAAACTGCGCGCATTTCATTAAAGGCACAGGCATAAGGGACTCTAAAGGTGCGTTCTGTATACATTTTAAAGTTTCATGTACGTTTTAATTAATTTTGTGGATTGATTGTTAGCTACATGAAGTGAATCAACCAAAACGTCCAGTAAATAAATTAGCCTTTCTTGTACTTTAGTTTATTCTTCGGTAGGAATCGAGCAATATTAAGAAGTGGTAGTCACGATAACTTACCGAATTCTCAGAAATTTTGCACGCAATCTTGCTTAAAGGTACTGTCGGAATACGTTTAAATCCTGGTAAATTAAATCTTGAAGCGAAAACGAGAAAGGTTAGAGCTATCAAGTGTTCGGGTAAAATCAGAAAGAAAGTAACCTGGAAGGGAATAGAAAAAATGGCTATTGTTATCGGGGCTCAGATATAATATTTAACTGCGTTTCTTTCGAAATTTGTGGAAACGGCCAGTATCAGCTGCGAAAGCGAGCTAACTTGATGGCGAATCGAACGACTTCTTCAGGAGTTGTTCAAAATAATTAACGCCGGAACAAAACATCGATGTGTTATCCTTTATGTGGGTTTTCCTCGGTTCTTGGGCTGCCAAGCCTTAAAATGTCCCTGTCGACAGCACGTAAGATGTCTTGATATATCTATTCGAGAGAGGTTCGAACTATTGAGGTAACGAGGTCTTGTGATTCTTGTGTTATCAAATTAATTCTGGCCTACAGTTGATGTAGAAACTGAGAAGATGCAAGTTGCAACATAGTAAACGAATTGTTCGCTTGTTCGTGACGATGTAGCAAATATCGCGTCTGTTTGGCTTTCTCAAAAACAGCTTTTGAGCATTTTTTTGTTAAAAAGGTATGTTCAGTTGTGTCTTTTAATCTGTTATTTTCCAACCCTCAGTTGCTACATTTAAGGTTGCACGCAATTTATGGTAGATCGTTTCTTTGAGCTGGTTTTTCTACTTAATTTTCCGTTTCCGACTAAACTGAATGCACTGAACACATGAAGCGGCTCTTGCTCTCGCCTATCAGAAAGTTACTCCAACGGTAGTTCTCTTATTATAGTCATATTGAACTGATTGATGGTTGTTTTCTCAATTACTCGCAATATTTTAAAAGTATTTGCAATATTTCCAAAATAGAAAATGCACTGTCAGAACCACACATTCGAAGACAAAATGCTGACAGACATCGTTAACTAGATCAAAAGCCGGTGATGCAAGCGCTCGTAACTAAAATTAAAAGTCCCATACAATACATTGCAATACACGTATAACTAGCTGGTGACTATAAAACTGTTCATTGCCTCTTAGTGGGCAACATATTTCTTCTTCAAGTCGGACGCCATTTCCACTGATGGCGAATGACTAAAGAGCGAGGTAGATTTGCAGTTGCCAGTTAGCAACACTTGTGGTGCAAGAAATGCAGTTACTTTTAGGATCTTAGAGAGTTACTTGGTGGGACAAAGTATAAAAGTTTAGGCGTCATTCCTTTACGTGGTATTTATGAATGCTATTTAGAGACAGTGTATAAACCAGAGAATATTTACATCACCTGCAAAATACGCGCACAATACTGGAAAGCGTAACTTGAAGCATAAGTTGAAATTTAGGATTAAAATTGAATAATATAAGAAACCTTATTTTTCCAGCGTTCCTAAGATCGGATAACTGAATCAGTTGTTTAAGACAGTTACTGAGTTCACTTCACTGCCCACGAAAGAATAAAACACTTTAATCACCTGACGATACTGAAGAGCGCATATCATGAAACACTTATAATCAAGTTAGGTCAATATAACCAAATGTCTAAGGACATTACATCATCGGGTCCGATATGCAAATCAAATAATGTTTTTATTCAATGCTACCAAATACTTTCCCGAGATAAGCCAAAAACACGCTATAATAGAACTGATGACATCGTCTATCATTTTGCTAGTGTCACTGATTATCATAATTAACTGATGAAATTGATTTCTCTTGTAAATTACCTTAATTAAGTTTAATTTTTCCTTTCATGGTCATGATTTCAAGGCTACAATATTTAAGGCAATTAATGTCGTCTTTCACTCCAAATCAGACCTAATTAAAATTCTCGGTGCGGACTTCCCCTTATATGAAAGTAACAGGAGGTTTAGTGAAAATGCTGAAAAACCAAACACGATTTCCAACTCAAAAAACATCTCCCTCCAGTGAAATAAAAAATTAGCACCCCTCCCTGGAGAGGAAACAACACTGTATTTTCGAATATTGATCAATTTACAGAGTACTTACCAGCAGTACTGAAGTATAGCACAAAGTGAGGAGATATGATGTTATGACTAACAGAGATGTTATGTTCTCTTTTTCCTCTTAGTTTCCGTCAAGCACTCACCATGAGGTGTACACATTGGAGAAAATGCTTCTTGTATGTAGTGCTAATTTTAGCATTTGCATCTTCCCTAATGTTGATGGGCTACATTCATGGTTCAACTTTGCCTAGAGCTCCGCTTCAAAGCAGTCCTACGAATGAAAGTTCTCGGAGCATAACGCGTGAAGATGTTTCCATTCCACTAATCGACTTCAAAGACTTGGGAAATCGCAAGAAACGAGTGTTACTATTGGTTACTGTTGGTAGTGCGCCACAAAGATTGGACAGAAGGCAGGGGATACGCTCCACATGGTGGAGACACTGCAAACACACTCAGGTAAATAACATTTATTTTATATGGTAAGTTCAGAGTGGGTTTTAGGAAAGGCGCGAATTCTATCAGAGCGAGAGGTCTGGGTACTTACTTCTGGAGCAGACAAGAGGAAACAGCGTCTTCGCTCAACTTACTTTTATTTTGAAAGAACTACCGTGTTTGCATTGAAGATTTGTCTAGCCGTAATCATAACCAACTCCACAAACTATTACAATTTACTCCTGCAATGGTCACGGCGGCAGAAATAGAAAAACAAACCAGTCAGAGCGGGAAAGTCTTCAAAAGCGCGATATTTGCGCTAAAAGGCTACCGGTTTTTGGTTCGCAGCTGATTGGCCAAAAGAACATCCTCGCTCTCAGTTGGTTATAGCGCGTTGCACATATATTTAACCCCAAAACAAGCTTTTAAGCCAAAGAATCGATCTTTGATCCTCCAACGACAGTTAATGAAAAAAAAATAGTCCTACGCGTTTTAACTACTAACAACTACCGCTACGCTTTGATTTATTCCAAACAGATCAAATGCGTCTTTCTTACTGATGGCGTCATTGAGGACTCTGCACAACGATCCCTCGTACTACAAGAAAGAAATCGCCATCAAGATCTGGAATTTCTACCAGTTGCCGGTGGGTTGGTTTTCGGACAACGATTTCTAAATCAAATCAAATGGGCCAACGCCAAATTTGACTTTCAATACCTTCTTAAGATCGACGATGACTACTTCTTATGTCTAAACAGACTTCGATCGGAACTTCCAGTACGACCGAAGAACAACCTTGTATGGGGACATTTTCACTGCGAGGCTGGTATTGCTTGGGCTGATGAAGCGTTCGTGATCTTCTCAAGAGACATAATCCACCAATTCCTGGCTCAAGATAAAAATAAGATGCTGTGTCACCCGTTCGGTGATCAAACATTTCACCTGTGGCTAAATAACATGACTAAAGTATACTTCCATGACACTAGGCTACATCACGATCCACCGGCTTCGTTTTCACCGAAATTTAAAAACTTCACAAACGTATGCGACTCGTATATTGGAATACATGGCACCTACGAGAAAAAGATGAGAGAATTCGGGCTTAATTCTAACGATGCTGTGAAAGATCAAGATACCCTGACGATGCCAAACTTTTCAACTTTTTGTGGGACGACGAGATTTGACCACCGTGTATTTTCCTCACAGTACAACTTTAAACCTAAGCCTTGCATAGACAACCCGACGTGGATCAAATCAACGGAAATGTATATGTTTGGTCGTGAAAAGCAGAGAGGTTGACAAGTGGCGTCGTGACATGGGTGAAACATGGGAGAAATGAGGCGAGGAGTTTCTAACGCAAGATGGCAAAAGGAAGCTGAAAAAAGAGCGGAGTTCCCGTGGTGGTGGAATCCGGTCAGGAGAAACCAAAATGATCTCAACACTGCGTAATACTTAACAATTGAATTTCAAGCTCGAGTTTCTTATAAGCGAATAGTCAATGAGCGAATGAATCGCATTTCCATGGCCAAAAATGAAAACAATTGCCCTTTCAAAGAGCAACCCGCGCGATATCGTGTTCTATCAGCGAACAGAAAACAGTGGGAGAACCAATCAGATTCGCGGATTTCCTTCCTGGGTTTCTGTTGATGGATATAGCAAAAACTAAATAAACAAGAAGCTCATAGAGCTTAAAGCCGTGCGATTTAATTGCCTGCTTAAACTCCATTTTTGCGCTTAAAAAGGGATATTCTGTCGCAAGGTTACCTGATTTACCAGAAAGATAATCGCAGTGCGACGCGCGTTCTAGACCCTGGATCCACCCCGAATCAGTTTACGTACGTTAAATAAATACTTCCACCCCTTTACTTAGTTTATATCGCCTTTTATTGCATTACATCACTGAGGATAACTGGTACCATGAAAGACACAGAGATTATAATATTGAATTATACAAGCAATTTTAGACAGATAAAGTAGATTACTTTATTAAAATCACAAAATTCTGAAAACAATTTATATGAAGATCTTTTGTTAACTTTCAAATATTTTTCTGTTTATAATATTTTTACTTTTTCAAGTACTTAGTTCCAAGCATTCTGTTATGCTACAGTATTTGTATAATAGTAAACAGATCAATACTTGTCGCCTATCTTAAAAAAATAAATGAGTTATAATACCGTTCTGCTTCCCAGTTTTTTTGTTGCCAAAATCCGCTAGCTGATTTGGACCGCTGGGTTCTGATGGGGCTTGGACACCTGATTGACGCCGGCTACAGCTAGTTTACATACGCGCTACAGACTGTTCTTCTGTTTTTTTTTTAGTAACACTTTTTATTTTTAACTCTTGTGTGCGCATAAAATAGTGAATAAAAGCTTAGTTTTTACAAACAACTTCAATAAAGTCACTTCGTGTTTATGGCGTGGTTTGCAGCCTCACGTGCTACCACGTGCAAGTCCAAGGTTCAAGCTGTAGCTTGGGGTGGAAGGAGGAAGTTTAACGGAAGTTTTGTGACCTGCCTCACGTGATACGTCTGGTCCAATGAAAACCTACATTTCAGTTGTGGCGCACAAGCACATCACAGGCAGCCCAAGCTCTCTATGTGAACCGCACAAAAAAACATGGCTTCACTTTTTTTAACAGACTTTTTTGTTATTATTTTACACTTGGTTCATGCTTTAGCGTGCACTATCGAGTTATGGAGCACGCGGGAAGTTTGGAGAGCACAAAAGAAGCTATCGCCTCGGGCAACTCTAGCTTCTTGAGTGCTCTCCAAACTTCCCAAGTGCCCCATAACTCGATAGTGCACAGCTAAAAGCATGAACCAATTGTTTTATAACGTAGTCGGTGGAACTTAAATCCGACGCGGAAAACGGACAACAACATCAACGACATCATTATCGAAATATTAAGCAACATAGAAATTGGTTTTATTTCAAATTTTCTATTGAAAGCTCGAGTTTTATTTTACTGCAGTTTAAATACATTATTCTTTATTTTTAAAAAAGAAATCACGCTCAAGAATGGCACTTTTATCTAACAATTATTTCCTGATTAAATACAAAATTCTCTTAACTACAGAGAAGAAAACGTGCGTTTTTATTGGTTAATGTGCAACACGCCACATTTTCAGTTTCTGTGAGAAAACGTACAGTTCGCACAAAATTCGAACAGAGTCAAAATAAGTCAAAATTCTTCAGAAAGTACATCGATTACCGAAAATAGACCGTTGCAAAACGGTTTGAGTAAACACTGAAAACAGTATGACAGCAAATGTCAACAAGTGTGGCTAAAATTTGACCCAAGAGTGACGTGGACATTTTGAACGGTGCAGTTGTTGAAGAAAGATCCGAAGCCGCTTATGGTTTTCTCAGTTGCAGTGGACACAACGATGCTGTTTTCCTGCAGTTCTTTCTGGATGTTTATGGTGGTCACAGCAAGAGATTCGGATCTGTCGGATGTCAAGCTTCTCGAAAGGACTTCGCTGCAGGTGCGGAGCTGTGATGTCGATTTGCTAACGCTATCAGCGTGCACTATCGGGATTTTGAGCACGCTTACGTATACTGAATTTGATTACGCGGCTCAGCTAGCTATGTTATAATAAACAAAAGTACGTTACAATACTTACAATTGTAATACAGTTACAAAAAAAGTATTGTGCACTTAGACTGTTGCTATATTGGCCATTATAAGGGTTTGTATGGGAATTCCGACAAAGGATTCATAGAGGTAGTTATACGCGAAAATAAATTGTCCATAAAAACGGCTTACCTTGTTCCGGGGAAGGAACGGTGTAACGAAGCCCAAGGATCTCGCAAGGTCTCAAATGATTGCGCCTTACTGTAAGGCTCGATTTCCGGGAAGGAGCGCGGGCTCCTGTTCCCGAACAGCGGCTGGTATTCGAGCCTCCCCGGGCATTACCCCGGGCAGCGGATTCCATGCAATCGCCCCAGACTTCTCTCACGATTGGAACGCCTGCTCGTTAATACTTTCTCGTGTACAAAATCCGTTCAACTTTAATACTGGTGAAACATAACAAACAACAAAATGCCGAAGAAAAAGACAGGGGCTCGAAAGAAAGCTGAAAGGCAGAAGGAACGCCAACGAGTTATAAGGGAAGCTCGAGACAGACCTATAACTGAGTATTTCTGTAATGTTACAATGGTAAGTTTAGGCCTCAAAGGGCCTCAGTGTCATAGTATAAGCTTAAATCTACACGTGTTGTATCACGAATAGTATAAATCTACCAGTGTCAGCAGAATGACGGCCGCCTCTTCGCGTTTGTGTGGAGTTTCCATTGTCTTTGTGGAAGATCTGGATGATCGTGCTGTCAAGTTTTGAACGTCTACTAGATGATTTATACTGAAACAATGGCATTATGAGATCGAGATTATTGTTGCATGATAGCTGATGATAATTGATTCGAGCCACGCAAGCTCATGATCTAGTTTTTAAATAGTATAAGCTTGTTTCTGTTCTATGGTACAATGAAGTTAATCACTTAATTGACTTTGCTTTCTGTGTTTACATCCAGGAATGTGATAAGTGTAAAAGGTGAGCCCAACACTTAAAAACAATATTTTAGTTTAAAATTAATTAGGTATTGTTGAAATCATTTAATTATACTCAGCCACATTGCATGTGATCAGAATTAATTTTCTCATAAGATTATCAATAGATGCAAGTTATGAGAGTGAGCAAACTGATCAACAAAATAGCGTAAGGAAATACAAAAGAAATACCACTAGGCAAGTCTTAGTTTAATTTTTTCTGATTTAGTTGGCAGATAACTCGCTTGTGTCCCTTGCAAATAAGTTACCTGCCTGGTAGTGACTGGATAAGTCAGGTAGAACTCTCTACCCACCCCACCGTAGGCAATAATATACAAACATTGTCACAATACTAGCATGCCAAATAATTGAGTTTGCCATGAGTAAATTTCCCAAGTCCTTCACATTAAGTTATCAAATATTGCTTTTGTTCTGAGACATCCTTTCAAATGACTTGAATTTTGTGTCGCTTCATGGACTGTTGATTTTACTAGATGCAGATTCCAAAATATCAATCACATTATTCAAAATGTGATTGGTAGTCTAGCATTTCATTGCTGCAGTTTTCAATTTGGGGGGTGTACAAGCTCAAATTGAGTCATGTGGTTAGTATTTTTGAAACTGCAGAGTGAAATCAACAGTCCATTAAGTGACGCAAAATTCAAGCCATTTGAAAGGACGTTGTGGGCTCAATAACATATGAATTTTGAAACATATTGATTAAGGATTTCTTTTGAAATCAAATTTTGTTTGTGTTGTCTGTAATATCTCTCATATACACAAGCGTACATTTTAAAGCATTATTTTTCTCTTGTGCAGACGACAGAAAAACAGAGCATTCTGTTACTTTTGCTCCGCAGTTCAAAAGTTACCAATATGTGGAAATTGTGGTGAGTTAAATGTACCCCTTGTAGTTGTTTGAGCATAACATTGTTGACCTGGAGTTTGTTGGAGCTGTGTACTACTCCAATTGACTGACTCATGCCACAGCTAAAAATCTGATACCCATTTAAATACCACTACTTGTAAATGTAGCTTTCACTATTAATAGTTTAAGTTAGGAAAATGCTTGTTACTTTGCCTTGATATTATTATTATTACTAACAACTTTAGAGTTTAATTTTATTACAATTTTCATTGTGTAAAGGTAATTAGAAATAATTTTATCCTCAAGGAAAAACAAAGTGTATGTCTAAAACTGGAGACTGTGTTGTGAAGCACGCGACAAATTTTACAACTGGCTTTGGGATGGTGGTAAGTCACTGCTGCCCTTTTTACTATAATAATAATTTTAGTTTGACTACTGGGTATTTCAAAAGTCTTGATAAGATAAAATAATTAATTATGACACAAGTGCAGTACAAAGGCCCCAAAGGATTGATCCCATGGCCTGCCAGACACTGGTTGGTCACTCTACTAACTGAGCTACGAGAACTTTTGGTAAGCTAAGCCTGTTGGCTAAGTTCATGTATGACAAACTGCTAGGATCAGCAAATATGACGAAACAATATGAATGTCACAAATCTGAAAGATGGTAAATTTTTAACTTGATAAATAATGATAAGAAGAAAATTTAATGAGCAATTATGACAGGATCATGGGACAAAGAAAAATAGTCCTTATTAATTTTATTCTCCACTTTATTCACCACATGAAGATAATATCCCTCAGTTCATTGTTTCCATTATTTTCATCTCTTTGTTATTGAACAACAAATAAATAAATACAAGCAGAAATTGATTAAGCTGTTATCTTTTATTCTTGATTTCTAGGGAGCCATTTGTGATTTTTGTGAGGCTTTCATCTGTCACAGCAAAAAGTGTTTAACCACCCATGCTTGTGAATGTGTTCTCAGAGATGGTGACTGCATTGAGTGTGAGCGAGGAGTGTGGGATCATGGTATGTATATAAATTTACACTATTATATGGAAACATTTGTTACCGTAGTGTTTCCTCGTAAGAAAACAAATCTATTTCAAGAGCTAGTGCTGTAATTTGTCGTTCCATCCATAAAGTATCCATCCCCACCCCCACTCTCTGGAAATTCTGTTTAAACTTCTTACATTTTAAATGTTTTAGTCTTTGAGTACCCCCTGATTCCCAGTAAGTTCCAATCCCTTTTGTGGGGAGAGTGTGAAGATTTTCTTAAATTACACAATATGATAGTGTTAAATGCTCAAGAATCACCACCAAGCCTTCTTTATAATCCTCTACCCTCTGCCACCTTCATGTAGCTTTCATGTGGGTATTCTTTAAACCTATGTTGCTTGGAAAATTAGTTGGCCTTTTTTATATTGACAATTTTTAAATTGAAAATTATGTTCCATGTTATTGCTTCTTCTTAAGGTGGCCGTATGTTTGTGTGTTCATTCTGTGCGTCCTTCTTGTGTGAAGATGACCAATTTGAGCATCAAGCCAAATGCCAGGTGCTAGAGTCAGAAACATTAAAATGTGAGTTTAACGATGAGTAATACTTGCTCTTTATGGTTAGCTTTTTTAGTTTAATGCATGGTGATTATCCAAACAATCCCTGTATCATAAACGGAAAATAGGAACTATAACTACACATATAGTATGGCAAGAGAAAAACTAAAATTTTAGATACAGGAGAACCTTGCCTTATAGCCAAACTGTTGATACAGCAATGTCGATGATGTGGACACTTCCCAGGTAAGCCACACTCACAGATAAGTTAGTACCGGTAACTCGAAGTTTGGAGACCTGATGAACAGCTGTGTCAACATTGAGATTGTGTCAACAGGAGCCAACATTGAGATTGTGGTCTGTCCCCTTTGAATCAGTAATTTAATGAACCCCTGTGATTAGGGCCAGCCGATTACTGTGAAACTAAGAAAACTGTGAACACCAGAAATATTTATTGTTATAAGGAAAAAGCCGATCAGATGTGAGAAAACTAAACAGCAGTGGTAACTACTGACTGTTTGCAGTTTTGAGGTTTGTTTGTATATCCTGAACTTGGATGTTATTGGTCACTACACAATCAACATTCCTGACATAAATATTTCTTAGTTTGACAGTAATTCAGCAAGATTTTGTGGTCTGTTGGTGACTTGATTATTCACATCATTCTGTATAAACCCTTTATTCCTTAGTATTATAGGCTTGTAATGCATGCCGGGTAACTTAATAGAAAGTCATTTGGATGCACAACCTTTTCCCCTTGCTCCTTGTGACGGGAAGGAAAGAGACCCTATTGATGGAGTTTCTGTATGTAGTGCCTGCCTATGGTGCGACAGAGTTATTTTTGCTCATAGTATGTCACTCACGGTATGGGGTTTTTTGTATGGTATACAAAACCTTTCTGTTCTGAGTAGGATTTCTAATGGTTTTCTTCTTCCAAGGTGGTTCCTGTAACAAATTAGGCCAATACTCATGTCTAAAGTGCAAGGTAAATATTGTTTGCAGTTTATTTCATTTTAAAGTCTTAACACTTTTATTACCCTTCAGAGTCCTTTTGTAAGGCCCAGCTAAGGCTTTGTTATTCCTCTTTCATCAGTTTACACTTGTTCCTAGAACCCTGATAGTAGCCATGGCTGCCTCCTTGCTGTTTGAAACTTGTGAAATACATAAGCGAATGGGCAATTTTTTGCCAGGGAGGGGCTGAACAATTTGCCCAAAAAATTCTCCCAAGTTGCCTTGCCCAAATTTCTCTTGCTGCCCAAAAAATCTGAATTGGCCTGAATTGGGGCAGGGGCTGCAGCCTCCGGCCCCCCTGGCCTGTCGCCTATGATCAAGAATCTAAATCTAGTAGTTGGTGCCCTGCTGGCTTGAGCTCTGTTTCAGCCTTTGAAGTGATGACCTCACAAGGTCATCATTCCAACAGGTTCCAAGGTATTGCTGGACAAGACACGAACCTGTCCAGTCACCTAATGTTACAGGCTTTCCCGTAAAACCGTGAACACCAGAAAAAATTTCTGGAATGTTTATTGTGTAGTGACCAATCGCAGCAAAGTTCAGGACACGCGTGCAAACCTCAAAACCACAAACTAATGACCGTTGCTGTTTGCGGTTTAGTTTTCTCACACCTGATTGGCTTTTTCTTTGTAACACAATAACATTCCATAAACATTTCTGGTGTTCACGGTTTTACGGGAAATACTGTAATTATTAGTAGAAAACAGCGTTAGACTGCGAGTTATGATTTGTATGGGAATAGCTGCATTTGCCATCATTCACTAAGGCCCAGTTAAAACGTGTTCAAACATGTGCCGAATCTAATGCAAATGAGAAAATCTATTGTTTTCCCTCATTTGCATTAGATTCGGCACATGTAAAGTAAGACGTTTGAACCGGGCCTAACACTGACCTTGATAATGTACTCTTTATAGTTATGTTTCTGTGAAGACCATGTGAGACGGAAGGGAATAAAGTACACAAGAGGGCAGCCTATTCCCTGCCCTAAATGCGGATATGAGACCAAAGAAACCAAAGATCTTAGCATGTCTAGTAAGTCAATATTTCTTTTATAGTCTGGCAAGTCCAAATACCATCTGATTGTTACGGTACCTTGTTCGGAGCCTTGAATAACTTCATTCTTATCTTTGCACGGCATAGATCAAATGGTTAAATGTGTACGTGGTTTTATTTCAGCCCGTAACTACGCGTATTCTCGTCAAGGAAACGATGTGAATGATTATGATGATGATGATGACGATTACGGGTCAAGTGGGTTCAGTTACGGGTCGAGCGGGTACGCTTACGGGACCACCAGCTATGCAGATGAGGGCGACGAGGATGAAAATGACAGCGATGAAGATGATGATGAGGAGGATGAAGAAGAAGACGATAATGATGATGACAACGGAAATAAAGAAGAACTAACCGAGGCGGCTGAGGACATGTCACAACTAAAAGTTCAAGAGTCTTGATTACAATTAAAGGGACACTGTCGCGCCTGATATATCAAATCTTAATAAGTATGGCCTGTAGCTTGCTGTAATCGTGCTTTAACTTCTTGCAATAGAGGGAGAAAGATGCTAAAAGTGGTGAAAGGAAAGAAATATCAACAAAGATGAAAAAAGAACTATTAAAAGATTCAAAATTTCTGGACATCCCGTCCAGAAGTCAATTTTGATGAATCCTTGTAATCCTGGGTAGGTAGTTTGTGTAGTTTTTTAATCATCATTCAGCCGGTAAAGTCGACGTGCGAATATGCTAACTAATCCTGTACTACTTCCCCAAAATTCCTGTTCTATCTTGTTCTGTGGAATCTTTTTATCAAATTTATTCATGTATTTGGTTGCATTTGGCACAATACTATGGAAATTAGAAAATAAAAATGTCTATAATCAGGCGTGACAGCGTCCCTTTAAGGGAGATTTTTCAAAGTAGAGACTGGCTGTTATCAGATTATTAAACGCAAAAAGATATTTTTGCAATAAATGAAACAAAAAAACTAAATAACGGGGAGAAGTCTGAGAAAAATGCAGAAGCCTAAGTAGCCGAGTTCCAGAGGTTTTCTCGTTGTATAATCCGTGACGACTTGCGAAAAAGAAAAAAATCCTCTGAGAGCGGGGTAAAGCCAATGGCAATCTGCGCCAGATGATTAGAAAGAACAAAATTATTGTTATCCAGTTCTTTCCTCTTATGTAGAACGTAAAATAGCGTTTGCTGCATTTTCTCTTATCTATGTACGAGTTGAAGCATAGGCGTACGCTCAAACTTGTAAACCTACTCGCAGCCATTTTGCTCTTTGGTTTTTTGCTCACCAAAAATAACACAAACTCGTCCCCAGGTTTTCTCGGTAAAGGGTTCAATAATCTGCAGCGGGCTGCACTTTTGACGTCATCGGTTGAATATGACAATTCTTTCCAAATTTGGTCAACAGCAGCTGGTTATGGTGAATTATGCGTGTGGTTTTTACCAATCAGAAACGGGGAAATATTTTGAATGAATAATAAAATTAAATATTGTTTGCTTGTGCACGTGTCACACGACACCTTTAATTGTCAGTGGCACGTGATCTCAAAACGCTTTGATCACGCGATGCAGGCAAATGCAATGCGTGAGTTGTGTTATATCGAACTGTGTTTGCGTAATAGCTGCGCTTTCTCGCTGTTACGGAGTGAAAGAAGTAAAATAAACAGCTTTGTTACGGCGGCCCAGTAGAAAGGATAGCGACCGATTCGCTGATTTGCCGCCACCAAGTAGGAAATTTATTTGTTGCTTTGCCGCAATGTACAAACAGAAAGGTTAATAAAGGAAAGAAAATCATGAAACTCAATTAGTATTGCAAGTATTTCTTCTTTTTTGTTGGGTTCTTTGCCCCTTTTGGGTGTGAATGTAATGTGCCCCTTTTTCTGAAAAAGAATTCCCGAGTTTAACAAGGCTGAAAAAATTATTGAAGGTCGGCGGGAATTTCTAATCAGAACTAACGCATATTATTGACAATCAAATCGCCGGAAAACTGAAAGCCAGTTTCCAACCGCCGTTATTAAAATTATATGAATGCTCATTTACGAAAAAAAGGAATCTGTAGAGAATTGTTCGGTTTCGATGGTTTGCGAAGATGATTTTGTCTCGCTTCACTTTTCCTTTCTCTTTTTCGGTATCGTGTGTGAGAAAATTAGTAATGGCCCTTTACAGATTTAAAACAAATAATTGATTTCATGAATAATAACGATGTTAGTGTAATTTTCGTCGGCTTCAGTCAACCTATGACTTTTAACTTTTAGTTTTAGTTTATAAACAAGTTGATGAGACCACTAAAACTCAAACCAATCAAAAGAACCCTAGTTAAAGAATTTTAACACAAACAGTCGGAAATGTCTTAGGAAATCTGCCTAATCTGTCAGGACGACTACAGTTAATTTTGTTCGTTAATTTTCTTCACGGGTTTTACCGAATCAGAGGAAAGAAAAATGAATTTTCTTTACTTTTTCAAGAAGTTGTAAAATTATGATAACAGTGAGATTATCAAGGTTTTTAATATTTAACATCAAATCTATTTGACATTACTTGGGATATTTGATATTTTGACAAGCCGGGACAAAGAAACTGAGACGGACTGAATGGATGTAAAAATTGTTGAGAAAATCTAAACAGAGGTCCAGATGTCAGTAGGTCAACACTGGGTGTTGGGAAGCTTGGTTTGAGCAAACAATGAACAGAGAAAAGGCTTGGTAATTTTCTTTCCTCAAAACTGCTTTTGCTGGTTCTTTTTGAGGCCATCAGATTCATCAGGATTTTTAAAAGTAACATTTTCGTGATCTCGTAACATGTTGTCATCACTTGGCCATTAACAAGCATGGTTTTTTAATCCGCACGATAAAACGTCATAGATATTGCTCAATACTACACGCCATTACAAGTGTATTTTGAGCTGAACATATTCCGTAACTGATCTGTAACAAAACAAATTACCCATTTCTTCGTACCAGCATGGCTATCAACAACACCACAACAGGACAAAGCGATGGGCTTGGTTCTCAAGTTCGTCTCCTTGAGGGCTTCGGCCTAACATTTGTTCTTTTGGTCTCTCTCATGTTAAACCTTGCTGTTTGTGCGATCATTTGGCGAACGCAAGTGTTAAGAAACAAACCGACCAACACATTTGTGGCGAACTTGTGCGTCGCTAATCTTCTTTTAACCGCCTGTGTGATTCCATTTAGTTTGGTAACTATTATTCAAGATAGACACGCCGCCTATTCAAAACCTTTCTGCCAGGTAAGATCTTTTAATTATGAAATTATTACGGACAATCGGACCACTATGTTAAATGTAAAAATGGCATTTCAAGTCAGGAGGATAACAATTAACGACTAAGCCACACTTTCTTTGCAATTTCCAAATGTACTTGCATATCGCTAACTTACTAGGTATTTATTTTTATTAAAAAGATCAGTTAGCGATAAACAGTAAATTATCGGGAGAGGGGTTGGGGGGCGTGTGGGCGTAACATTGCAGTTTTCAGTTGAGGGAAAGGAAAACCCTAATAATTTGGGGTTCGAGATATCGGGAGCTTCAACATGTTCAAGAAATCAAGGGTTCCATTCCAGAAGTTGGGTTTCGCCACCCGTGCACATTCCACCACATCGTCGATTAAAGGGTCCAAGCCTGCCCGCGGAGTGGCCAACTACGAGAAATCAAGTCTATTGAAAGGTAGAATGCATGACCGTTACACCTCGTTCCTTCCTCTTCTACCCAGTCCATATTCACGTTTAATCTCCAAGCAAGACAGCTTCAACAAGCCAAATGCAACCCTTAAGTTTTTATTTGGATTTAGAGTTCAGTTTGAACTATTTATTGACAAAATACAGTGTTCTGTAACAGAACGTCCCCACTTCATATCAGTATACAGAATAATTAATTTGGCTGGGAAGACAATAGGAATTGTTCTATGGCCAAGAAAAGGGGCGTGGTTCAATCAGAAAAGCTTGCAATTTAATTTTTGAAATGAGTAATATTGTTTCCAAAAGATTAAGGAAAAATGGAGTTTAAAACAGGTATGGGAACACATACACAGGAAAGAAAATTTACGGCGATCGATCGATCAGTGAAAAAATTCCGGCATATTTCTCGAAATTGGGACTAAAATGACCCTGTCCCTGCAGGAGAATATGTGATAAAACTCCCTTCATATTTTCTTGGTTCCGGCAAAACGAAGTTAACTGAAATAAATTTTCAAAAACTCATTAACAAAGCGATATGAAAATGATAGATTATAGGTATTTGTTCATAATAATAGAAAATTACGCCTAATTACAACATGTTATATGTTTCATCACAGTATGTTCGACGCCGTTTAATAATTTTGAAAATGATCGCTTTTATTTATGCAGGCGGACAAACAATTATTTCGTAAGGACATCTGTGCATACATAGAGTTTGTCCTTGATAAAAAGTACATCTCATTTTTATAATGTATATATTTTTTTCTATCCAGCGTCTAAACACCTTTCTATGGCGAAGGCAATTGATCAGGTCGCTGTTTTTAATACTGTACATTTCAATGCCTTGATGCTCTTAACGACAGATGTACGTATATATCATAATCTTAGTCTTTCCCCATCCCCAGAAAAAATATGCAGTGTCATACCAAAATTCTCAATTAGAATGTTTCGCGACGTTTTTGCGCTCTTTTCAGTATGTCGGGAAAAAGGTAAATAGTTGCTAGGCAACACAGAATTTCACTTAACGAGTATGCAGATTTATAACTGATATTTTAATTTTTCATCTCTATCTTGTCAGGGAAATGGTTTCATCAGCGTGGTATCAAGTGTTGCAATTGTAATGACACTTTGCTGCATCAGTCTGGATCGATACATTGCAGTTACCAGGCCAACACGCTACAAGTCCATTGTCACGGTCAGACGCGCTTGCCTTGCCTTGCTAGTAGTCTGGGGACAAGGTCTCTTATATGCCTCGTTTCCATTATTTGGTTGGTCCAAATACGAGTATCACCCGGGAACATTACACTGTTCCCCAGCCTGGACTGTGGATTGCTCATTCTATATCTATCTGGCTGTAGTCGGCTTTGGTCTTCCTATTGGAGTGATGGTTTTCACGTACATTCGCATTTTCTTCGTGATTCGTAAACACGCACGAAAAGTTTCAACCATGAGGCGAACGAAACAGAAAGTAAAGAAGAACGAGTGCAAGTTGATTTCGATTACACAGAGACCGAGTGTGAAACCGAGTTTGAATCCAAATTTGCCGAACGGAGAAAAGTCCTCAAGTTCGGCAGAGAAACTTAACTCTCTTGACGAGCAGACAATATTTAGCTCAAACATGGAACTTTCATCAATTGATAGCTGCTCTAAACAATTCGAACTGAACGCAAAACATGGTAAGCCATGCGGATTGTTTGTGCAAGAAGGGGAGAAAATTTTCGTCTCCACAGAATTACCATCCTACAACACTTGCTGTAATATTCCAAGTACAGACGGGCATTCCATGGCACAGCCCTTAAGTGAGCCTTCAAGCAATGATCAGCAGTCTACACGTGGTAAAGTGCGCATTGGAAATATGCTCAGAAAACTTTGTACGCGAAAGCGCAGGCGCGCTCAACGACCGCTGTCCAGAGAGTACAAAGTAGCAAAAACTGGAGTTCGGTTATTACTGCTTTTCATCATCCTGTGGTTGCCATATATGGTAGTGCACACATGCTCAGCTCGGGTGAAGGCACCACAGATTGCTATTCGTTTGACTATGTGGCTTGTTTTCATGAATGGCGTTCTGAATCCTATTGCGTATGCGCTATCTAATTCCACAGTGAAGATGAAATTTGAGCAAATGTTTTTGACGATTTTTGCTTTCTTCTGCAAGTGTCGACGAATTGAGATAGAACGACCTAACTTTCGCATATCAGAAACTATTTGAGTTCTGGTTAAGTACGATATCCTTGCTTATGCATACATAGAGAACGATTTGTATGCACACAGCGAACTATGAAAGATAATTTGATCGGGCCTCTTTCCTAAAAGTGGGTTTAACGTAATCCAAGATTATCATCATAAACCCTGATTTCCTTAAATCCATTTTCGAATAACCCGTTAAACCCAAAAGAAATTAGGAACTTGTTTTACCGACAACCCCCTACCTCCCTCCCCCCCCTATTTCCCCCGTTAACCCTCAGGTTTTAATGCTTTCACCACATTAGAGAATCTTGTAACTGAGCTGTAAATTTACATATCAAAATGAACAGTGGCTGTATCAAGGAAAACGGTGAAAATTCCACTCCTATAGACTTATTAAAAAGTTGCTGACAGCCACGCCCGACATTGAGGGAATATGAAAAAAAAATTCGCGCGAAAAATTAGGCAACTGAATTCTTGGAAAAAGGAAGGGATATGTCGAAGGTACATGTTGTAGGGGACATAATTTGCAGGAGCCGGGGCATGTTGTTGCGACACGTCCCCTCGTGTGTGCTGATACTTTTCAGCGACGTGTAGCTGCAACATGTCCCTGACACATTTTCTGTGGTTTGTTCCTACCACATCTGACTTGTCCCCGAGCGTCTATTATGAAAACCATGGCAAGACGCGAAGGATGTTGGGAAGGATAAATGACGGGAGACTGCTTCCTTCCCATCATTCCCCGCGCCTACTCTTTCTCTCATAAGAGACGACATGGACTGGGGTCGAGTCCGTCGCTACATGTCCCCTGTAACATGCCCCGATAACGTGTCCCGGCAAAGTGTCCCTGGAACATGTTGCTTAGTGTGTCGGCAGCTTTGGTTCTCAGAAACCTAGCGTTCAGCTTAAAAAAGCTCAAAAATTCGTATATGCTATATTATTAGTATATGCTATATGCTAAATAATTCATTGTGGTAAAGGTTTGTAAACCGAGTTGTCTATATGATTATCATAAATGTTTTTACGTATTCCACCCACTATTTAGCCTAAAAACCATTTACATAAATGATACAAGTTGTTTATCACTTCAACTGATAACAGTGTTAGAACAAGAGTATTTCCCAGGTCGACAAATAGCGAATTCTAACCTCTTTGAAGCCCACGCGATCTCACATATTTCATTTTGCAATGCAATTCTTGTTTTCACTTTGAATATATATTTTTTTCGCCAAACCAGAGGCATAAGGCTGCACTGTCTGGATCATCATACCACCTAAAAATCCAGTTTTAAAATATTTATTCCCCTTTGCATTTCTTTAAAGGCTAGTTCAGAGCATTTGGTTTTCAACGATTTAATCAAAAGTGAGGATTTTTTGTTGCCCTTTGTATACTTATACTCGGTATATTCTCTCTCAAGACTGCTGTACTGCTGAACAAATGTAAAAATGCAAACAATTAAACAAACAAATGAGAAAGAAAAGTTATCTAAAAGCTTAAAATGATCGTACGGTCGTACAAGCCTTCCCGGATATAGTACGGTTTTCCCCTGTGCATTTTTAAATTCACTCGCATAGAAAAGCCACCTTTGTATCCTGTTGCCATCATCAGATTTTCTCCAGTAGCATGGTACTTCAAAATATAAACAGAAAATAACTCCACAATTGGCTAATTTGCCGGCGACGAAGGGCTTAAACTCTATAACACCTGCTGAATTAATTCGTCATGGCGGATAGATCGACCAACTTCATTTGGCTGAGTGTAATTAAAAGTAATGCAAACATTTTTGGCTCGAACGAATTATTTTATGCCCAGGAAAAAGGAGGATCAATTCCTCGGTTTCAATTTGTCGTTTGCTGTTTACGTCGAGGGTACACGGTCAATTTGAATGAAATTTTAAGACGCTTTAGGAAGGAATTGAAAAAAGAAAAATTGCTTTTTTTACGCTATCCGACAGTTGACACCCACAAAAAAGCACCCCAGGTTGGTAGGGGACTGTTTGGTGATCATCTACAGATTTTGCATTGCTTGAAATGCGAACGAGGTATGTATTTACCCTGAGCCAATTAGTGACATAAAAGAAGTCTTGACGTTTATGCCCGCCCTAAGCGGTTTTGAGGTATGGACATTGTCGGCGAGTTCTATCACCACCTCATTGTGCAAATTCATTACAAATTTAAACGCTTGCCTCAGTTTTCAAACAAGAGCAAAATAATTGGGTAATTTAGCTGGACTTTAAAACAAGGAAGAAAAAGGTTACTACTTTTTGTTTCTGAATTACTTTCATTTATTGGATAAATGCAATGAAAATGTCATATATGGCGAAGAGTGGGTATGTAAACTCTTTGACACAAGTTGCATTATCTTGGCGATTTCTCCCGGCGGCTAATTAGAAACTGAATATTCATGTGGGCTTAGTGATTTCCTTGGGGCTTAACACGTTTCAAATTGTGAATTTTTCCTAATGACAAGTTACTGTAATCAGAGAGGCCAATCTCAGTCAAGAGCGTATGACAAATTGTTGCACCTCACAAAGAATTTCAAACCATTTTTGACACGAAACTCTTGGGTCGGAGAGCGATTTATCTCGTTCAGCTACACGAAATCTGATTGCAATTGCTTCTTCAACGAACTTCCTCAAATACTCCTTTTCTGTAATATTTTAAACACGATTTTAACGTTACTGTCGATTTTAACTCACGAATCGCGTTTCCTGTCGATATGAAGGACTATAGTGGAATCGAGGAGCGTGTCACATCGTCTCCTTTACACGTAGCCCAAGAAGTTCTTCTCATTTTTGTTATTGCCGCCTCGATCATTTTGAACTTCTCAGTGGTGTATGTCATTTGTACAAACAAGCATTTGCGAAAGATAACCACAAATATTTTTATATTAAACTTGGTTATTTCTAACGCGTTAATGGCGATATTTGTAATGCCGTTGAGTCTGGCGACTTTCCTCAAGTTGGGCTGGAGTGTGGAGTCCGTGATTTGTAAGGTAAGTGGAAATCTTTCACAAAATTTAGTTTTTTCTACGTACTTCGCTCAAACTATATATAAAAAACTAAACTCTAGGAAAACTGAAAAAGAAACTTCGGGGATTGTTCCATTTATGATCTATTTTTTAAAAAAGCTCGAAGGTGCGTGTCCTTCTATTTGCAAAAGGGCGAAGCTGGTAGAAACGACCGGCAGTGCTAATGGAAATTAAATATCTTTGGTATTAAGAATATTATTGTTCAGCTTTGTTTAACTCTCTCGTTTAGTCTGGCCCGTAGTTTCTATTCTACCTTACAAAGCTTATTATCGCTCGTGCTTAATGGCAAGTGAAAAATAACAAAAAGAAAAAACATTTACTGCTTGTACAGCGAGAAACCGGGAAAAAAGTGCTAAAATAGTTAACATTTCAAACTATAATTAGAAATTCATCATCAATATTTAATATTTCCACCGCCTTGAAATAATTTCAAGAACATGCAAATGAAATCAAGTTCTCTTACTAGAGAATTTAATTTCACTTGTATTTAAACATCAAATGAATGATAACTTTACTCCTTCATTATAATATGTAAAAATAGCAAGCACGACTATATGTGAAAACCGTAACGTAGAGAAACTGAACAGATCATTTTGCTCTGAAGAATTCCTACTTTATAATTGCAAGTGATTTCAATTACTGAAATGGCATCATCATGCGAAAACTACCAATGCGAACAGAACAGGCAAAGCAGATGTTATTATTAATATCCGATTTTTGTTTGACGAGATTGAAACTGTCCCGGTGAGCTAGGACCGCCAAAGATAATAATTTGCAATAACCGGATTTAATAGCACGTAAACGGTTTGAAAATTTCACTTTATTCACCAGCGGTGCTTTATGAATCTATGTTTTTGATTGTTTAATTGATAAAGCACTTTATGATTATCACGCAAAAGGAAATAAAACTTTATTTACTGATAACTAAAAATTATATTATTCTGTTCCTCACACGTGGAAAAAACTAATACCACGCTCCGTTCATTGTTTCGCTACTCAGGGTATCATTTCAATCACGAAAAAATGATACTCAAAAATGGCATGATCACGTTTTTGGAAAGAAACATGCATATTGCATTTCGTCTGAAAACCAATTTCAGGGTGAAATTCATTATAAGGTGCTGTGTACGTTCTTTAAGACAAAAAGAAGAGCGATAAATTACATGATTGTGTAATAAATCAGGTAAATACATTTTTTAAAAGCTTAAAAGATTCAGCGAAAGTTCTCTTGGTTAGGGTGATTCTGTACACATTGCATACCTATGTTTATTCATTGATGACATCTTGAGTGAGGAAGAGCCCAAAATCACGTTTTTCCAAAACACTTGTAAAACTGTAATAAATAAAAAATGAGAAAAAATGTGATACCATTCTTATAATTCTTAAAATCTACACAATCCTATATCCTCCTGAAACATGCAGAGTAGAATTAATATTTTGAAGTACCACTTTCGTTCGTATTTTTGGGCAAAACGTCTTCCCAAGTTATGAATATATAATTTTTATAAAAGACTTCAGGAATATTGTCTCGATTTCTAGACGTTTTGTGAATCGGGTCCTATTTTACGAAGCAGAACTCAAGCATATTAAGCGGCATATGAAATATTTCCAATATTTTTCATATTTTTTAGCTTTCTTAAAATATTCAGTATTCACCTATCCTCCCACGCGGCACCTGCAAATCGAGGCCTCCCGGCAAATGCGTTTAGCTCAGTTTTCGTCCGGTTATGCCTTATGACAAATTTTATGATCATCTCGCGCGCGCTGTCATTTTTCTGTAGTGACTCGCTCTGCTTCAGTGAGGCTGCGTCAACAAGGTTATGACGGAGACACGGCCAAAAAAGACTCGAATTTGGCTTATAAATCAGACGCAATCTGGCCGTATAAATTGGTCTCGACAAGCCGCGTGTATAAATAGCTCTATTTTGCGTCTTGTACTAGTTTTGTCTTATTTTTTTTCTGTAAATAGACCTATTTAATCCCATGCCGGTGAATAAGGTTTACATAACTCTCGAATCTGTCAATCATTCCTTTGTGTTCGTTTATGTCAGCACGCACGTCATGTAAACCAAGAGAAAATTATTTTGTCTTGTGTAAACCCAATTCTCATTTGGTGGCCTATTCTTTATTTACAGATGAACGGCATGTCCAGTACCATGTTATGCCTGGCCTCCATCTCAACTCTGTGCTGCATCAGTGCCGATCGATACTTTGCCGTGGTCAAACCGATGCGCTACAAACACGTTTTGACTCCCAGGAGAGCGTTGTACATGCTTACATTAGTATGGCTTGGATCTCTGTCCTTCTCTTGTCTCCCTCTAATCACAAGCTACGAATTCCACCCTGGAACAAACTTCTGTTCCCCCGCGTGGCATCAGAGCTGTGGCTTGTACGCATTTATGACCGTGTTTGCGTTCGGAATACCGTTGATAACTCTTCTGTCTACCTATGGTATGATCTTCTTCTCAGTACGCCGGCATACTAAACGAGTGTCTCATTGGTCGGCTTCCACCAGCGCCTCGAGCGCAATGAGAGACAGCATCCGTGCGACTGACATCACGGGACGAGAGTTCGATTCATTTCTCTCCAGTTCAGGAGTTGACCAAGGGCAACACAATTTCATTAAAGTGAAAGAAGCGTGTACTGATCTAAACATTTCGGATAATTCCATGGGTGATTTTAGGTCCTTTAAAGCTTTCGGAAGCGAAGAGGAATCGATTAAGTCGAAAGTCCACGAAAGACATCACGATAGAAAGTTTCGCTCACACTCAGCTGGCTGTCAACATGCCAGAACAGAAGAAAATCTTCTGCCTCTTTTCTTGCAAATGAAATCAGCTGCAGAGGCAAAACCTGTGGGAAGCAGTTATGAGCCGCCGAGACCTCGGTCGTGCTCGGTCAGCGTACAATTTTCTATCAACGGACTCGTGCCTGGGACGGTGTCAGCGTTTTTCTGTCCAGATAACTCCATGGAACTAGAACAAGTAACCAGATCATTGAGCCTGAGTTACTGCAATTTGCACTCGATGGAGCCAAATGAACTATTCTCTTCAGGAACACACCCATTCGGTTCTGACGCAGAATCAAGCCAGCCGAGCAATTTGAATTACGAGATACCCGCTCACTCAATTTGCTTAACGGTGACAACCGCCTCGACCCCTGTCAGCCCGGAGTTAAATATTTCGCGGGCTTCCTGTTCAATGAATGGATTTACGCAACAGGAGGCGGATTATTCCACTGAAAAATTATGCACGGTACAGCGACCGGCGCCTTCAGACGTTCACAAGACTGAGTCGAATTCTCAAAACTGGACAGGAAATTCTAACCATCTTCAGCTGCCCCCAATCACTATTCCTGCTAAACCTGTTTATCCGATCCAGCTTGGAAAAGCACGTTTACCAGAACCGGTTCCAAGACCGAAATCTCGCTCTCGATCTCTCAGCTTTGGAACGCTTCCAGAAAATGCTGAGCGGAATTCAACACTACTCAAAAAACCCGCGGCACATAAAACAAGCTCGCCTTTGTTACGACTTCGTGCAATTTCTAAGTTCAAGAGCAGAGTGCGCGTGAACTCAATCCCACGCGAATACAAGATCGCTAAAATCGGGTTCATTCTTGTGTTGGTGTTCTTTTTATCCTGGGGTCCTTACGTGATGGTGCATAATTGTCAAGCCTCTTCCGGGATCCCGTTGTGGGTGTACCGGATGGCAATGTGGTTGGTGTACTTGTCGTGTGTTCTTAACCCTATTGTGTATGCGTTATCAAGTAAACATATAAGAACAGCTTTTAGCAGTCACATGAAGTGCTGTAAGTTGTTCCATGCGAGGAGATCACAAGCTGCAAGGCACAGAGCAGCAACTCTAAAATGACCTCTTGCAGTCCAGTTGTTTAGCTCCAGGGTAGCCACCATTCAGAAACGAAAAGATAAAGGGCAGTGGAAAGGTTACAGCTATATTAGCACCAACCTCGTTCCCAGGGTCCTCTCCTTCCCGTCCCCTGGAGCGTGAAAATCTTGCTCCAGGGGGCGGTGAGAGAGAGACCCTGGGATCGAGGTTGCATTAGCACTATTTATAGCTGGTTCCTTTTGGCTCCTTTTGTGTAGATGGTGATAAAGTGAGAAATATATTCGGTGCGGATTGTTTTGTAATAAACTATTGACTCCACATTGCACGAGGCATGTGAAAGAATAATAAAATTTGATCTGCAAAATTGGACTTGGAGTTTGTATACCGAAGTAGAATAATCTGCCTGCCTTAACGCGGAAGCTTCAAAAGTTTCGTTTCGCCCCTTCTGAAAAAAAAAGTCTTGTGTGTGGTCGCGTACGGGATCATGTTGGAATACTCTTTCTTTATATCGTGACTACACGGTACGTCCATGGAAATGGCTAGTTCCATTAGGTGGTGATGAAGTCTATTTGATATGTCTACAAATTAATGGTTGATTCACTTCAATAGTTTGTCGTGTATGAGGTTAAACCGTGCAGTTCTGTCCAGAGTGTACCATCAACTGCGTTTTTCGCCTGGAGTAACCTCTTTGGGGTTTACCTCGATGTAAAAACTTGTGACTTTTTTCTTTGTTTTTGAGCTGTTGTTTTTCTGTTCTATATTGTTTTGAGTTCATTGTTGTCTTGTTCGTTCTTTGTTTTACGTCACTCGTGAGTTTCACAGGTTTTTACACCGAGGATGAGCCACTCTTTGCGGCGTTACTTTAAAGCTCTGTCCAAACAAGGATGAGAATTGACCCTCACACATGAAAAGTTTCTCTGATCGACTACTATCAACTCGGGCCAAACGGGAGAAAACTCTCATCGGCTACTATCAACTCGGGCCAAACGGGAGAAAACTCTCATCGACTACTATCAACTCGGGCCAAACGGGAGAAAACTCTCATCGACTCTCATGACAAAGTTCGCATTGTTGCCATTTACCTGAGATATACTGACAATCGAAGATGATCTGGAACAAATGGAGTGTGTTACGTGTATAATAAACAATTTATTCAACTGGCGGAAATATATTAATTAAAAGTTATTTATTTCCCACATGTGCAAAACGTTTTGAAAGATGTAAACATGCTACATAAAGTACTTCACTGCTGTGGCAAAAAACCTTAAATCACCGAATTGATGTTTTATTCTCTTATCACCATTTTATCAAAAGCTAGAAAATGTAGTCTATAAAAGTTAGAAAAAGATGTACAAAGTTTTAGAAATAATAATTATTTTAGTATGACAAACTCCCATTTTACATCAACAAACTGTATTAAATGTACATGAAAATGGTAGTTAAACAAGAAAATTATCAAAACTGATTTTGTGTGTGTCGTATAACAGCCCAACTCCTCACAACATATTAACTACTGGTATCTGCACTATGCTACACTCAGAACACATTTTACAGTCTTCTAGTTGAAACTGTGAATTTCTCAAGTCTTCCTGAACATCAGGCTACTCTGGTACCGCGAGAGAGGAGAATGGAACCAAGGTCTCAGTAACCTCTCCCGTGGTACTCTGATTGACTTGCTGTCGACCATCGTTAGGGGTTCCACATTATTTAAGCGCTCTATAGAGTAAAAGAAATGTTTTGGTGACACAGGATTCGGAGGGATATTTGAGGGGTGGGTTGCAATGGCACAAGCCAGGAAGTGACTCGTTGCTAGCTTACATCAATGACACATTGATGCCCTATGAACTGTGTATGTTGATGAAAGTGAGAAATGATCATTGCAGTAAATTTCCAATTTAAGCTATTGTAATAAAGAAGCCTGAAAAAATTAGGGCTTAAACAAGATTCAAACCCATGACTTCCACAATACCGGTGCGATACACGGGTTTGAATACCATTGAAGCCCTGATTTTTTTCAGGCTTCTTTATTCCAGTTGCTTAAGTTGGAACAATAATTTCTCACTTTGCCCTTGCTTTTATTCTTGGAATCCTTACTGTAATAACTTGTCTGGTAGCAATTTCTGGTTTACCTTTGAGAGGCAGAGCAATGATTTTTTTCTGTCAGAGTAATCTCACATTTTGCATTGCAACTTGAGGAAGCGTTTATTTAGAGAAAATAAGAGTTGCAGATATGATGATTGTCACTCTAAATAGGGTATAACAATTGGTGTCTTACTGTAGTTTGCAGGGAGGAATGGATTTTCTTCATGACATAATTGCTTAATTACATTATCAAACTCACCTCTGTGTGCCAAATAAATACTGGTATCATGGGGACCACAAGGATAGTTAGTCAGTTTACAGTTCTGAAAAAAAATAATGTCCTCAAGGTAAGTGCATACTGGTAAATACATTACAGTGCTGAAGCTATAAACCACACACTGGAAGTGTTGGTAGTCACAACATCCAGGACACTTGATGTGTTCTTCCTTATGGGTACAACTAATGGATTGTGGTCTGACGTGGGACATTCATGGGGTTTCATTTAGGGTTGCACACAGTCAAATCATGCTGTGCTGGTTTTCTTGAACATTCACAAATGAAAAATGGTCTTGATATTTAAATAATTAGTCAGGCGCAGTGTTAATTAAATTAGCAGCAGATAAAAATGTGATGTCCAATGCTGGCAGTGATGAAGGCAGCACTGTCGAAACATTCAGTTGTTGATTGACATTTTAACAACATTGAACGCTACACTGGTTTCCTTTGGGGGTTTCACATCGCATATTTTCTTATGACGATAATTTTCCTTTCATTGATACGAGAGCCCCCCTGGACAAGCATCTCCATTTTTTCATGCGGAAGCACCTTCTTCCTCCTCCACCACAACCACCCCCCCCCCCCCACCCTTAAGGTTTTAATTCACACTGGGATCCTTTATTACAGTTAAGTTGATGTTGGTGCTTGAAGGTTAGAATTTGTCATGTACTGAACATTTGCAAAAACGTGTAACTGCACCGTACATGAAAGAAATTACCTCTATAATAAGATTTCTGTTCTTCATATCCTGTGTCCAGGATGGAACATAACGCTGTGGAATTTGAGGATGGTATCGAGACCACACAGGTATGCTAAACACAAGCAGAGAATGCTGCAAGGTTAATATTACCTGTGAACAGACTAGTAATCATTTGATATACAAGTGTTCAACCTTGCTGCATCCATGCCACATTTTAGTGTTTGGTATGCTTTTTAATAGGCGACAGTTTGACTTAACAGACTTTACTGTACTTTCGAAACTGCGAAGTGATAACTTGCATAATTTGAACCTCACGTTTAGTATAGGTAATCACATGAGGCCAAGTACTATTAAGGATTAATTGCACGAGAGTTTTCAAAATTTTCCAAAATTGCCCGAGTCGCGAAGCGACGAGGGCAATTTGGAAAATTTTGAAAACTCAAGTGCAATTAATCCTTAATAGTACGAGGTCTCATGGGATTACTTGTTTATCAATAAAGGGCAAAATTTATACGAAGGAAAATCACGCGCGCAGTCTATTTTTATCTGGGAAGCCTGTTTAGCGCTACGCCAATTAACGGATTAGCCAATCATTAACAGGTAATCATGCCCTCTCTTGATTACTAAAAATGCCCTCGATTAAGAAAAAATGCCCTCTCTCTCAACCAATCAGCGCTCAGTAATTTTGCCCTTTATTGATAATAGAGGTTTATAATTTTGCTAATAACTAAATAAGACCCTTGATTGTAATTAGAGAGCAGCAGTCCCTATAGCTTTGTAAGTTGACCGTAGCCACAAGGATTGGAGAGCTAAAATATGATCCTTACTCAAAGAGCTAGTCGAAAATTTAAAACATTTTCACGATTTTGAGATCCTGCGTTGCCCTGTAAAAACCTCCATTGTAAACAAAAGCTAACAAAAGGCATTCCTTGACAACGTACACAAGGTATGGAGGAAACTCAGAACAAGGAAGCAAAAGTTACCTGCGACTAGTTTGAGTGTCAGTCGTCATGTCTTGCAGTTTCCTTGTGTAATCGCAATAATGGCAAATCTATTTTTGCAGTCTTTATTTTTGCATTCTTCTGCGCGTCCAATGCGTCGTCGAAGTTTCCGAGGATTGGTGTTGTTCGAGAGGTACTGGGTATTTGTTCAGCTCGTTAAGCTTAGTCCCTCTCCTCCAGGGCTAAACGTAGGCACCAATGGCGTACAAAGTAAATAATTCAAATTCCGCCTTTAATATTACAATTTACTCACGTTCCATTCTTGTTATCTAATAATTATATGCAAAGAAAGTGATAATTCTTTTAATTACATGTAATAGTTCGATAAAAATTCAATAGATTACAATTTACTAACGTTTCATCCTTGTTATATAATAATTATAAGTAGGCTGTGAAGATACAACAATCATTTGCACGTGCGTGTGATGAGGGCTTATACTCAATGAAGGCCCGTTTCCTGTTTACTTTAACGGTGCAAATAATTACGTTAGTGATTAATTAAAATTGGTAAATATTTTGTAATACTTAACATCGAGATGTCATTTTGTTGCAGTTTTTTACAGGTTTTAAGCCGAATATAACATTTTTTTAGAAATGTTATCGAGCTGTATAGACTGAATTGTAAGACAGGTGAATCAGTGAAATGAAAAGTAAAGTAATAAGTTTGTTTGCGCAGGAACTAAATTGAACATGTTTCCGGTGGGAGACTTCAATTTGCATTTCACTTTCATGAATTATCTGCTGAAGAAACGGTTGCCAGAAGAGAAGCAAGTCCACACATTACGTTAAAAGTGTAGGTGAGTTTTCGATTAGTTTTTGATGAGCATGTAATTAATTTCTGTTGCTATTCAGGTGCTCAAGTAAAAATTGTACTATTAAAAACTCATTTTCTTTAATTTTCCTTTTTGAAGGTATTACGTTCGTTTATTTCTCATAATGTCAACTCGTAAGACAAACATTTCCATAAAAAATGTCCCAACCTTGAACGGCAAATTCAAAGATAAAGTATGGCAAATTCTGTCAAGATTAGCATGCGTGGCTTTCGTTTCAGATAAAGTAAACTACAACACGAGCAATAACCTTTGAGTTTTTACTTAGAGCAAGCGTTTGATCTGAAGTTGTGTCAGTTTTGCATTGTTGTCACTCAAATGAATGTCTTTTTAATCCCTTTTCGGTAAGAGATAAAATACATTGCCATACTATGATATTTGATGTACTCGAATTATTAACACAGGCGAAAGCAACGAATACAATCGTTGGAACTGGTGATTGTCACCGCTTCAGTAATAGAGGTCAGATTTACTGTAAATTAAGGAGAAAATTGCGCGTCTTAATACAGGCTCAACTGTGTAAACCAGGCAATTAAATTACCGGCAAGGGGTAACCCTTTTTCAGTCAATCTTTTGTAAGCGTTTACGCAAAATGCCTCGTGTTGGTAATGATCGGCAATTGTCGTTTTTGATAATCTACCAGATGCCATTTAAAAAGTCAGGTTATGCAGGCATCAATGTTGAGTACATTACCTGCAAGTTTAGCATCAGGTCTGGGTTCGTGTACAGAGGCCACAGCAGGCGAAGATAACATACATTTATTGTTGTCCAGTAAATACACTTAAAGGTTTTCTAATAACCTTAAACGGTTGTCCCAAAAATGGAATCATTTTCCAAATGTTTGATGGAACTCACAGAAGTGAAATAATGACAATTTAATGTCGGCAAATGGAATCGAGAAATCCTTAGTTTTATTTCCTTCATACTGCCAGTAACTATCAACTGTCTCCAGACATGCAGAATAAAGTCAACGTTCGCTGTCTTTCCTTTCAATCATCGTACAGGAAGAGATAGACAAGGAACTAAATAAACAAAATCCTCCTCCGCAGAAGGAAAATGGCAGAAGAATCTTAACCACAATTCGATGTTATTTTCCAGTGTTTACAACAAATTTATCCTCTTTTTTTTTTTTACTGAAATACAAAATACAACCATCAATCTTGTTGCTGTTCAGTACTAAAAAAATTATGTAAGAGCACTTAAGAAATATTTGAAAATATTTAGAAATATTTGAGTTCGTTTCGAAACCGTCGTCGTAACCATAGTCGTAACCTAGGTCCTTTTATCTTATAAAATATTTATCAGTCATCATCAAAAAATAAAAATAAAATTTAATTAAAAAAATAATTTAAAAGGCTTCGGCATATCAAAAACTGGATACCAGGTGTCTGACTAGATTTCAAGAAAACCAGGCTATGACAATCGCTGCTATGGTAACCACGTCGTTAAGAAACCAGTAAAAAATTACATTTGAGTCATATGTGATCATTTATATGGTATAGTTAGGCCAAAATCGAAGATCAAAACGCTAAAAAACTACATCGAGCTAACTCCTTTAACAGAGGTAGCCTCTTGTTCGAAGACGTTCTTGTGGTCGTCACGCAATATTCCTCCCAGTGATGGATCGAGGTTGGCCTTCGTTTGAAATTAGCGCAGATCCTTTTAGAAACGTGTTATTCCAACGCAAAAAAGCGTGGAAAGAAATCATGGAATTACGTGAAGACGAGAGACTTGTTGAAAACAAAGCCAACTTTACTTATACTAGCTTTCCTCCCGATTAAATAGGTGTTGCTTAGTATTTTATTTGCCAGCTTAGCATTTTATTGGTCATAGATTGTTGGACACCTTAGCTTTTAATTGGTCATAAATGTTGCTTAGTAACATAAACTGACGTGTTGAAAATCAACAGCTATATATGGATTATATATTTCCTGAGGAGTTTCCAGTTCGTCACATTGAGCCGTATGTTGGTCAAAGGGTAAGCTCAGCCGTGAGCCAGATTTTCCGAAATGGATGGATAATGCTTTGAGGTACTGGTCTTCAATATAAAGAAAATATGTTATCTTGAGCTATATGCTAGACTGGTTTAAAGATGAAACGGATCGCACTGTTGTTATCGGGTTTCTTCGGTATTTGTAAGGAACGAAAAGATCAGCATTGTAATTTAACCCACACAGATGGCCCTTTTGAGTTGCTTTTGGTTTTTAATTCAAAATACGGTGCTCTGTTTTTTTTAAATCGAAGCTCTCTATAGCGGGATCAAAGTCAAGCTTTCTTAACAATGTGTTTACCATCTGTTTTAGTTTTAGGATTCAGAAGTTAATTGTTTAGAAGATATGGCAGTACTTTTCAATGTTGGCTAGAATTGAAATCTTTACTTTGTACAATATACATCTCCAATTCACGTCTACAATCAAACTGTAACAAAACTGATCCCTGAACAAGTTATGCGACCACAACGCGACGTGCCAGGAAAAAAAAGTTACTGAGAAAGCTAGTTTTTTTAACATCTGACCATTTACAACATTATCATTACAAATGAAGTGTAGCTGAAAGCGCCTTTTATTAATAGTGTTTCTCAGTTTCTTAGAAGGCTAAAATACTTTGGCTTTTATGCGAATAATGTTGCTATGTTGTGCATTTAGTGAACTCTGATTCTCATTGGTACTCGTCATAATGTCTTTTCTCGGGAGCGAAATTGCCTTTTGTTAATTGGTGTCCTCTTAGAAGGCAAAAATCGCACGAACGCCGCCGAGACTTGTGAAAGTCGGGCTATTTTCCATCAGCATTGTCAACCGAGACTAATTTATCGCGAAAGCCATCTTCAAATATTTAATTATCGTGCCACCAAAAGCGAAATTAGTTAAACAAACAAATTTAGGAAGATGGCCCGAAATGTCCAATCACAGCAAACGAAGTTGATAAAGAATATTGAATATTTGTTGATCCGCCTTAAACCAACGTGATAAATTCTAAATTTGCAACACTTAAAACTATAATGTTCTGTATATTATTTCTATAATTCCTATATTTTAATATTAAAATTTTATAACAGTTAAAATATCGGGCCCTTAACACTTGATGGTAAACCCCTTCTAGGCCCTCTACATTATCAAGGGTGTCGGCTTTACTCTGTTCATTAAATAATGGACTAACGAACTAATAACGACGGATCACTTAGCCTAGGCCAAAACTGATGCAAATCACTTTTCACTTTAATAGAGTGTTCCATCAATGTTTAAAACCAAACATTTCACGAACACGTGACTAGAGTTTGGTTTATTATGCTGACGTACCACCACCTTCTCCAAGCTAACTTTAAACTGAGAGACTTATGGCAAACAAGTGTCATGTATGTCAATGCCTTCGCTCACGTGTTGTTCGACTTGCGATACGCACCAGAAAGTGTATCAGTTTTGTTTAACGATTGTCGTGTATTTTGCCTTCGTTGCTGTTAACAATATGCCGGTGTTTTTGTTAACAAGCCCAGTCAGGCGGCTTGTATATTGGAGAATAATGCCCGAAGCTGAACGATTGTCCGAAAAATGAACAGTTGGCCGAGAAGCGAAGCTTCGAAGGAAACTGTGAAATTTTGAGGACAAATAATCAAGTTTGGGCTTGATTATTAAAGCTTTATATTTTCCACTTCTTATTCTTTTCTATGTTCTCCAGATTAAAAGATGAAGAGCGTTTATACAGTTTTCGCGGTTTTGTCTTCCATCCTTGGACTTAGCGGTATAATTCTCAACTTCTTCGTATGCCTTCTGTACGTCAAAAACCCTCGACTTTTAGATGCTCCCAACATATTCATCTTCAATATTGCCATCGGTGACTTACTGTATTCCACAGTAGCGGCTCCTCTGGTGGTTATCTCCAATGCACAAGGCAAGTGGGCTTTTGGAGCAGCCGGTTGCAATGCTTACGCTTTTCTCACAACCTTCTTTGCACTTGGTTCCATGCATCACTTGGCTGCAGCCGCGTATGAGCGCTATGTCACAATATGCAAACTATTCAACGATGGTGAAATCCAGTTCAGTTTGCAGAAAGCCATTCTTTTGTCCGTGATGTGCTGGTCCTATTCCTTCTTTTGGAGCCTGATGCCCGTCCTTGGTTGGTCGAGCTTCGAGCAAGAAGGCCTAGGGACCAGCTGTTCCGTGAGTTGGAGATCAAGAGGAGTGGGGGATATCTCATACACAGTTTGCTTAATCCTGGCATGCTTTGTCCTTCCGGTAGCCATTCTGTTTTACTGCTACTTCAAAACCTACAAAGCCATGGGAGAGTTAAGCAACCAAGCGGAGCAGCAATGGGGCCCAACGAGCCGCGCCACCCAAGACACCTTACAAGCAGAGCGTAAAATGGCTTGGATAACAGTCGTAATAACAGCGGGATTTCTAATCGCCTGGACACCGTACACTCTCTCCTCGATACTTGCTATTCTGAACCCAGACCTGGTCAGTGATATCGGTGCATCAATTCCAGCCTATCTCGCCAAATCCTCGGCTTGTTACAACCCAATCATTTATGTCTTCCTGTATAAGAAGCTGCGAGTCAGAATGGCGACATTATTTTGCTGCAACCGTGGACAAGTTTATCCTGAGGGACCAACCAACACAGAAGTGGCCACCCACGGAGCGAAGAGTCGAGAAACACAATCACGAAACCAACAAGTTTCATCGGTCGCATCTACGGGGAGGACACCTAGAATCTAAATCACTGTCACTATCAATCTACCCAGCTTGTAAACAGAAACAGATCTAGGCTTCTTAACTTGAATAAGTTGAACTTGCTCAAGCTTCGGCGACCAGTTGTCTGAATTCTGACTAAGGTTGAAAACCGCTCTATAAATCCAAACATGGGAAACACAGAATTCCTTATACGACGCACCCCAGCGTAATTAACGGAGTATAAATATATTATTAATATTTCAAATTAACTCGCAGCGGCTTCAGATAATGTCCACTATGCTGTATTAAAATAATTTCAATTTATTGCCGTAAAATACAAGTTCTGACAGAATTAAAAGTTTGTTTTCCCTCTCTGATTAACCTTCTTGGAATTACAGCGTATACAAGCCGAGTAAAGCTGGGGACGAAAAGTGAGAAGTGGGCGACAACTAATCTATTCACATCTTAGTGTGTGGAACGAACATCATTTTGTCCCAAATTCTTCGAGTTTCACTGCCAATGACAATAATTATTACAATGTATGTTTGGCCAACCCCTAAACCCATTAACAGCAATCTTCGCTGTTGCAAAGTGCCAGAAAGTGACCACAAAATAATCACCCTACACAACATTGCTGTCTAAAAAGGATCTTTCTATACACAAAATTACAAACTGGGCCACAAATCAGGGTCACTTTAGCAACCCAACCTTCACACCCCATGGGCTAAGGCCCTAAATTCCATGCTTACTATAAAACAGGACCACAAAATTACAAACTGGGCCACAAATCAGGGTCACTTTAGCAACCCAACCTTCACCACCCCATGGGCTAAGGCCCAAAATTCTATGCTTACTATAAAACAGGACCACAAAATTACAAAGTGGACTATGAACTAGGACGACTTAACGGGACGTTGTTTGCATTCGAATAAATGAGCGCATTTTATGCCACGCAAACGTAACTCCCATTTGTATGGCCTCTGTACAAGTCATTGTTTCTCATTCCATGTAAGAAATTTGAGAGGGCAAAGTCATTTTTTACAAGATCTGTGGAAAAACTGTTCAAAGCAGACGCTGAAGGACAGGGGTGTCGAAACGCAAGCTTTCTTAATAAGATTTTAGAAGATATTAGAGAGGAGAGCCCTGAAAGACTAGCATTGTCTTCACGAGTTTTCAACCGTTCCGTAGTACTTCCAGATTCTGGTTCTGTCATCTTTGGTCTGTATTTTGAGGGTCTCCGCGTCAAATTACGAGCAGAATCACTTTTATTCGGTGCCAGTCTCCCCATGATATCCACGGGCTGCAAGGCTTGTTCCTGATCTGTGAGAGCTGTTCCAATTTGCACAGCTGGCAGAGAATCGTTCCGAAACCCTCGATCTTTTTTGGCAGCCACAAAACCTTTGTGGCTGCCTCGTTGGTGCATCACCGCTGGCCGATGAAACCTACAGGCTGTTTCCGTGGTTAAACATGGCGGCGTCTGAACAGGGGTGAAGGTTTGCTGGGTGAGGGGATAATGCTGGCTGGCAATTGAGGTCAGGGACAATGCCAAGGACAAACTTAACACGTAACCCAGGGCGCAGGTGCACAACACCTGAAAGAAATGACCACAAATTTTAGTTTTTTTATTATTATTTTTTTTAAGACTTTATTAACGTGTCAAGGTCGCTAGCATACAGGGTATACTAATTGGGGACACCTAGTTACAGTAACTTATCTAGTGATTAGTTACAAGTTATTAGTTGCAAGTTATAGTGGAAATTCTGTAACTTACAAGGGCCCAGGGCCCAGTTATTAAAACAAACATACCTTCAGTACTTCAAGCCTGAATATTCTCAAAGTATGAAGAAATACCGAGTTATCAAGTAATGTGGAGAGATCACCATAAGTGAACCAACCACGGCAAAGTCCATGTGTCATTGCCACCCTGTAAAATGAAGACGATATCATTACATTTAACAAGTTACTGGTAAGTGTACGGAACACTTTACAGTGTAAGTTCCAGGAATGTATTCAGCCTAGCAGCCTTCTGTTGAACTTATAATTTACCTTGACTCCACTTTGTTGACAAATTCTAAAAACTCCTGGTTGCTGATGAAAAGACTCCAGTCCTACAGAACAACAAGAAAATGACACATCATAAGGTTGATGGTAAACAAATAATAATTTATTACATACACGGCACAACACAAAAAAGAAAAAAATAAAAGGTAAATAAAGGAAAAATAGAAATACAAAAAACCTACCAGTTATGATTTCATTTTCAAGAGCTCTGCATTTAATTGAAGCAGGAACAAAAGAACCATTTATGCAAAGGCTCCCATTGTTCGTAATGGTGAATTAGTTTGTTTTGCTTTCTTTCAACAAAAGTTCAATTGTTAGGTCCATGTAAGGTAAAGGTAAGGTAAGTCTGCAGTCGGGCCTAGTGACCCATCAGACCGGAGCTTATCCCGGTTTCTGTAGCATGAAGCGACAGAGAGTATTTCTACTCCCCCCTGGATGGGATGCTAGTCCATCGCAGGGTTACCCCCCAGCAGTAAATTCGCCGGTACCCATTTATACACCTGGGTGAAGAGAGGCACTGTGAGAGTAAAGTGTCTTGCCCAAGAACACAACGCAGTGGCCCGGCCAGGACTCGAACCCGGACCGTCCGATCCAGAGTCCAGCGCACTAACCATTAGGCCACTGCGACTCCCACTAGGTCCATGTGCTGATAATCAAATTCTCCTTACCAGCCTGCACAATAGACCTTTCTTGTTTGGTCGGTTTGTCTCCCCATTACAGACCATGTATTCTTGAGAATTCTTGCTTTCAATTTTTGAAATGGTTGTGTGTATATGAATACAAAGAACAATTCTCAAAAGAATGTCACATGTTCTGAAGTGGGAAAACAAACATGCCCAGCGAAAAAACGTCTATTATTATTATTATCATTATTATTATTATTGTTATAGCTGCAAAATTTTGCAATCCTGGACAACAAAGTTCAGAGGCTGATTAAGATTGAGTTGTACAGTATTTGTTTTTAGTGGGACCCCTTGAACAATCCATTCTGATGCTTCAATTAGTGAAGGAAATTGACACTTATTCAAGGACAGTCGTCTTTAATACTTTTGCTCTCATATGTGTGGCTTTAACGGGGGAAGTGCTTAATCGATACTTACAATGGAAGCCAAAAATTCCATTTCTAATTTGTTAACATCATTCACAGTTTTGCTTCCTGAAAACCAAACAAAAACAATTGATCAGATACTCTTTTAACATTTCAGAGATCATGACACATACAGGTTAAATTATGGTGATTTCATCTTGTACGTTTTATGTTCATCTGTATGTTGCTTTTCCAAACAAAAAAAAAAAACTTGCCTGCTTTTGCCCAGTCATCATTAAACACTTCTTCATCCTCTCCTTCATCATACAAGTACTTTGATGCCACCATCTACAAGCATAGTAGCACAACAGTCAGATACTGTACTAACTAGTAGTAACACTCTTGTTCAGCACAGAGGGACCCTGCATTATGGCCTTTACCCCTTTAAAACAGCCACCTTGTTATCATCAACACTTTATTTTGGCCAGAACATAAGGTTAGAATAGACAGTGACGTAATTTAGCTTCACTTATCCATAATTGATTTTTATCCAAGTCATCAGCCTGGCAAAAGTATGCCAGATGACATACCTGCCATGGCAAATTATTACTTGCCAATTGAAAATAAAGAAGGCAACAGAACAACATCTATAATGCATTTATTACTGCTGCATGATCAGTTTTTAAGGTCGGCACCTCTCCTGCTGATCAGAATAATAGCTACCATGATCTCACAGAGAATTACTACTGGTTGACAGCTAAATATTGAGCCTGCAATAATTTCATGGAGAATTCAGCATCAACTAAGCTGGCAACATAAAATTGTGATTTTAAGGGGATTTTATCACTAAACAGTTGCAAATCATATTCTGTTTTCAAAACTTCAATCCAAGTGTAGGATAATTGGTCAGTGGGAAAATGTTGTTGCGAAGTCAAACTTTACTCGTCCACTAGACGACCTTTTGGAATGTTTTGGTCGCCTGTATGAGCTTTAGTTGTCTTGGACGACCAGGCAACTACAAATATGGGTCCCTTCATGAATGCAACACTGTATCTACAGTACTGTACTTGCCTGCTTGGTAATGCACAACAGTATTATTACTAATAAGTTACAGCACGAAGTCGGGAATTGATTCAAGTGTCAACTACAAGCTAGGATATAAAAATGAGAGTAATAAAATTAATTATTTACCATTGATATCAAGAACAAGTCTGAGGATGACAACCTTCTAACGTACTCTGGGTTCTTGTGATGCAGCCGTTCAGAATAAAGAATACCCATCATTAATGTACAGGGGGATATCTTTGCTCTCCTGAGGAAACCACAATCAAAGTAGAGTTTTTGTGTTAGTGATATGCAGTAAATGATTGTTTTTAGTATGCACTGTACATGTATAATGTACTGTAAACTAAATACAAGTCTGATTTGAAATACATTATAGGTGTGTTGACATTTGCCAATGAATGGTGATGTAATTATCACCAGCAACGTAAACACCACAATGATGTTTGTGGGAAATTATAGAATGTTCCTCTGCCCCTTATTGTAAAAGCACCATGGCATGGTAGTTTAAAGCTTTGATATTTTCTTCAGTGGATTAATCACTCATGTTTTGGGTGGAGGGTGGGGGAGGCAGTGGATTGGGGTATGCAGGCCCCCCTGTCTAACGTTCAAAGATTTTCCTGATAATCCACATGTGGAACACGTTTCTAGTTTCTTAAAAAACTTTTACATTCCAGTAAATTCATTTGACAGTAGAGAATGTACCATACTGAGTTTGTTATATAAACGGAAGTTACATTTTAATTCCCATATTGATTTTACCTTGAAACAACCATAGCATAGTTTGTATCAAGACATTTTCTCTTTGTAGTCACAATGGAGCTGAGCACATCAACTGCAACATCTGCAAAGGTATATATGTAAAGATGAAAGTAGAATGAGTCAAGTGAGGCCTTGAGCTACTTTATTCTGTTTTAAACATCCACTGGTCCATGGCATATTTACACAAGGACTAGTAAGTATGAAGGAACCAAAAAACTCTCCATAACAAGTGGGTGTCTACAAAGTAATAATTGTGTTCGATGTAAGGAGAATCCAAGCCTAATCTTGAGCTGTGAATTTACGAGCAAAGTATATCTAAAATTCTGTTTCTCTGTTATGGATGCACATTTGCCTCACTTTCATTATTGACCTCAATTTGATGCACTTACTCATGTGGTGATGCCCTTGCTTTGTACAACAAGGCTTGTGTCTTTGAGCATCGTAAGCAAAGTTGACTATCAACATGTACTATTCTTGTGACAACGTGGACAGTTGTTTTGATGTGAGTTTGAAGTGCTTGTGCTTTGGCTTGTAAGATGTTTGACAGCTGTGAGAACAGCTAAATCTCACTGGCTGCTCAATTTGAAAACCATTATTCAGTCTGGGTGCCTGCAGTTATATTTTAGCAATAATCAAGGGTTTAACTTCAGTGAACGAATATACATTTTACTAAAACTGCAAAAATTCTTGTGCTATCATTGGCTAATGTTCATGGTTGAAAAATTCATCAAAACATGATGACGTAGTATGAAGCCATGATGCATGTTTGTTGAAAACTTTCAAAAACAACTTCAATCGCTCAACTGTTTACAGTCCTGCGATTGCATCCAAAGCAAAGTCTGCGTCGAGCCAAGTGGCCCATCAGGCCGGAGCTTATCCCAGTTTCCTTAGCATGAAGCGACTGGGAGTATTTCTACCCCCCCTGGATGGGATGCTAGTCCATCCCCCCCAGCAGTATTTTGACGACGAATATGGATTCGGATTGAATTAATCTGTGAAGGGAAAACACCAAATTTTGACGTGAAACTTGTTGAATGGGATTGTCTACTTTGGCCGTGTTCTGCCGAGGCACCACTAGTGGATGGGACTGAACTTTACATTAATTCATCTGGTTTTCGAGAATTTCCGAATGGAATAAAGGTTTGTTGTTAAAATTCTGTTTCTTCATTTTGGTTGAGTTACTTTATGTAGCTTAAGTATGTGATTCTGTAAGTCTCAAATAGTTTTTAGGTTCACTCGCACTTTTACTTTGTGAAAGCAAGTCTTTGCCATTTGGCGGCCTCGTGAGCTGCACACAAATTTGAAAATATGATGACGAAATTTGTGGTCCATTAAAGGACGTACCACAACAAGCTCACGTCTATTTGTTAAATGGCATGGCCAGTAAGAATTGATGACCTCTTCTTATCCGTTGTACATACAAAAATTAATAATACTATATCTACATGTATTTATTTAAACACGGTTACATCCTCTCTATTCACATGTTTCATGTATTCTCAACAATATGCTCTGTAAATTATTAGGCTATAGACTAATCACAGGGCAAAACATTTTGGATTCTGAAATTTTGGTGCAAGGATTGCGTTGTGTATAAAGGCATCGTCGTCACCAAATTAAGACGCCGAATTAATCATAAACTAAATTTACATACGAAGAGAAAGCATTTGTAAAAGACCTAAATAGAACAAGTCGTAGCATTGTTTTACCTGTGACGGCCAAAGATGGCAGAGATCGATCAGAATATTGGCCATAGTACAGGGTTTTTCGAACTCGATCTCTGAACTCAACGTGACTCGTGGTGCCCGCTGGACAGCCAAGCTCCTGCAAATGTATTAGATGCAAGTCAAGTTAATTAAGCTCTTTAAAAAGAAGTATATTGTGTTTATGAATTCAGTGTTTACCTGTACGTCTTCTTTGCTCATTTCTAGTGTTTTCTGGAAGCTAAATTGTGAGCACAAATTCGAAAACAACCTTTAATTTACTCAGCCCCGCGCAAACGCAATATCGTCGCTTGGTTCCCAAGCAAGGCTAAGGCCAGGTTCTCTTTTGCCTCGATGCCAAAACGAGTCTAAGTGCAATTTTCGCAATTAGACTCGTTTTGAAACAGAGGTCAAAGGGAACCCGGAAATGGCCTATTTTTCTGCTCAATTTCCCGGCTGAAAGGGAGTCCACAAAGCCTATCACGCAGGCGTCATTTATATGGACCGCGTTTCACTTTTAGTGGGGAAAAGTGAAAAGCGATCCCCTAATTAGCCTGATTCTCGTGACACGAGCGATCTGGACCGTCTTTTTGGGCTATACGGGAACTTGGCGCTGGATAGGGTTTGTTCTTTTACACCTCAACGGAAACCGACCAAGAAAGGCCTGTGTCGCCAGAGTCCAGAGAGTGCTTGTATAAAAATGTTTGTTTAAAACTGTACTGCAAAAATGATCAACAGGCGAGAAAAATCTAATTGTAATTTCATAAATTGTGAAAGGGGTTTAAGGTGTTTAAGCTCTGACAGTTGAAAGGAAATTTCGCTTTTGTTTGCTGCGCAGACACTGACCGCGATCTACGTGGTCACAGCGTAATAAGATTTTCGTCACTCCCATAAATTAAATGCTAATTTCCGGATTTCTTAAATTCTTCATTAGAATTCAATTTTACATAAAGTTTACATTGAGGAAATATAAAGTTTCATCAAGTTGTCTGGAAATTTTTAATGTAGAGTCGCCACAGCTTCTGTCATCAAGTAATTCAATTGAACATATTATTTAATCGTGAGTACCCGACGACAGCACGAAAGTTAACGAATTTTGACGAGCATTGCTTCCGAGAATCTGAAGAAAAGCCGTCGAGAATGACTCTTTCCTCGGCAAGTGAAAGGTGAGAATTTGTGTACTCTGTGAATGTGTCTGTTTTCGTTTTACTTTTGCAAGTCTTCGGCGTTTATTTTGGGCGTAACGTGAAGACAAAATCCCAGCCGACTGAGTGGTGCATTTTATATCGCCATTCAACTGTGACAGATGGGAGAACGTGTCAAAATAGAATACATTCAGTTGTGAAGAGTCGAGCGCTTCGTACTTAAAATTCATAAATTGAAATCCAACTCCAGAACTGACCTATCAGGGCATTCCTAGCTGCTTTTGTTAGTAAGCTGTTCTTTATACTCAGTATTGATTTTCTGCGACCGTACCTATGATTCGATCTGCTCGGAATGTAACTGTTTAGCTTCGCGTAACGCAGATCAGAACGACACAGAGTTTGCCAACCTCATCGCCAGCCCTCCAAACGACAGTTGGACGAACAGCTAACCGGTTAAATAATACAAGGCCTTAATTCATAAGCTCTCCCCTGCAACTGTCAACGAGTTAAGGGTATTGCAGCATCTTCTAATTACATGTTTAGAGCGAGCGAGCGCGTATAACGAAAATTTGACGGATTGCTCGTCCGATATCGCCCCAGAGCCGCGGGTTTCAACATCTGTACAAGTCAGTGGTGGAGTTGGACAGCTCAAGAGCCAATTAAGACGTCTCACGTTTCTGTTGGCATTCGCAGGGATCGTTCGAGTTCACTTCATTTATTGTTGGTTATCATAGATACAGAATGAGATGTGGATTTATAGCATAGATGGAATAATTTCGGATCGAGGAATGGCTGAACTCGAAGCGACCGCACTTTGACGGTTTCCCGTGCGAACGTGTTGGTTTCAGCATTGAAATGTGTTTCATGTACTGCGGCAAGGTTTCGACGGATTAAAAAGACGACGTTGTAGGAAAAGAAATCTTCTAAATTTCTTCCGTCTGCTTCTGGAACGGAAAGCAAGCGACCATTTGTAATACAAGGTTTCTGATCGACGCACCGGAAGCATGACTTCTCGCGATATTTAACTGGAAGGGAATGACCAAAAGATTGTTTCCAGCCGCGAGGGAAATTTGTCAATTTGTTTGGATTTTCTCGGAGTCGAGAACTTCAGTTTTGAGATGCATAAAGCAAGGTGATTTGGTTGTACAGAGCTGTATTTAAATATATATTTATAATTCTCTAATGTTGTACTTGTGGGCAGAGAATTTCAGCATTGTGTTTGAAAACCATAACAAGTATTGTCAGAACGCCGTTTAGTTGTTTTAAGAGGAAACAACTTTATGTACAGTATTTGTCGCATTTCACACACAAACAGTAAGTGTAGTCTGTTTTGGTTTGAGTGAGGCGAATAATGTGGTCTTTCATGTTGATTTGACACAAAAAAAAATAATTATTCGGAAAGTAGTGATTTTTCATTGGTAAACCTTGCTAGTTTAGGCTTTCCTATTAGTTGTATTCCCAGCTCGTTAAATTTAATTTGACCTAAATTAAATGAGTTGAGTCTATATTTAAATACACCAAAGAAATACTGTAGTTGAAATGGTCAAATTTCGACAAGAACGTTTCATTGTAGGCTGTACAATCAGTAGTTATATACTCATTAAGTTCTTTGTTTGTAATTTCAGGGCAAAAGATGATTCAGTGGCCTTCCAATACAATCATATTTATAACAGAGACGATGAAATCCGAAGGAGTACTGGTTCCATTTATGGTGGTGATAGCCCGTCAAAGGTGAAGTCATTACCAATGCATGTGCGAAGTAACAGTGACACAAGTGAGATAAATGTTTCGGTGAGAACTAACTATCCAGATGGGCTTGTTACTGAAGCCCGCTCCCCTACGGGAGAAAGTTTATTTGCCTTAATCAGAAAATTTGAGCAAAACATTCAAAATGAGAGAGAGATACAAACATCTGGGCAGAAGTCTTGGTTTTTTGATACTGAAAACCAGAATTATGTGGATGGCTTCAGAGCTAAAACTGGTGTAAGCTCTGCTAACTCAAGCCCTCTGATAGAAAGACGGACACCATTGCTAAGACGTAAAAACTCTTTGAGAAACAATTCATATTTCCAGAAGGTTTTTAAGGGGTCTGGAGATGCCAAAGCAGCAGAAGAGGAGTATGGAGATGAGCCATCAAGAAAATACTTTGCTCATTATGATTGTCGTAGCATGACGGTTGATTTTGAAGAACTTGCACTTCTGCATGCAACACAAGGCGATGGACTTAAAAGGATAAACAAACGATCAGGAGCATCTGCAGCGTCAACCAAGGTTACTGCAGCAACAGTCGCTGACAGAATGCAAAGGCGTGGGTCAGACTCTAATTCAAGTAATAATGATGATGATATCCCTGACCTTGGCGATGACAAAAGTAATGGCCTTGTTCTTAACTGTCCTTATTTTCGTAATGAACTTGGTGGTGAGGAAGAACAAGATCCACAGATTGGATTAACGAGAGATAATGTGGCTTTTCAAAATCCTCACGATCCAACACGTCCCAAGGAACCAAAATTAGACACATTCAGAAGAAGGTCAACTCTTGACATTTTATTGACTGCGTATGACTCTGCCCGGGTGGGAAATTTAAGCAGTGGTACTGGTGTGACGATTCTTGATAATTCTAAGCCAGAAAGTGGTTTCTTGTATCTTGGAGAGAGATTTCACAATGAAGACGGAAGAGTGTTTGAACATGTTGATCATGGATCTTACTATTACAAAAACTTTTTCGTTGGACAAGGTAAGCTAAAACTGGTTCAGTGGATCAATTTGTCCAGGTTCCAGGTGTTGTGTTCTCTGACAAGACAGTTATTTACTCTCACAGTTCCAGCAAACTGTCATGGCAGCCAAAAAATGCTAGGGTACTTACATGTACTGTTTTTTTTAACACTCCCAAATAATACAACCCATAATGGTGGACTACATGAAAAAATCCTTCATGTACAAGTACACAGTGTGGCTGTTATGGAAGTGTAAACAAATCCTGAGAATGTGCAGTACAGGCTGGAAATCAAATAACTCAGATTGCATCATAAAATAAATATAATTATTTTATTTTATTAGTTCTGATGTCCTAAGGGTCCTGATTACATGCAAATTTCAGCCTGTTTGGCCAGGCAGAGATTGCAATGTGGCTTGCAAAGAGAAACTTCTTAAAAAGCCTTGAAGATTACATGACAGGCTGCATGTCAGCCTGGGCAGGCCCAAAGATATTAAGCAAAAGTTTTAAAATTACATGTGGTGTAAAATAATTAAGTTCTTCTGATCAACTTATTTTTTATTATTCTTTGCTCATTCCAGAACATTTGAATTATCTTGGTATTGATGAAAGATTTGGTCCAATTGCACTGTCTTTGAAACGTGAAAAACTTGACGAAAGCACATCCCTGTTGAGGGCTGGTGAGACAGAAGGGAACCAATACCAGTATCGGATTATTGCAAGGACAAGTGAGGTAGGTGCAGTATATTAATTTTAGTTATTTTTTTATTAATTCTCTGATTGCTCCTTGCCATCACCACAACTGATTGAAAATGCTGAGGTTATCTTAAGGGTAACATACTTGTAGTAATACTCCTATCTAGGTGGTTGTCAGATTAATAATTACAATATAGAAACTGGGACTAATGTTTTTGGCAACTTTTACTTGAATACACACATTGTAGCATACATGTGCTGTACATGCATCCAGTGACAGCACGGTGCAACCCAAAGCTCCAGATAAAAGAGTGGTCTCAGGTCAAACTTGGGAAATTCATTGGCCTAATGGTCAGCGCACTGGACTCTAGATCGGATGGTCCAATTTCGAGCCCTGGCTGGGGCACTCCATTGTGTACTTGGGCAAGACACTTAGCTCCCATAGCGAGTCTCTCCACCCAGGTGCATAAATGGGTACTGGTGATATACCTGTAACCCTTCGATTGACTAGCCACTTATCCAGTGGTAGTAGAAATACTCTTAGTTGCTTCATACTTAAGAAAACTGCAATAAGCTCCAGCCTGATCGGTTTCTTGGCTCAACACAGACTTTAACTTTACCTCATGTCAGCTAACTGTCCCAACAAGCTAATTGAGCACTTCTAATGATTGGTGAGAGCAATGTAAATTTAAATTTAACCCAATTGTGGAATTCCTTGATGACACCTTACATTTACCTTTAAACCATATCTGGAAATTTCCCCATTTTTCTATCTTTTTTTGGCTTTTGAGCTGTTTTGATTCTCCAGTCACCTTTCTTTTTCCAGTTGACTACACTAAGAGGCAGTATCCTAGAAGAAGCTATTCCATCGACATCACGTCATGGTGCTGCACGAGCTCTTCCTGCAAAAGACATCCTCGAGCATCTGGTGCCAGAACTTCAGCTTACTGCCATCAGGATGGCCCAGCCTGGCATTAAGGTAACAGGATATTGTATTGTCAAGACCTCAGGCCAATGTTCTCCCTCTACAGCCCTCATGTTTGTTTAATAAGATTTATTTATTATTATATATGCATGTGCATATGATAACATAGTATAATAGTTTAAAGAATTTTAATTAGGTATCTGCTAAATACTGACAGAATCTCATGGGTGATTGTTGTATTTACATGTGAATTGTTGTTATTATTAATTTTTGTTTTCAGGTTCCAGAGCAGCTTATGAAACTTGATGAACAAGGGGTAAGATATGTGTCACATAATATATAATTACCATGGAGAATGAAGGCCATGGAGAATGAAGGAGGTACTCCCCCAGAAGGGATTGGAAATTCCTGGGGCTGGGGGAGGGGTTCTCAAAGGCCAAAAAAATTTAAAGAAATGTATGAAGCTTAATTGTGATTTCCAGAAGGGTAGGGGGGAGGGGGGGCATCCATAGAAAAATCCCTTCACGGGAGAAGTATGTATAATTTTTGGAACTACACATTGCCGAAAAATGTCGGATGGCAGTAAAAAATACCCTCTACTGATCAAACCGCAGTCTCAGAATTTCATGGCAGCATTTAGCATTTAGCTCTCCTATTGTTTGATCATAGATATCAATTATAATAATTATGGTTTAAAGATATGTGTATGTTTGAATGTGATCAAATTTCGATAAACATTTAAGAATAAAAATCAGCGCAAAAAAGTTAAACTCAATGTTTTGATTTTGCCATGACATCATTTTAAAGTGACAGAAATAGATTTTTGTGTTAATTATACTGTGCGAGGTAATAAAACAGTTATAAGGTAAGTGTGTTTCATTGGTAAATGTATTCACGTTATGTTCCTATTTTAACATTTTTCTTTCAGATGACCAATCAGTACAAAGTTGGTGTGTTGTACTGTAAGGATGGGCAGAGCACTGAGGAAGAAATGTATAATAATCGTAAGTGAAGCATTATTAAATGTAATAATTTGACTGTTTTGCATTGCAGTCAGTTAACAAGCATTTTTCTGCATTAGAGAGCCTAGACTGTTACCATCACATCCTGTCTTATTATGCCACTCTGTGTCATCACCTTCACCCACCCTCCTTGTGCCTCCAACAGGGCATATGCATAGGTTTTCCACTGATCCTGATTGGCTTCTGCCATTCGGACTTGTTGCGATACAATGTAAGATCCAGCCTGTCTAGTCTAAAATGCTAAGAATGATATTCACAATTATAATCTGTATGAATATATAATAATAATAATAATACTAATAATGATAATGCTAATAACAATAACTTAGAACTGCTATAGTTTGCAAATCACACAAAGGTGCCCTCTCACTCTTTACAATACAAATCTCAACTGTCTTATTACAATAGGTCAAATAAAAATAAAGTTTAATTGAAGTGATAATTACAGCTGCAATAATAGTAGTCAGCTTGTTGATTGTCATTTGTTCTCTGTTTGGCAGAAACATCTGGTCCAGCTTTTGATGAATTTCTGAACTTAATTGGGAAACGCATTCCTTTGAAAGGGTTTGAAGGTTACAGAGCCCAGCTTGATAACAGAAGTAAGTTATGGAAGTTGCATTTGTGTCATACATGAAGGTAGTGTTGCAGTGTTTTAGTGAGAAGCAAATTGAAAGATGGAAATTTAATTTTTGATATTTGACCGGCAGATGACTCCACTGGTGAATATTCAGTGTACACTCAGTTCCATGGACGGGAAATCATGTTTCATGTATCAACACTCTTACCGTGGACGCCCAATAATCGACAACAGGTGTGTTTATAGGCCATGCTTATCTTACGAATGTACTTTGAAATTGTGCTATACCCTCTCCAATTATGAAAGTTAAATAAATTTGCAGGATTTGCTTTCAAGTTCTCCAACTGACACTAATTTTTATTTGATCTTCCGTCTTGTAGCTCCTGAGAAAAAGACATATTGGGAATGACATAGTCACCATTGTCTTTCAAGAGCCTGGGGCACTTCCATTCACACCAAAGAACATTAGATCTCACTTCCAGCATGTCTTTATTGTGGTCAGAGTTTTCAACCCTTGCTCTGATAACACGTACTACAGGTAGTTTGTGTGACAATTTGTTTATATATTGCTTTGTTTTAACTTGAACCAAGTCTGTGCATTCTGTGGGTACTTGTACTCAACATTTTTTGAAAACAATAATTATTAATTGGCAGCAGGCATCATGCATGTTACATAAACAAAAACTGTTTACATGTTAATTATATAGCTACACCAAAATCCATTATTGTCAACAGATGCATTTTTTAATAATTTTTGCCAACTGTCCAAATTTAAAATAAATTGGACAGTTTTTGCTCAAACTGTCCAATTTAAGAAAAATCTGGATACCTTCCGTAAACCAATCAGTTGTCAAGAAAAACTAGTTTGGAGGGCAAAACATGCCATGTTCATATATTTTTGGATGCTATATAATTAATAGGTAACAGGACTACATGCTTGTACAATTTGAAAATAATTGGATTCAAAAAATTCCTTGAACTGCCAAATTGGACTCGGCCTACGGCCTCATCCAATTTCGCAGTCCTCGGAATTTTTCTCATCCAATTATTTTCAAATTGGACAGCATGTAGTCCTATTACATATACAAAATGGTTAAAAGTTGAGGATTAGTGGGGTGGGAGTGTGTGTGTTGGGAATCTGACATAAGACTGATAGGGTGTTTATTAGCAATTTAAAATGTACCAAGTCTGTTCCCCAACCATCTTTCAACAATATTTATGTACTGCATTTATGATAGTTGCTCTATTTTTTTCTGTTTTCTGTACTTATTATAGAGTTGCTGTAAGCCGTTCCAAAGACGTCCCTCCTTTTGGGCCAAACATTCCTGCAGGAGCCAAGTTTGGGAAGCAGAAGGCTTTTGCGGATTTTCTACTGACAAAAGGTAAACAATTTGTTGTCAATGTTCAAAGAGTTGCCATTTGAAGGCAAACATACAATCATACAGTTGTGCGACTTGAAGGGCAATTAATTTTCCAGACGTTGACTCGGATTTGGTTGTACAAATCCATTAAAAATATCCTTAAGTTTAAACAGTATAAATGAGTCCAAAGGATAAAATACTGTCTAGTCAAAGTCTAGACAAAATTTGCTTTTAGTGTTAACATGGTTATTTTACAAGTACTGTGCAAAGCAACTGTAAATTAGATAATTTTCATATTTGTTTGTGACAGTGATAAATGCTGAAAATGCTGCACACAAGTCAGAGAAGTTCAGTGCAATGGCCAGAAGGACAAGACATGAATACCTGAAAGATCTTGCCACAAATTATGTCACCAACACCACACTGGAAACAGGAGCTAAAGGAAAAGGTATGGGCAGCATACAGATGCTGGATGGTATGAGCTACCTGTACATGCAACAAGTTTTGCAGGGATGATGTTCTATGTGTACATGTGTTGTTAAATCATAACAGTGAAGGAGGTTTGGATACCCGATCTTCATTTGCATACATTGTAGATTTTGACAATTTTATTTTTCCATTTACTCCTTAGTTTTTGTTTCAATTGAGAAGATAATAATTATTATACCAAACACTCGAGGCAGTGTTTGATCAGCTATCCACCTCGAAGTTTGTTAAAAATACTCCGCTGTGCATCATATTTTCAACTCTGTTCTTGTTATTTGCATATCCCAATTAAACACTGTCCCTTGTGTTTGATAATTATATTACTTATCTCTGGGCTGCAAACAACAAAAATTTGCTAATGTTTGATGAAATCCCAACTGTGGTCGGACAGCATGTTTGAACATTTTTTTTGCACCATGGACAACACTTAATGGAGGAGTTCAGTCTGTTTTGACGTTCAACCTTCTGTCTGACACAATCATGTCATTTCACGGGAAAATAAGCAGTTGCATCCCTGTATCTACAATGACTAGTTGCTTTCCCAGGGTGGCCATTGTTAGGTTTAACTGTACAGACAATGTATGACATTAGCTGAACATGAATGGTACCTCTGTTTCTCCAGGTATTTTGAGGTCAACAAAGAAGAAGGAGAAAGTTCGTCCACCGATCTGCCCAGAGAAAGTTTCTAGAGGAGCATTAGTTTGGCAAGTACAGGTAATGAACTAAAATGTTGGAATAGAAGGGGTAAGTTTCTAAAGAAACTGTGGTGCTGCATCGGTGGGAAGTAGAACAATATAATTTGGTTTTATCAACTGGGTTGATAATGTCAATTGGCCACCGTAAAGAGATTCAAGAGCTGATGTTTTGAGCATTAGCCCTTCGTGGGAGGCTAACGCTCGAAACGTCAGCTCTTGAATCTGGTGGCCAATTGACATTATCAACCCAGTTGATAAAACCAAAATAATTATAAAATTTTGGAATCCATTTTTGAAAGAATATTAAACTTTTCTTAAAATGAAACAAAGTTGTCTTGTAAGATATTTGTAGTATTGTAAGATGTGGGTGTACTTCCATTTGGAGTGAATTTACAGTATCTGATACCATCGGAAATCAAATTTACAGGTTGAAGACTACAGGAACTCTTCCATGATTGAGTGCAAAATGGGAATCTCAGCAGATACTTTGGTGTTGATTCATTCCTCTACCAAGGTAAGCAATGAAAAAATAAATAAAGGGATAAATTTTATGTGATTACTGAGTGAGTACTAGCCTTCTGTGCAGAGTTTTCTTTTGGCTTGTCACGCAATCTTTCCTCCTGCAATCTTTCCTCCTGCATGAGCCAAAAGAACCTCTGTATAGGAGGCCAAGAGAGCACATGCTGTGCTTAATGTTTAGTCATGTTTTATTGCCTTCCAGGAAGTGCTGTTTAGCATTCCAGCCAAGTCAGTGATTGGATGGACGTCGCTTTCGCAAAGGTATTGACAACAATAAAATAATCACTCTACTCATCTGCTTGTTGATCTTGAAAAGTACATCCCAATTCTTTTCACGTTTGTGATGCACAGTCCAAAATTGCATTTTGTTGAGGCATATTCAGGACACCACTTTAATCTTGTACATGTTATACATGTAGATAATAATAGGGCTCCAGCGGGTATGGCACAGTGGTGAGAGAACTTGCTTCTCACTAATGTGGTCTGAGTGACATTCCTGAACCTGGCATGATATGTAATGTGGGTTGAGTTTGTTGAATGCTGGATCTCACAACTGTTATCCCTAATGATGGTTTTCTCAAAGTTCCCCAGTTTCCTTGCTCGACAAAAACTTTCTCTAGATCTTTTTCTGATTAGGGGTCGGTAGATGAAGAGCCAGTGTGTTGAAAAGTCACTGACATTAATTTTGGTATTTTATTATTTAATGCATTAATAATTAATTACATTCCATCGTAAATTGTACATGTACATCCCATCCAGAGGGGCTAACAATGTGATACACATGTCAAGTTTCATACATTTTATTTAATAATTTGTATTTCTTTATTTTTTTCTTGTAGCATCAAAGTGTTTTATGGCAGTGGGGACTGCCTGGTGTTAAACATTCCAACCCCCGACTCAGATGACATCCCAGAGATTGTCAGGAGACTAGAAGAAATTTCCATTGGCTGTCAGGTAAACAGATTTTTTGTACAGGATTTTCCATAAGGCATTACCAACTGTCTTAAAATTTGGGATAAGATGGTTATGTGTGGGAATTTGTTCATGATAAAAGTGATTTATTGAAGGAAATCGAACTCCTATGCCTGGTCTTGGGTGCAAAAGAATTATACATCAACAAAGGGCCTATAAATCATAACTTTCCTCAAATTAAAACACGCTGTTCATTTACAGTATAACGGTCACGTGAACTGCATCATCTTCATGGGTTAGTTTTTTGCGCATGTACAATTTACATGCATGCAATAGAAAAGCCATCAGTTTACCTTGCCGTGAAAGACTCTTTTCAAAACACTTTTTCCTTTCCTTTCCTGGAAAAGTAGTTAGTCTATTGATCGTGCACAAACCTACATGTTTTTCTGACTTACAGACCCAGACAATGACTTTGCGGCGGAACGGCATGGGCCAGCTAGGATTTCATGTACAGTTTGAAGGACTCATTGCAGATGTAGAGCCTTCTGGCTTTGCCTGGCAAGCCGGACTGAGGCAAGGATGTCGGCTGGTCGAGGTTTGTTACTAAACTGTTAGATGTAATCAAAAGATAAAACGAGAGAGGTATAATGACAAGTTTTACTAAGGTTACTGAGTTTCCAGTTTCTAACAAAGTGTGAAAATTGATGGAACGGTGATTTGTTTCCACCGTGCCTTGTCTTGCTCTTCATTCAAGGGAGTGTGAATGTTGTTGCTGGAAGCCATAAGCGATTCTTCCACAGTTGTTCTCGTTTCGTGCAATATTATTGCTGTTTGCTTTATTAACACCTTGTATTGTATTATTATTTATCAGATTAATGGGATGATAGTAGCTACTTTAAGCCACGATCAGATGATAGATATATTACGTAAGCCAGGATCAGTTACTGCGGTCATTGTTCCTCCATTCCAGAGCGGAAAGCCAAGAAAGTATGTATCTACCTCGCATGGATGTTGTCTTTATTCCCAGGGGTATCGAACCCCTCCTCTTCCAAGTCTCACCCCATGTTGTGCTCTTTAAGTTTTCTCACTCTTTATTATCTTCCCCAGGGTATCCAGCCCCTGTACCTGCCTTACCCTATGTTCTGTTTTTCCCTGGGGTTTCTATCCCCATCACGCGTCTCATCCCATGTTATTTCTTTCCTCAGATGTTTGTACATAAATCCCCTTCATGCGTCTTGTCCCGTGCTATTTTCTTTCCCGAGGGGTATCTTTCTCCCCTGACGTGTCTCACCCAATGTTATTTTCTTTCCCCAGGGGTATCCAACCCCTCAGTGGCTCGTACTGGGCCTCATCCAGCCGTGGATCAGTCACGACTGTTTCATCGTTCGGCAGCGCGTCGTCTGTAGCAGAGGAAGCTGAATCACGTGACCATTCGGCAGCATCGAACACGTCCATATCAGCTCCTGACAACGGGCGAAAGCAGCCGCCAAAGGTGGCATCAAAGAACGGCGTGAAGGGGAAGGAGAGTCCATGGATCAAACAAACAAACACATCGCCTGTGGATGCTAGGTAAAGATAATTAATATCAGGGTTAGAAAGAGTGTCTGAAGTCCAGCTGACGTTTTCTGAGCAATAGTTGTTTGGCTGCATAGTACAATTCAACGGTACACACATCTTCGGCAATCCGATACGTGTAACCTGGTCCCAGAGCTACCATAAGGGCCTTAAAATTTGAAATTTCATCGTTTGTTTCTTTCAGAGCTATGTACTCGGGTTCCCGCCCCCCTGACCCACCCGCGTCTCCTGGGGCGAGCTCAGCGTCGTCTGTCAGCGGTAGTTCGTCAACCCTTCACGAAACATCGCGTCAACAAGCCGCTACATACGGGGCTTCTTACACAGTAACAAGCATAACTCCAAGCGACGAAAGACTCCAGGGACCCCCTGAAGCATACGAGGCACCAAAATGGAGCGGGTTCATTGCGCTTGATTCAGAACCACGGCCCACCAAACCCGTGGGCGTGACATTAACGGCACATACAGCATCAGGTACGTTATACGCCATTGCGAGCGGGCCCTCGTCTCCGCCACTGTCTCCGCGCACTCCTGAGACTCCCATATTTGGAAGCAGTTCGCAGAGACATCGGAGAATGGTCCTAAACGGACAGGGAAATGGGAACACCACTTCTAGATTAGACGGAAACACACAGGATGCCAGATTACCGGCGGATAATTTTGGGACTGTTCGAGTGAACATTGAACCTGTAACAACAACTCCTAGGAATGTCAACACGCGAGAACCAAGTGTTGAGCCAGCGAATGGCGAGAAGATGCAGGCAGCTGCCATGCCTTTCAAAGAAACGAGTCTCGGTGCAGTCATCACTACTGTCAACACATATAAACAGAAGCAAAGTTACGAAGACATCACCGAGGCGTCCATGTCTGACACTGTCGATCAGATTGAAAAAGCGTTCGGTTTTAAAACTCCGGAGATGATTGCCAATGGGACAGGAAGTCTGGAGAGAAACGGCAGCAAACGAGTTAAAAACGGCAACCGGAGTCCGTCAAGCTCCATGCAGGACGTTCATTTGACCCGCAGGGCGCAATCAGGGGAATCTCTGAACCACAACAAGAGCAGTGAGGATGAAGATTCTCCTGCTAACATTCTGAAACGCTTGGCGAAAGAAGCGAACAAAGAACAAGACAGAGCTCTCCAGAGAAAGAGCGAAGGCGATCTGCCTCATAACATTGTCAAAAGCAGAACTGCAACGGTGGTGGAAGCATCACCAACATCCGTTGAAGTGAAGAAAGAGGCAGTGCGTAAATCCGAGTACGAGGCGCGTTTGGCTGCGAGAAACCTGCTGATAGAACGCTTGGAAAACCATAGGCAGTCACTTGAAGGTGACAACGTGGAAGGAATTAAAATCTACCATGCCAAGAGCAGAAGTACACCAGTGGACGGTGGGAGGAGCGTGAACGGCGAAAAGTTGACCAGACCCCGGCAATCTTCCCAGGATGATACTGGGAAGATTCACTCAGGGAGGGATGGTGGGGAAGCTGTAAAAGTTGTTCATCACTCGAGGCGAAAGAAATCTTCCGAGCCTTCCCATGTCAAAGTTCGAACTCCAGACAGCAGCCGAGCTGCGAAACCCGTGGTTCGCTCTGAGAGAAAAATCCGCTTGACAAGTTCCACAAGTTCCAGTGGCCACCCCGCGGACAAATCTCAAACGGTTCCTCGCCAGAGATCCAGCAGAAGACAAAGGCATGTTTCCAAACAGATGGTTGCAGCTGCTGGTGAAAATTCAGATTCTTCTGATGAAGAAAGCAAAGCAAGATTAACCCGGGGTGGGGAGTCCATCGACGCTAGCCCAGCAGTGGCAGGTAAACTACTCTTCACTCCTGAAAGGAACAAAAAATCCTCGAGTCTCCCGCGTGAGCTGGAGCCGGGAGCCACGCCCCACGCGGGCGACTCACGCGAGATGCGCAGTCACCGCTCTCACTCTCACTCGCACTCCTCGCATCTCAAAGGAGCGCGGATTACCAAGATTAAAATGAGCGCCAGCGAGGAACACAACGATTCGATTGTGGATCAGACCTCTCGACTTTTACATGCCGCAAAAGCTGTGAAATACGACAAAGGATCATCTCTTGTTGTAGCTGAAGATGTGCTGCACTCGCTAACCCGAGCATCTGATCTGCTTCACCACCAATCGTCTTCTATTAGGGAGGAGAGGGACAGGAAGGATAAGGACAAGTCACTTAGCAGAATTAAAGCACCGGGTAAGTGTCAGGGGATGGGAAAGGGGATGGGAGGGGAGGGTAGGCGCTTGCAATTGTAGGGCTTCATCCGTTTTAGTTTGGTTCAGTTTGTAACACAGCGCTAAAACTCTCAATTTTCTCAATCTGAAATGTGATTATGACACATCCACTCTCACCCAGAAGTGCCATCCTTGCTGGGAGTTGGGCAAGTCCAGGAGGAGGGAGACTAAGACCGAAATGATGCAATTTTTGACCCCCCCCCCCCAAAAAAAAAAAAAAAAAAAAAACAGAAAGCCAAAAGCCGACATGCATTTTATTTTTAGGTTGTGAATCAGATTTAAATGAAAGCTTGCGATTGATGAATTCGTTTGTAGCGGTTATTTTTTCAGGCTTTTACGAAATAGTAATTTGGATTTGTTTATGAAGTGTGGAATTCTTGGTAAAACGTTCAATGCATAGGGAGTTAGGTGAAAGAAGATTAAGTCGCAATAATGTGACCAAGTTAGCAGCCATTTACAGGTCACCGACCGAGTTCCCAACAGGAAATGGTGTGAGATTGAAAAATTCGCAATTTTAAGCCGAAGATAAAGTCTGTCTATTTTTGGAAACAACTTTTGTACGGATAGACCGGTATTGTCATTTCACGTTAAGAAGCGTAGCGCGTCAAAGTCATTTATATGATTGTTTATATTGCGTAATCGGTTGGAACAATTCTCGAATAATCTCAGCTGAAATCTGCGTGACACTGGAGTGACATCTCCGTTATTGATTCAGTGGAATTGTACTTCGTATCGTAAACACAAGAATCATGAGTGTTGGGAAAACAGAGCGCGCTGCTATGGCCAGGAGAAAATGGGATTTAAGTACAATTTTCGGTGTCCCAAAGTCATGTCTGCAACCGCAATATCCGAGGAATTTGTGTAAGAGTAACTCAGTTGTTTGTGTATTTTGTAGCTTAGTTAATTGTTAGTGGGAGTGAGATTTTTGTAGCTAAATTTTACAGCTTAGTCAGATCGTGTATTGAAAGCTCACTGAAATGATTTCAGCACCAGGAGTTTTTTTCGCTGCTTCCAAAATGAGTTGTTTTCAACAAAGCTTCGTACGATAGTGGGGTTAAATGGAAGTGAAGATATACGACGGTATTTTTCGGTATTTAATTAATTAGCCGCTATACAAAGCAGTCATTACTCGCGTGTTAAATTATGTTTACACGGACGCTTTGACGAAATTTTTGAGAATTTACGACTTTTGTGCACAGATAATTGGATTTTTTTGTTGAAAGAAACTTTTTGGCTAACATTTTTGCTGCTAGTTGGTTTACTATCGTCAAAGTTCTAAGTACAGCGATATTTCCGTTAGGAAGTCTGGCGGCCAATTCATGCATGTTTCATGCGATTTAGGGGTCGAAACTATTTATTGTCAGGGAGATTATTTGTACGAAGTCGACAAGGTGAGAGGAGTATAAAACGATATTTTTAAGTTTAGGGATAGAAGATTACCAGTTGAAGCATCGAGGCCGGCAATTTCCTGTTCGATTTGAAGCATACGATCAAGTCGAACAATTCACATGCAAGGTTGATATTTTTAAAATTCATTTTAATTGATAGCTCTTATTTATGGAGCAGCCAAAGTACTCAATTTCATCCGTAATCCGGTTAATTAGTAAAATCGCGGCGTAATATTTTGTACAAGTATGTTCCTGCTGTGTGAAAGCTTCCTGCATGCTGTGGTGCATCGCTTCTGACGTCATCGACTCACTCAAGAGCTCAATTTCCTTCTGAAAACAGGGTGTGGACATTTTAGTTTGCGTTTCGTGCCAGTTTAAATATTGTAACTGTTATATTGTTTGAGTATCTTAAGTGATCGATATGATACTTATTTACATTCGTTTATCTGTGTTCCTTGGTGTTTTATTATGTCTTCTGAGAACGGAAGGATGTTCTCTTCGATTTGTCTGCGTTGCCTTCTGAACAGGTCACGGTTTAGATTATTTCATTTATTTTTTGGGAATTATGAGTTATAAACTTCCCATTGGCAGGTTAAATACGCTTTAATTGTCAGAATCACGGCCACGTTACAGACAAGGAGGATTTCTGATCATTCTAAATTACATTTTTACAGAATAAAATAAGCTTGAAAAAATTTTGCCCAAAGTTTTTCAAGTTTATCCAAATGCTATATGTTCGTCCCTGTTTTGTCCATCCAATTCTCCTTCTTGGCTTTCTGCGTTTCGTTTGAGTTCCTGTACAACTTTACGACATTATTGTGTGACTTAAATTAATGAAATGACGAGTTGGTAAGGACTGAAGTTGGCTACAATTGCGTTATCTAGCTCTTAATCTTCATGTAATCAAACGACGCCAATTGCATTCTGGGCTTAGAACTGGAAGTGCGATTATGTTCGCGTTATAAATAACTCATAACACAAATATAGAAACATGCATTTTGACGATCAGTTTAATCAAACTTAAGGTAAATACTCGCGGTTAGACTTTCATAGAGACAATGAGGTCAATGAAATCGTTGTGTTTTTTTCTTATTAATTTCATTTTCTTTGGCGCTATTCCAGTCATTTTGTGAAGTGCGGTTCGTGTCTTTGGAAACGTTTTCTATTTGTTCACGTGACTTGCACGTGCTACGGAGAAACTTACAGCAGGAACACGTAGTCAACTGAGTTCATGTACAGTCAAAGTACATTTCTGTGCCTTGGAGACCAAACTGCTATTTCGCCTCTTTAGTATCTCCTTTTACTGTTTCAACCAGTATTTGCATATTTCGTTGGATTTTAAAGTTTCCTTTTTTGGGGGTGGGAGGGAGGAGCTGATAATGGTGGTCAACGTAGGTTCTCTCCAGTCCCAGTCTCCCAGATCGCTTTGTAAGCGGACAAATTTAAGGAGAGCTCACTGGGCCACCATTCGCTGGTTTCTCTCGCGATCTACAATTCAGACGAGTTGTTTCTGAGCTTAGCATGATGGTCCTTGAACTCAGCAGGGCTCCTGTTAAATCTGTTCGTTGCCTCAAGATAACGACCACTATATTTTTCGCAAAATAGTCTACATTAGCATAACCTTGTCCATTTTTGGCAATTGTTACCTTAAATTTCGTCAATTTGTATTACTGTTATCTTTTCTTGTCAAAAGCTTTTAAACACTCTGTCAACATCTAATATATCTAACAATGACAAGTAATTCTTTGGAAACATAAATAGTACTTCCTATTTCCATATCGTGTTTTTGTCAACACGCGCCTAAAGTTTTGCCACCAAGCCCTTGAAGGTGTGGTCGCAAAACTTCTGCTTGTGATCGTGGAACTTCCTGTTTTGAAGTTAGTTAATGGTTTATCTCGCCTTGTTCTCCCCAAAAATCGAGAGCATTAAATTCGAAATTAAAAATTTTAGATGTAAGCTAAATTATAATCCATAAATAATTTATAACACGTTGGGAGGTAGGCTTGTTCCATCAATACCAATTACCCGTCTAGCTCCGTTAATAGAGGTAGATCAATTTCTCATTTCTCCCTACGATATCAGTACATTTACAAGCAGGTAGATGACGAGAAAACAGAAAGTCATCAGCTAGGGATATTGTCTTGATGTTTAACCAAATTCCCAAAACTAACTTTGAAAGGACTCGGTGAAGTCAAGCAAGGAGAATTTGTAGTTGTGGATGTTGTCCGAAATGCTCCATAACCGTCAGGTGCGACAATTTAATGAAGCTATGAACGCCCGCAGTTTTCTCTCAAAAGGCGCATTGCAGCGTAACAAACGAGCCTGCGGCTTTGATTGTTATTAGCAGCGCGAAATGAACTACAGTAGCGCCTCGTGAACGCTTGCATGTCGATTTCAGTTGGAAGACATTTTCACCATGCCTGTTTCCGAACCTCCGCAACCTAAACCTGCCCGGATACTTTGGCGAACGAACGTTCGACCTTCGTCTGCTGGTGCCGAGGGTACGGCGCTTTAATTAACGCGGAGTCTTCAACTGAAGCTACTTGATTTGAAGTTGTTAATCTGACGTTGTCCATGTTTTTTTCTGGTTGATCCGCAGGTCGTGGTCGCTCTCACGGTCCTCACAAGTTCTATATTCCTGTTGTTCCAAGAAGACACAGTTTTGATGAGAGAATATTCGCCGCGCCGGTAAGTAAAACATGCACTGAAATTCCGTTTGTAACGAGGGTCATTCTTGGAATGTTTAGGGTAACGTACGAGTTCATTCGATTTTTGAAGGACGTCTGTAAATATTACATAGAAATGCGTTGAACTGCGTTCGTTTTGACTTGTTGAGTTGAAGCTTTTTACTGAAGCGAAACTTTCTCTTATCGCATAAAGTTAAGCCGTGACTTAACTAACAGCGGTAAGCGATGTTATACTGTCAGTTTTGAATGATTGAAACAAATGCATGGGCTATTATTTCTATTATCTGCAGACATGCTGCCACTGACAGCATACACGAGCTGAAAGTTCGATTTTCGTACATCACGGCTGTTGGGGGCCGTGTGAGGAATGTCGTTTCATTAATGTTGAAACGATTTTAAATCATGTCAACTGAACGCCCAGAGTTAGAGGGAACAATAAGCCATCACTAGAGGCAATGTTGCGGCGAGCGTCTGTTTTCATTAAACAGACCTGTTTTTCATTTTGTGGTTTATGTTGAATTCTCTTCTCGCGCATTCTTCCTTAGAATGTTCTAAGTTTCTATCAAGGTTTCCTTGATAACATATTCAGTTGCCATATCTAGCAACGATGTTTGCCTATGATGTCATCGTAGATGTTTGTCAGTTTTGCATTTTATTGTTTTGAAGTTGGAATACGTTAAGTTTGCGCTTCATAGTTACGTCCACAGCCTTGTCGACTTGTTTTTGTGCATCTAACCGAGACCAGATTGTTGATCCATGATCGCCAAGTGTTTTAATGACCGGGGGTCGTAACCAATTGTGAAAACCTACAAAAATGACTAAAATAGAGTAGCGCCTCCTGAGTGCCAAGGTTACAAAAATAAATAGAGTTTGCAAAATGACATCCAGACAAGCAGCGCCACACGAAAGTTTTGGTCAGAAACTTTGAGTTTCAAAGTAGTCCTTGCCAAACCTGTTAATTATAACTGCAATTGTATTAAATCTTGAATTTTTTAAATTTGATTGTTGTCATTCTTTGGTCGGGTAGCAATAAGAATTTTTAACTTGTAAGTGCTTTTGATATAAGATAAATATTCGTATCACAACTCAGAAGTCAAAGTGGTGTTGCTATTTCTTTGAAGATTGCTAAGTCATGCTCAACTGGTTGATTTGTGAACTCGATGTTCGTTGACAATGAAGACAAATTAAAAGAGTTACTGCAACGTGATTTATTCAAAATACTCACGAGAACTTTGTTGTTTTATCTTTTTCAGAGTTCAAAAGGCAACTCTGGTGAAAGGTAAGTCTGTTGTCAAAGTTATTTTACTTTGTGTGAAAATAAATTGAGATGTCAGGCGTAACCAGTGTAGTCTAGCACAACTCCGTGCAAACAAACATGAGATATGTATCTCAAAATTCACGAGCCGTGGCCTCATCGCTTGTTGATATAATTCACTTTCAGTGAAAGCTGCTTCGTTTAACGCGACTTGTGAAGTGAAGTTTTACGTCTTCATTGTTGCGTTTTTGTTGAACTGTTTATCTAGTTGAAAAATAACATGGCCAATACGGCTCACATAAGCGTGCGGGCAATTTTTTGCCAGGGGGGGGGGGGGGGGGGTGAACCAATTTCCCCAAAAATTCTCCGATGTTGCCTTGTCCAAATTTCTCTTGCTGCCCAAAAATCTGAGTTATCCAAAATTTGCGGGGGCTGCAGCGCCCCCCCATCCCGTACGCCTATGGCGGCTTATCAATCAATAGAACACGTAAGTTCTCTCGACCAATCAGAGCTTGACGAAAAACTGTCAAACTTTCGGAGGGCGAATAAAGGGTAGTCACTGAAAGGGATAGGCGAGAGGGGCCTTCTTAACCATGCCTGCGGCTCGTGATTTACAAACTTTTCTCGTGTTCTCCCAAACATCCCGCGTGGGTTATGACCCCTATAAACCCATAGAAAGTGTGGTCTATTGCTTAAATGGTAGTTCACATATAGTCATACATTATAGGATATACCATATATGGCAATGGTTATTTGTGTGCTTTGCTAACTAATAATCAGTAATGATCCCAGCTATGCGGACGGAGTTTAGTGATCACGTGATTTTTCCAGGTCGACTGGTTTATGGCAAATGTTTTTGTGCTTTGCTAACTAGTAATCAATAATGATCCCAGCTATGTGAACGGAGTTTTCTGTCGACGAAGGAAAGATTTTGATTGTAGGCCTTGGCTAGTACTAGCCCCTAAACCGTTTTGGTGACAGTTATGATAATTTCACTGGCACTCATATTTTTTGGTTTGTTAATTTCAGTTTGCTCACCAGAGAGAGCATTGGAAAGGAGGCAGAACTTGAAATGAAGCTTGCCATCGTGTCGAACGCTTTAATGAAGGTATGTAAACAAATAACCTCCAATTTCCTTCAAGAGTTGAAATGTCTACAGTGTCAGAGACAGTCTTTAGTAGGGTGGCGAAGGGGAGTGATGAGAGTCTATTTGACCGGGTTGGGGAGAGATTGATTAGAGTTTATTTGACGGGGGTGGGGAGAGAGAGTGATGAGAGTTTATTTGACGGGAATGGGGAGAGAGTGATGAGAGTTTATTTGACGGGAACGGGGAGAGAGTGATGAGAGTTTATTTGGCTGGGGTTCTTTGCGGTGATTCTGAAAAATTGTTTCTTTTCTGTACAGGAGGGGGAAGAGAAACATCGATTGGATTCAGAATTACGAAAACTACAGAAAGAAAACAAAAGACTACAAGAAGATCTTCGAACTGCCTCGCACCAGCTACGGAAGTTTAGCGAGTGGTTTTTCACATCAGTCGATCAAGCCAACACGTAATGAACAGAAGATAATTGTAGACATTTTTATTTTTTAAAGTGCCTGCGGAGTAAAAATTCTTTTAATGTATTATTAAACCTAACCGAAGTAACGTTAACAGAGGAAAAATATCTATTCTTTACGTAGCATAATAATTTCAAATGCAGAAGAATAGCTTGCGAAATATGTATTTTCATAGCATTTGATATGTATAAAGGAAACTATAATAGAAGTATTGCAATATTTTGAAAGTTAGTAAAATCTAGTTCTAATGTTCAAATGGAGTACATTTACTCAATAGTTTGATACAAAATGAAAAATTAACAGTGCTATATATATATATATATATATATATATATATATATAGTACTTTGGTTTATACGTTTATTTGGCAGTGAATTTTCAGCCGGGAAACGTTTCTAAGATGGTCAACAACACGGTTTTTTAAATCTAACCGAAGTAAGGTTAATGGCTCTTTCGCCTAGCTTGATTATGTTTTTTATGAGAAATTTGTTAACAACGCTCTCAGTCCTCCATTTCCTTCGATATACTGATTACCATAATTACCATAATTTCTTTCAAAGTAAGTTTTTAGAATTTGGTGTTTTAATCAAAACATTTGCCCTTTATTTGATGATCGTCTGTATTAATACTGTAAGCATAGTGTCTCGGTATTTACGGGTGGATAACGCGATCCTATGGTTAAATTACTATCCAATGAATATTCACTCTTTGAACAACAGGGACGTGGACCAAAAGTGTTCTGCAGCAAGGGATGCTATGGCATTCGCACACTCGCGTCGTTTTACGTTCTGAAGTGAATTGGCGAAATTCATATTTAACAACATGCCATGACATTCTTGGAATTAAAGCATTTGAAATAAAGTGCTGCTGAATCGGCAAAAATCGTCCTTAACATCGCACTCTTCTTTCGTATAATTTTGTAGCCACGGGCTTGAATGTAAAAATGGGAAAACTTAATGTGCTACATTCCCCTTTATATTTTTATTATTTGATATCTCATTTGTTAAATACACTTATGTAGTAGTTTGTTTTTAATAAGGTATTTATAACGTTGGATTACAAGGTTTTTTCCATAACTGTGGTAGACGAAACGTTTTAGCGTTAGTAGTTCCCAGATTTTCAACAATCGGGTTTTGAGTGTTATAAAGGCGGGGTTTGGGTAGAGCTGTCATAGTTTGTAGAAAGTGTGTTCATTTCTAAGTTTCGTATAGATCGTTTTCACGTGACGTCACGACGGCTATGTTGGTTCACTACAATAATAGACTTTCTTTCCTTTGGGAACGAAACTCTATTTTTATGCAAATTTTGCGCAAAAATTTTGTGTTGTTTAGTCCACTAATATGGCCGCCTAATCACGTGAGTGAAAACCATCTATTGGTATAGCTTAAAGTAATGTTTTAAAATTTCTTCAAAAATGAGCAGTTTATTGATTGTAATAATACGTGTCGCCAGAATGCACTCGTTGGAAATCTACATGTACAATTAAAATTTATAAACGTAAGCTGATCAAAGCTCCAATGTCAACATACAGACATCTACATGCTGTATTCCATTCATGTCTTATAATACCAGTTGTGTGAATTTCTCTGTTGATAATTTTGGAATTTTTGACCCGTTTGATTGATTTTAGGTCAATATTATAAAGATAAATTGGATGATGTCGATTACAATTGAGCTTAGTAATTCCTAAGCAGCAATGAAAACAATGATAGCCTTTTTCTTGAAATGAGGTAAGCAGCAAGATTTGTTGACCTGCCGTGAAGACTGCACGGTCAAATTTTGTCTACTATATGCTTGTATAAAGTTTCAGGAACAGAAATAAACAGAAGTTACTAATTCTTTATGGAACGCTTTTGGAAATCAGCATACAAAGGAGTTTATCCATTGAACCGTGCGTTTCCTCAACTCGTACCCATGGTCTCTCGTCTTCGGAGGTTGGCGTTTCCTGGCCGTTCCTCGGTGTGTTTCTCACGGGTTAATTCATGCTTGCTCCATGGATTCCTATTTCCTTGTCAATCCCCTGGTTATTCAAAGGATGATTAACGCTATAAATCACTCTCCTGTGGATCAGTGTTGATGAATTACCCTAAGGAAGCGACAGAGCAAAGTGTCCGGTTTACAGAGGTCAATACGATGACGGAACTTAAGTCTGAAAAACGAACGAGCCCACACTTGAAACATGTTTAGTGTCGACAATTGGCTACTGCCGCAATATTTTCTTTTGCAAAGCTTAGTTTTGCAAGCCCTTCCATTTTCGTCTGTTTTTATATGTATGGTATTTTTTTTATCTCTGAATAAAGTATCAACTTTGTACAAAATTGAAGTAATACACAATTTATCATCACCTGATCACCGGAGTGCCCGTAAAGAAGTTTAAATGTATTTTCTCTATGGGGCCGAAATTTAGTGTCCGTTGACCGTATTAGAGAGGGTCCGTATTTTTGAGGTTTTCTTCATAAAGAAAATATACGGGAATTTTGTCAGGACAGAAAACTGCCCTCACTAGAGTATTAGAGAGGTGTCTGGTTGTGGTGATTTATCTGGTGGATAGCGTTATGAACGTTTTGTCCAGGGTCCTTTCAACAACGCATATCCCCGCATATCTTCGTGCTCCTTCGTGACCCTCTCGGCTTGAACCTCGGAGGCTTGTGCAATCTCGTACGGCCGTGAGACAAGCGCGGATCGCTGAGGCTGTGTACGAGAAAGATGCCATGACCAAACAACGACAAAACCATCGCACAAGATTAACTTTATGCAATAACAGAAACTAATCACACTCGACATTAATGGTTTTTAAAAACTTTAACTTTAATTGCATCTTCTAAGAAAATTACTATGTGCAATGTGACTCTATTAACCATAGCAATAAAAAATTGTCAGCCACACAAGTGAATCGTTATTTTTACCGTTACAATTTACTTTCAGGACCAAACGTTCGAAATTTACACAGTGTACAATCTAAAACCATGCATTAGTAGGAATAAGAGGTAAAGTTTTGTTCTCTTAAAACATTAGTTTGTTTTCAAGCTGAGTGGCTCATATATCGGTGCTCAAAACCAGTTTCTAACGTATGGAGCGTTGGGTTGGCAGTTCGTTGCACGTTACGTTACCAGGGGAGCCATGTCCAAAAAAGCATTTCAAACTAATAACCCTCCTCAAGCACTGTATCTATTTATAGATTGCTTATTATTATTTTCTTATAAAAAGACCATTACACTATCATCTGCGTAAACTACGTTAAATTGCTGGATTTATTCCGTTTATCCTTATTTGAGTAAAAACGAACGTTTTCTAAGGGTGTAAGCTACTGTCAGTTGGGGATGCCAATCTCCAAACTACTTATAGTTATGCAGAGCCCTTTCATCATATTTCCCTGTGGGTACCCCTCCAAAGGAATCGTATACGTAGCCAGCTACGTCAATAGAAGTTTACCATTTTACAACGTAAACAAGTCGGCAGTATTACCGTATATTTTGTTCTAAAGGCTATTTTTAAAATATAAGTTTTCGAATAAATAGACAAAGCTTTTCAACAGAGAAAAAACGAGTTTCAAATGAGGCCTAATAAAGCAGTTTTCGTCGTATTCAAGGATTCGAGGTCAATTGCATTACGACTTCGTATTCGTAACCTTCGAAACGAGGCTAGTGGGAGTTATAAAATTTTGAAGATGGCGTCAGGGTAAGTAAATTTATGCACAAAACATGACGTAATTAGAGGCTGTAGGCATGTCAACGTTACGCGCGCGGTCAAGTTTAACATTAGTTCAACATTAGTTGAGGTATTCTTGTGTTATTTCAAAAGGCATTTAATCAACGCGTTAGTTATATTGTAAACATTGTCAAGAGCGAATAAAGTAATTATTGTTTTTGTTTGTTTGTTGTTGTTGTTGTCGTTGCCGTCGCCGTTGTGACACAAGGCGTATGGTCCGATGAAGTATTACAAACTAATAGAGCGAGTTTCAATTGAGTGTCGTTAGTCTGGCCAATCACAGTGGACGCGGGCGGTCCAATGATCCAATCAAAACTCGAAGTAATTACACGTAGCCGACACAAAGCGCGGGAAAACGTGCGCCCGCGAGTCACGATTGATTTTGGTTTTACTCCTGATTGGTTGAAAAAGTGGCGCGATATTTTTAAACAAATCACAAAGCGAAGTAAGGCAAAACCAAACCAAACGCAGCATTACTTTGGACACTGAAATGAAAAGGGCTCTAACAAGTATTAAGCTAATATTGAACCGTCTAAAAGTGCCAACATGTTTCACATGCTCCTCATGTCTCCACCACTCACACCAATTCCCATCACATTGACGTCATTGGGGCTCATCTGTCCGCCGGCGTTTTTTCGCTTCAGGTCTTCCAGTTTCTTGTTCCAGGCGATGTAGAATCGCTGAACTTCGTTCATCATGGCTTCTTCGATCTCTGCACACTGCATTGCGACCAGGTTTTCATAAGAGGTTTCTGGTGTCACAATCCGCTCAACCTCTGATACAGAAAATAATGTCAGTTAGTGAGGAGATGGTCCAATTCTTTATGTGCTGGACTCCGCCGGGTTTACTTTACTTAACCGGGGACGAACGTAGGATGGATGTTATGAAGGGTCTTTGGTACGTGTAAAGTTAGGAGTGTAGGTATGATAGACTTCAGGGCATCCTTGCAAAGTTACTCACCCGTTTTCGCTTCTTTAGGCTGACGTGGCCTCCAATAGGCAAACTCCCAAATGAGCCCGCAAATGGTCAGCACAGCCACCAGCCCGATACATGTGTATATCGCCTTGCGAAACATCGGGGACTCAGCATCGAACAAATTATTGGTTTTCTCCACAGCCGCACTCTCGCCAGGTTCCTTGAAGATACATGACAATCCAAAAGAGGGAATAAATTATCAAACTATGTTCTGCAAATACGTACACTCGCTGGAGTTCTGAACTTGCCAGCCAAACAAAGAGCAATCAACAATACTTACAACTTTTGTCGGTTCTTTTGTTATTTTTTCCAAACTTTTAAGTGAATCGGAGAAAAGTGCTGCATGTGCGTCTTTTTGACACCAAACTTCTTCAACCAATCAAAGAGCAAGCACCCTCTTACAACTTGTTGACATCTTTTTTCGGTTGCCCATTAAACAGCGAAACGAACAACTATTTGATATCTTTCTTTTGGTTTTACAAACTTGTTAGCCAATCAAAGAAGAAAAAACTTCAAGTACAGTCTTTTGCCATTTGATAACTAACCAAATGTATCACCCAATTAAAGATCGAACAACCGCACGAACAACTCTCTTGGCATTTCTATTAGTTCCCTTAACTTCTCGGCCAATTAAAGATCAAGCAGTTTTACTTTCAACAACGTGGACATATCTCACTCGCATTGTAGGTTTGTTGATTCACCAGGCTTGGCATTAAGAACCCGACAAACAGCCACTTAAATTCTTACATAGTGATTTAAAGTGGAAAAGACGAAGCTTTGATGATCACTTAAAGAATGTGGGACAATCTCTCTCTAACTCCCTTTACCTCCATCGTTTCTGCTTTCTGTTGTATTATGGTGGTAATTTCAGTTTCCATGCTGTTCAGTTTCTTTCTCATACACTTCTCCGTTGCATGGTTGTCCAACAACCCAGCGATGACGAAGCCATAAGCAAACTGATGATCGAGCACAGTCCCCACGCGAAGGTCGGGGTTCTTTAGTACTGGGTCTGAGGCGACTTTTGCCCAGTAGCCCGCGACATAACTGTCCAGCAGAGCACCGGTTACTTTTGGGTCTTGATTTATCACTGCGTCTTTGAGGTCTTTGACTGTGTTCATTTCTAAAATAAAATTGTACACATGTGCATAAGCTTTCCTTTCCTACTAAAAAAAGAAAAACAAATTGCAGAAATAAAAGATATATGACAATGATAAAGATGGTGATAATAAAAATTTTTAACAAATAATGTTTTAAACACTAACCTGTCACTTCAGCGTTGTTCCTCACACCAAGCCTTTGTTCTTCGGTGTTCTTCAAGGCAACAACCTAACAGGAAAAAAAAATTCCAGCTATGAGAAATATATTCTTATTCTTGTATGTAGAGCGGTTTTCGCTTCAGTGTCGAAAGGCGCGAACCTACTCGAAACTGATTCTAAGAAACGCAATGTTTGATAATGCACCTATCAACGTTACAATACTTGTATTTTTACTTGTTACAGGCGACTTACGTCTGAACCGTACAGCTTGATTTCGTTGCTGAGTGATATAGCGGTCAGTGAGGTGGTAACAGTAGCGGTAAATATCGATATTATCACCAGACCAATAAGAACCCAGATGAATGCAAACGTGCGCGCCAGTACTGATCGTGGCGCGCGGTCACCGTAACTGAAAAGTAAAATAAGGTGAAAAGTAAATAAGTAGGAACAGTAAAATAAAACGTAAGTAGTAGCAACCTTTCAACAGCAGTTTGAGTAAAAGATCCAACAGCCCTTGTTCGTCCCGGCTGCTGAACTGGTTATTATACTATGAGATTGGTGTCGGAGAAACGGATGATTGAACGCACAAGCGCTAACTTACCAGCTCTGTATGCATTGAAATTAAAGACGAATTGTTTCTTACCCAACAGTAGTCATGGAAACGAAGGCCCACCAAAAGCCCTCCCATGTTCCCTTGAAGAAAGAGCGAGGAAATTCTTCTGGGTTCCAGTAGGTGTCCTAAAAACAACGAAGAAACTTTGAATGTAATGAACTGGCTTACGTAAATAACAAATGTGTTGCTGAATAGCAGAAACTATGACTAAAGCTACAAAAATGATCAAACTATCTTTTGTTCAGCACCGGAGATGCTGCGCTGAGAAATTTTCTACGACGGACTTTGGACCCGGACACCCTTTTGACCTGTCGTAACACAAGTACTACCACCCTGCGAGCAGAGGTCCTTTGACTTATCTAGGAAGATCGAAGGGACCTCTGCTCGCAGAGTAAAGTACCACTACCTAACTTGACGGGATAAAAAGTAATAACGTAACTTATACCACGAGTGTTTTAAATTGCACCTATTAATTAGAAAAATAAAGTTGCTTTAAAATTGCATCATGCATTCTGCATTCCAACGACGTATGCGACCTGTCGGTTTATCTTATCTTAACTCATCAAGATGACAGTCTCACGTAATTAAACACAATCACGAAAACGAGGCAATCATAATTTCCAACCGCGCAAAATCAAACTCATACATTACAGCATAGCCTGCAAAGCAGGCGGTTTTTGTGGGGGGGAATGCTTCGAAAACAGCGACGACGAAAGACCGGCCGCCATTTTGAGCGCGCGAACATTGGGGAGAGGAAAAAAGAGAGGGGAGGGGGTAGGGTGGAGGTTGCAGTCTTTCGTGATCGAAAGACTAACTACTTAATTTCAGGATTAAAGGTATCATTTATTTACCAGTGCCCAGATCACTATTCCAGACAACGCAGCCATGATAAGCGTAAGCAAAAGAACAGGCCATCCCTGGAACACAGCTTCCATGACAGCCTCGGCGGCGTTAGATGAATCTTCTTTCTTGACGATGAACACGACACCAGGAGACTCCACTACTGGATAAAATGGGTGGCTCTGGAATGTGATGTCTTTCATATCTCCATATATGGGCATGCTCATAACGGTGTCTTTCAATGAAAACAGAAACGTTTTGTTGTAAATGAAGTGAGCTTCGTTGGACATGTAAGTTTTCTTTTGCCATTGTTTCAAGACGAGTCGTACAAACCATGAAAACGAATGAATGGCTTCTCGTTTTGGCACAGGCAAAACACAACCCGGAAATGGCATATTGCCGAATTGGAGACAGCTGTTTTATAACTAACAAACTAACATTGTATGCTTTAGTTAATCATTGATGTTCTAATGCTTAACGTAAGTTGGACATGGGATGACAATTTTAAAATACAGTCCAAAATTTATGTACCACAAGCTACGGAAATGGTAACAACAGGAAATTTGGTTCAATTACAGAAGGAGTTTGGCCATGACTGAGATCAATTACAGAAGGAGTTTGGCCATGACTGAGATCAATTACAGAAGGAGTTTGGCCATGACTGAGATCAATTACAGAAGGAGTTTGGCCATGACTGAGATCAATTACAGAAGGAGTTTGGCCATGACTGAGATCAATTACAGAAGGAGTTTGGTCATGACTGAGATCAATTACAGAAGGAGTTTGGCCATGACTGAGATCAAATCATTTCTTCCGATGAGCCAAATACATTTTAAGTGACATAACTAACATCACGTGCGCCCATAACTAACATACCATTTATACATACCATTTATACATACCATTTATACCAATGTTCTTCTTTACGACCTCGGAGTCATTGGAGGCAGTTTCGCTGAAGTTGAGTTTCACGCAACTGGGTGGAGTTTTTCCCTGATCATTAGGATCACGATCACAACACTCCGACACGAGCCTTTTCAAAATGTCGGGAAAAATCCCGCTAACCTCGCCTTTGTCGTTTTTATAAACATAGGGCGGAATTTCCCACCAGTCGATCTTTAGCGAGAGAGGACATCTGTTGTTCACCTGTTGTTGGCATGCTGGAATGATAATTTTATAGAACATTTTGTTATATTAACGCCTCCTTTGATTGAGTAGCCATGGGTTGGTTTCTTTCTCCCTCTCCTCCCCTTCCTCTTCCTTCACCCTCTGCACCCTCCCCCCCTACATCCGCCCCTGATTGCCATTGCTGTGGTGGATTCTTTTTAGTCTTATTAAGGAATAGCATCATCAGCGGATTTAAGGGTTGCTTGGCAACATGAGAATTTTTGTTAGTTGACATTGCATGGCGAAAAGTCCTAAAAATATAAGGTTAGGGATATGAATTAATTTTTGATAAGCTAATTAAGAATGTGAAGATTCAGCTAAGAACTCTAGGCATCGGAAATACATTCAGTTGCTGCAGTGATCCCACAAGGTTGCGGTGGATGATGGAAAATGGATTTTAAAAGATTGAATGTAAAACAGTGGCCTGTCCTTGGAAAAAACTGAAATTTAATTAGCAAACCTCGATATAGTTATTAAGTTGTCGGGAGATAAAATTCAGACTAAAGCAGAAATTACAAGATCAACTCCATTCGAAATTGAATTTTCAAGCGCTTTCTTGAACAAGAAATTATTCTACAGGTGAAGTGTTTACAATTACGCCAAACGACTTGGCTCTATATTACAGCAAAACACTGCAGTGGATAATTTGTGAATATAACGTATAAAATGCCATTATTCTTGAGCAAGCCGTAGTTTTAAAGTAATATATATTAAAATGTCATAAACTCATTGTTTTGCGCTGAGCAACTGTAATGATAAACTATGAAGAGTTAAGATGAAATTAATTTTGTTTTGTTTTAATTAGTTTTGTTGCAGCATTTAAAAAAAGTAAAAATGCTTTTCGTTGTTGCCTTATTGCTGCAAATTAAATGCTGTGTAATACTGGTCCATTTTGTTTATTTTTGAGTGTCGATAGTGTATTTCTATTGTAATTAACATCACTGCTAATTAGTACCATGCGTTAAGCTTTCAGAATCCTCTTGACACTATCACGTTCCATGTTTTTCATTCAAATAATTTCTCCTTTCCAGCATGATACTTTTGGTTAGGTTCCTATAAGTAAGATTTTTCAGTTTTATACAAGACATTTTTGAATATTGTCTTTGTTATTAATTCAGTACACATATCTGACTGGTATTTTTATAATAGACCAATTCCGATATTTTAAAATTCTAACATGGCGCCGAGGCTTAGGGGAATAAAACAAAAGAAATTATTTATTCATCCCTAAGCCTCGATGCAAAATCCTTTGTTTTATTCCCCTGAGCCTCGGTGACATGTTAGAATATTACTATATCGGAATTGGTCTATTACTGGAGGCTGACGATATGCAAAATAATGACGTCTCTAAAACCTTACAAAACATAAGACACGAAACATGCACACAAAGCACAAAAATAATCCGTTTCAACTTTGTAGAGTTAGATTTTCTATACGAAAAAAGCTCTTTTTTATTAGAATTTTCATTTGTTTCTTGTAAACATCCAGAATGTTCTGTATTAGTAATTCTGTATTAGCAATTCCTTTCTTTCATCAACCAAGCAATAATATGTGGATCGAAGATCTTTAATTTCACCGGCAAAATGTTGTAAAGAGCCCAATTTTCTAAACCATTTTATAGAAAAAGGTACCTTACGTGTCTTTCCAATTTAATCACATAAGCCTAGGTATTGCCAAGTCGTTGATAGCAACCGAATACTCTGCAACAATATAATGTTGTTACCAAAACTGTTCTCGCCTCTTGCGCCTCCGGCTGAACACTGCACTGCGTCGGCTGAGCGAACTGAACCGTTACTGGTCAATGACTCAATGTTAACCGCATGTTGATTTTTCATCTTGCCTTTTGCCAAAAATGTCTTTAAATTTGTTCGAGTTGGAGGGAAATAATATGGAGAGAAATAATGTATGAAATAATTTTCACAAGTTGAGCACTGCAATTTGCAACCGTGAACGGTAATTTTGAACTATCAAGAAACGCGCCGAAGAAATTAAGTGATCGAAGTTAATAGAGAGATATAAACACTGTTAATTTCCCTTTCCTTTAAAATTTTGTTGAGGAATATTCTACCCAACACATATATTAATTATTTAAAACAAGAAAACTTTCTACAGACTTGAGCTAGTTTCCTATGCTTGAATGATAGTCGAGAGCGAGTAGTTTGATAGTAACAAAACTAACAGAATCAGCTTTCACCTAAGATTGGCAACGAAACACATCTAACCCATAACTGTCGAGTAGAAGTCATCGGCCATTGTAAAAATAAACATTGGAAGTTTTTCTGGCAATAAGTTATAGTCATTATTATAAAGAGACTTCGCTGTTTTGAGAATTGTATTCAGAATTTTTGCGCATATTAGTAACATTTGCCAATCTTCTTGGCGCAAGAACTACTTACTCCCTGGTTTAACCGAAAACTAAGGACCAGAATTTATATTCACCTTTCTGGTTTGTGAAAAATGATAATTTTCGTTTCCAACGCTGTTTAATATATCTCCATATAGTATAGTTTAGGCACTTCATATTCACACATAAAATAGGTAAGTTTCTCTAATGTTCGTTAGGAAGAACGATGAAACGAACATTAGTTACCATACATTAAATCCAAAATCGAACTCACCGGTGGTGTTGTTCGCGTTCGAACTGTGTGCTTCATCAACATGGCTTAGAAAAATTACAAACACAACAGATGCGGGCCATGAAATAAACCTCATTGTTGTAGCTGAAATATTCTCCAGAAATCCTCCGTTTAGTTGAATGATAAATGATAATTTTTAAAGGAGGAAAAATAGTTCGAGTGCTTCCGTGGCGCTCTCGCACAGCTGCTTTGAAATCGTCGCTCGCAGTGGAATATTTGACAGGCAAAGGGAAATGCAAATTTTTGCAAGAATTCGCATCCTCCGTGTTATACCATGGCGATTAGATTCATTTATTATTAATGGTTGACACATGAAAGGCCTGTTTAATTCAGTAATATTCCCGTTCCATTTTTTAGCGTTTATTCACTATAAATTTTACCTATATTTTTAAATGTTTTTGATGAAAAATCAGATATAAAAAGGTTTCTGATAGCAAAGAGGATGCTTTGTTTCGTTTCGCGCATGGGTAATGACTAGCCCGCCAGGTGTTTCAATTTAGCAGCTTAGAGACGTATGTAAACTGTAAGTGCAAATGAAATTATTGTTTTTCGAATAACCTAAAGAAGATATTACACACATGCTGGGAGTTAACAACAAAACTTTAACAATACAACATAAAAATTGCTTCAAAACACCACTATTTTTTGGAATACCTAGTAAACTAATCCAACCAAAATCTTTCTAATTAATTATCATTTTGAAGCCAAACTTGGCGCGTAATGAGAACGTTATGTTAAATATTCCTTTTCTCTTAAAGTGAATGTTTTAAAAATTGTCGATTCTTTTACTTTGAAAATCGACAAACATGTAGTTTTAGGAAAATCCAAAAATGTAAACAACAGTGGATTCGTATGGAACAACGAGAAGCCCTGAAGGAGCAGAACATTGAAATGACAGAGCCAAGCTCTTGTTTACATTCAAAACAAATTAATAAATAATGACGTATATGGAGCGGGCAAAAGTCGATTGCAAAAACTACACGGTGTTTGTTACGTTACGTCATATCTGCTAACCAATCATGCATCATGAAACCTTCCTGCAACTGACTCGTCCCCAGTCGTCTCTTATCAGTAAAAATAACAAGCGCGGGAAGTGATGGGAAGGAGGCGTCTTGCTATTTTCTCACAGGAGACGACTGGGGACGAGTCAAACCTGCAATGCAAGCTAATGCAACGTGAGGGCGATTGAACAAGGGAGAAATTGAGAACGATCGCAAACAGGTGGTAGGCGGACGGTAGGTGGCAACGGTGGCTAAAATCTGATACAGATATTACGGCTTTACCACTGAGGTGAAGTCGTTTGGATGGAGATGGAGAGCGCAAGGTGAGATGGGTAGAAACCTTGTTCCCACTCCTCGCGCTTCTCACTATGCCCTTTGGGGCTGGCTATTATGAAGATAACTGGAGACGAGTCATCCCTTACGCTTTGACATTCTTAGCTAAAGTCCTTAACAATATTGGTGCTATAAGAAGAGTCTAGTTGCTGATCAGACTTTAGAGTATAGTGTGAAAGTTTTAATTCCAAAAGATAACTTCTTTTGATGTCTTTGATACCAACTGGCTGGTTTGGTGACAACTAAAACAGGTAATTATGAAAAAATGTCGAGTTGATGCCAAAATCCGCATCATGAACAACCATTTCACACGTGTGAAAATTTTAACTGTTTTTTACTGATATTTTTGAAAGTGTGCGGTAATGAAGGTTTTGTTAGCACTAGATTTAGTTTGGCAAATGAAAAAGAGAGTCTTGTATGGCACGTTATCTTCTGTTGTTGATCGTAAAATTATTTGACACCTTGAAATTGAATCGCATCATTGAAGCGAAACGTCAGACGCAAATTATTCACATTTTTCTGTCAGAAAATAAACCATAAATGCAACAATACAGTTTGGGCGTTTGATCCCACAACGCGAAACAATAAGCTTATTGTACTTTGAAGTGGTAAAACAAATCGAAATAAACTGGTGTTTTTGTTCATTTCCTTGGAAGTTGCACTTCCAACAACGGAGAACATCAGTGTCAGTTTTGGAAATTCACTAAACCGTATCCACTTCATGAACCATAAAATAACAGACTTACAGTCTTGAATATTTTACGCTGTTGACCGCACCCAGAAGCTCACGGGTGAAATGCAAAGAATGGGTTTAACTGCAACAGTTCACGCAAACCCTGGCTCATAGTTGAGTTATTTATTTGTCGTAAATTTCAAGAAGTTTATACTTTTCCAATGTCCAATTTGAAATGAAATACACTCAGTTATTTACTTTATACCGGACAATACAAAATAACACCCTGACCCGGTGCCACATGCTACTGGTGTCTTTTGTGTAGTCTGCAACACTTGACTGAAGTTTTTGTTTAGAAAAGCTTTGAAAGCCGGATTAAAGTTTAGGAATGCCATGAAGAAGTAAGAGATTTAAAAACGAAGCTCTGGCGAACATACTGCTGTTTATGGCAGTTGCATTTTATTATCAAGCTGAGTGACTTAGCACGGTCAATGGATGAAGATTCATTTCCACTCTGGTTTTGCTTTACTTTTTCTATCATTAATGGGATTATTTTTAATCGTCTGTTATCATGTTCGAACTAGCTCCTTCACGAGTAATTTATATACCTTAAAGGCTGACGGATTGAACCATGGGCTGTCGAATCAAAGGCGAAATGGGATTGTTTATCTCGTCCAAGCAGAAAGTTGCCCGTCTAGACATTTCTCGTCATTCATACAACTTAAAAGCAGCACTATTAGAGATGTTGTTGTGTTGAGCTGGGGTAAACAGTGCTTGGATTCCACGAGAAATTTAAGCAGAGTGGTTTATATCGACGGCAAGAACACGTCATGGAGTACCGGACGGAATATTCTTTATCGCCTGGCTCTTAAAAGAAAGAGGAACTATCTCTATTATGTTTTTATGGATGATGATATTGAATTTTTCTTCACGCCAAGTATTACTGAAGACATTGGTTACAGCAAGGGAACTAAACATCCACTCGAAGCTTTTGAAAACTTTCTTCTAGGCTTCGAGCCCGCCATTGGTTTGTGTAATTATTGTAGTCGTTGTGGAAAACTCGTACCAAACGGCTCATATGTTCCCGCGCTTTGTTGCTCGCCGCGTACCGCCGCTGGTAATCTCCCGCCAATTTTACCAGTGACGATCGCGTTTGACGCCGCTGTTAACGCATTCCACACGGAGGCAATCGAACATCTTTTACCCTACAGACTTGACTACGAGAAGACAAGCTGGTGGGAAAGCCAGAAGTACGTTATTTTAGCCTCAGACGTGCTTTTTCGTGGTCAAGTCGTTCGTTATACACCAGTGACGGCCATTAACAACGAGCACAGAGATTATCCTCAGCTGGTCCTTGACAACTGGGAAGAAATACTGTATGACATAAGGAAAGGGGTACCAGAAAAATACAGAAATGACGGCGTCTTTAACAGAAAACCTGAAGTTAATATGGTCCCTAACATCAGTGGAAATGTCCTATCTACAACATTATGGAATATTTCCATCCCTTGGCCTAAAATCCCAATTGTACCATACAGTCATTTTGATAAATACAAAACAACAAAATACTAAAGGAGCTATGTCACCATATTTAGAGTCATTTTTTTTTTGCGATGAGCCAAATTATCCTTAAGAAACTACCGGAAGAGAAGTGGTGGGGCTGGGGTGAATTGAAATAATAGTTTACTAAGGTAGAAATACAAAAAAGAGGCGATACTGAACCAAACTAAGAAACAGATTGAGACGGATTTGAAAAAAATAGACTAAATTTTCAAAATGTACAATAATTGTGCACTAGAAACTTTAGCTTTACTAAACGTTTGGAAATGAACTATCTGTTGGCGATAAATGTTACATAGTTCAGAATTAGAATAAGATTCTATTTTTATAATCAGTTTTTAAATTTTTATACTATTTTTAATATATGCTTTTAGAATGGTTCAAAAAATTAACGTGAAATTGCCAAGAGAATAAATAGAACTTAAAATGGGCAAAATCAATTTTTACCAGATGAATAGCCAATCCACAGCACCAGCTAAAAGAAGTTCTAAGCTAGAAAACACATTGATACGGCTTTGTACCTCAAGAAAAGAAGAAATCCATACAGTTTCGAAATATCTTTTAAAATGTTCATATGCAAGAAAATATTCATGCCCTCTTCTCTATTTATTGTACTTCACGTTTTAGTGGATTCAACCTCCAACTCTATATATTCTCCAAAATTACCTGTTGTAAGTCTTACCTTTAGCCAGGAGCACATTATGGGCTCCTGCTTTAGTGAAGTACAATTAGATTTCCACATCAACGCCATGCCAGAAACCACACGGAAGAATGGTTTTCGGTTAGCTTTGAGGACTTTTTCCCTTAACATCTCTCTTTAAGAGTGATCATTATCTATTTTCTCCCAAGAAAATCTTGTTTGGCCTGTAGGCCAACAAGGACAAAAGAACCATAGCATAAAAAGGAAGCATCTTGTCCACAACTGAGCGGCAATACATATTTACATTGAGCACACAAATGAACAAAAAAATAAAATTAACTAATTCTAGTTTACATATACAATTGTCCTACAGGCACATGTACGCGTTCTCAAAGGCTCGAAGATGAAAATGTTTGACTGATCCAGATCAAAGACAACTAACATTTCTTTGTTAAACATAGCTGTTTATTTACTTCATCTGATAAATATTACAACTTGTTGAAATTTGCAATTATTAACATCTTTAACTTTAGTTTCAACGGGCGTCCATGATTCATCATTTCTTATTCTTGCGAATTTGCGACAAGCCGTTTAGTCTTCATCGAAACTCTGGCGGTTTCCTTTTTTCCAAGGCTTTTCTTCCCGGACGAAATCTCTTGTTCCCAGGCTATTTTGGTAAGCTGTTCTTCTGCCAAGGGGGGTGTTAGCTCCTAGTTGCTTGATTTCGAACTGATACGTTTTTCCCAGAGTTCCCCCTCGAGAAATTTTGGCTTCGTCTCCAGGTCTCGGGGGCCATGGTATTTGTCCAGAGACTACTAATAATGTACCTAGAGAGAGTAAGCTCAAAATATCAATTCTCATTACTGTGTTCCATAGAATTACTTTCATTTCCGTTGGGAAAATTTTGTTGTAGAATGAAGATAATATGCCACAGGTGAGAAAAACCCTTTTACTTTAGTTCACTGGTCTTTCTGCTTGATATCGTGTTGATATGACAAGGAGTAATGGCAGTTTGCAATGCCAAACCAGTGGCGATACTTTAAAGTTCTTTTTCTATTCGATTTGATCCACAAAATCCCTTTTTAAACTGAAGGCCCCTGGTCAAGAATATTAGTGTTCTATGGTAGAATAACACCAAAAAAGTAATATAATAAACCAAAAATGAACAAAAGCAGACTCTAAGACAATTACATTTTTAAATGTTATTTGTTTATGACGTACTAGGTAATTATATTTACGTTTCGTCACATTGAATTGTAATTAAATTATTGGAGTCAAAATAAAGCATATCCAGCGAAAGTATATTCTGAAGCAAAAAGCACAAACGACGGATATATATATGTAGCATCTCGATCCCTTGTATGTTTTCGTTATTTTAATATAATGTAGAAGAAATAGGTCGACAATGTGCGTACTTATAATTTAAACAATTTCTAACCTAAAGAAACAACCGATTTTCTTACAGATTGTAACCACACGTAGATGAAACCTTTTCAAAGGTTTCTTTTCTCGCCGAAAGTTTGATTTTTTCTTGGTATATAAATGGAAAAGGTTGAATTTTGCCAGAAATATATTGCACGCAAAACATCAACTTTTCTTTTCGGCACTCATATCACACATATTACAGATGTACCAACGTTGAATGACAAAATATAACTTCAAACACGTCAACAGAAAATGACGCACAAATGTGAACCCTTGTGTTGGAATGATGAACCGGCTTTCTCAGGCTCAATATTGAAGTTTTGAATACTACCTTGAATGGACGGACCAACATTAAAAATATGTAACAAACATTTCGCGCAACGTGTCGACGTGCTTATTTCATATACAAATCTCTACCGAATTCGCAGAGAAGATAAAAGAAATCATAGCCAAAGGGTGTCGGATCCAATCTTTAAGATGTTGCATGATCTTACCTGCAATACATATAAGAACTCCTAGCGAAATTGCGATCAAATTACTCGGACCCATCACGATATCAGGCTAGCGCTGGTTTATGCCAGAGAGCAGGAATGATGACTCTGTAGTTGGATAGTTGTAGTCGAGTATTATTTATATGAAGTTGCTGTTTGCGTATACATCTAAATTTAATACACGATACTCAAGCAGGAAATCGACGAAACTTCCCTTGTTAATTTGAAGATGGTTTCACTAACGCGAACGACTCATAATGCTAAAATACTTCCAAATCATATGGCGGCCCGCTTTAGGCAACACAGAAAGTTTTTTACAATTGCAATGTAATTCTTTTATTTTGAAGTTTGAGTAATAGTGGCAACGCTTTTAGTATTTTTCAAATTTCTTGACTTAAAGGTTAAGGAGCCTTGTCCCGGTGAGGTTAAAAAAATATTCTATATATCAATTTTGATACTTCACCAAACAGCACATTTATTCGGTATCTAAAGATAGCAAGTAACTACCGGTTTCTAAAGTGAATTGGTCAAAATAAGAGCCTGGTATATATTTACTAAATTAAGGCCATAAGTGCAAAGCCTATACAATAATTGTTTCTGGGTTTAAATATTGTTATTATGGACAGCCGCAATAATTATAATCCCAAATATCCTGTCCTTACTATGAAAGAGTTAATTAAAACTGCAAGGAAGAAGTGAATGATAAAAAAGTTGAATCTTATATAAACGAGCTTTGATAACGAATAGCTGATTCAACAAAATATCAAAAAAGAATCAAAGTTTTGTTTAAAACGAAGCCAGCAAGTTTAATTCCAGACTGTGTTCAAACAACAGTGGAAAGATATAAGAAAAGACTTAGTCTTTTGCAATGACACGTGATTCAAGTACTTTACTATAACCTAAAAATATTCCTGTAAAAGTAACCGTGTTCATTGAGCATTGGTGGTGAAAATGTAAGGCATTTCAGCATTCTCACCCGTCGGATTAAAAGCCAAACATTATGCTATGAAACAACTGATATCTGATTCAAGTGTTATACAGTGTGTTTAGTAGCATCATCAGGCCTTTAAAAATACTTGAATCAAAGTTGTGTGGTTGTTACCCGGCATGACTAAATTTGGAATTATTAATGTAAAATACGTTTTTAATGACGACGTGCGTTACAATGGCGACACGCTAAAAGATTCAATTTCCATTGTATTATCTAACGAGATATTACATTCGGAACTTGCAGATTTATCTTTCTGATTTGCCGGGCTCATTTCTTATAATTACTTAAAGGGCGGTAGTTATTCTGGGCCGCACTGAACGTGCTCCATGAGGTATATCACATCATTTTCACCAACGTATCAAACTTCGCTCATAGACAACCGCGTCGACCTGCCACACTCCTGATTTAAGATCTTGAGTGTGCGTATTCTGTCAATAACATGTTAAAAATGCTACTCGACGATGCTGCTTTGCATACTAATCCGTGGAATAAACTTGTTTTTCTTCTTCAGCAACACGGTTACGGTACTACAGAGATTAACTTTCCAGGCGTGCAGCTTTCTTTTCTTCCTTCAAACCTCTATTGCTAAAACATTAACCGGGTCTGCTAATGGAAATTTGACAGTACAACTAATATTAGAAACTGTCTGCTCATGCCTAAAGCAAGACGTGATGTGAAGAACTCTAGCAATTAACGCTAATATACGTAGTTTACCTCTGTGAAAATGATTCAAAATTTACAAAAAATTTCGGTTATTTTCTTCCCGACTGTAACGATCAGTAAAGACGCGGTCAGGTACCAAAACATCAACTTATATTTAACACAAGAGCATATAGCTACAGTTCACGAAGATACAACATGGCCGACCACGAGGTACGTTTACCCAGGGTGCCTTGCGGCCAGATGAAGCTCGATACTTCATGTATGCGTACTCGTTACATCTCCTTCCCTAAGTTCCTTAGATTCGTAGTCCAACAAACACAAACAATAATGTTCCGCAATGTTTCTATGCCTCAAGGTACTTATGTGCTAAACAACTGTGCATACAAGTAGGTAGAACTAACAATAAAAGAACAATAACAAACAAAGAGGCAAAATCAAAAGAGTGTCTCCTTAGCATTGATAATCTTGTAGCCACCGTGGTGGGTGACGTTCACGAGTTGGACGACTTGGTGGCTCTGGAACTACTTGGGTCGGCACAACCAACGGCTGCGGTAACTCCTCTGAGCTTGTCTCAGTCTGCTCGGTTAGCTCAGTTGGCTCACTTGTTTCGGATGGCTCCAACTTTTCAGGAGTGGCCCTTAACCATCGGCGGTTCCGTCGATACTGTTTCCCATTGACATCCACTAGATAGGAACGGTTGCCTGCATCTCCAATGACTTGCCCAAGGGACCATTCTTTCTCACCCGGTAGACGCATTCTTATGGCATCACCATTGTCGAACTTTGGCAATTCCCGTGTGTGTTGGTCATAATAATGCTTCTGCTTCTGCTTCCTCCTCTCAATCATCTCTGGTACGTTAGTAATCACATGAGGCTCTAACAAAGTCTTTGCTACAGGAAGACGAGTGCGTGTTCGCCTGCCATAGAGTAGCTGAGAAGGTGATGCGTGCATTCCTTCAGTAGGTGTGTTGCGCCATTCGAGTAACGCCAACAAGGGATCACGCTTATCTGCACGGGCTTTCATCAACAACGATTTGCAGGACTTCACGGCATTTTCAACACGACCATTACTCTGTGGATGGCGAGGGCTTGAAGTAATGTGATGAAAATCCCATTCTCTACTGAAGGACTCAAACTCTCCACTGTTGAAAGGTGGTCCGTTGTCGCTAACAAGTGTCACAGGGATGCCATGTCTGGCAAACCAAGTCTTTAAGACAGTAATGACACGATTGCCTGTGGTGCTACTTAAATCTTGTACCTCAAAATAACCAGAGTAGTAGTCAACAGCTATCAGGAAAGTCTGTCTCTCAAGTATAAACAAATCAACCCCAACTTTCTCCCACGGAAGACTGGGCACAGCATGGGGCTGCAGTGGCTCTCTACATTGTTCAGGTCGATAGCTGTTACAAATACCACATTTTGATAGGTAATCCTTGAGCTGCGCCGTGATGCCTGGCCAGTAAACAATATCACGAGCACGACGCAGTGTCCCTTCGACCCCAATATGCGACTCATGCAGGCTCTTCACAATGTCAGAACGTTCACCAGCAGGTATGACTAAACGATGACCCTTGTATACCAAACCATCCTCTGTGGTCAACTCATCCCGGCTGTTCCAATACAGCTCAATCACTTGTTTACGACGCCTGTCATTTTCACGTGCATTTGCCAAGGTCTCTGGCCAACCATTGCGGATAACATCAGATAGGATCTGTAACTCTTCATCCTTAGCAGTCTCCTCGCGCAGCCTCTGCAAACGAGTGGGAGATACGGTCAGTTCTTCATCGTGCTTGATCTGCTCTAACTCAAAGGCAAATAATCGTTCCTTAATTGAACGGACATCACTGGTTGGGACTGTTGACTGTTCGCCCTCGACGTATGCTCGGCTTAGGGTGTCAGCCAAGAACATCGTGGCGCCTTTCTTGTATTCCACTTGGATGTCATAATTCTGCAAACGGAGTCGCATTCGTTGGAGTCGCTTCGGGGAGCTGTGGATGGGTTTCTTGAATATTGTTTCCAGTGGCTTGTGGTCTGACTGGACAACTACATCACTTCTTCCAAAGATGTACTGATCAAACTTTTCACATGCAAAGACTATGGCAAGGAGCTCCTTCTCGATTTGCGCATAATTTTGTTCAGTAGGGGTCATCACACGAGAACTGTAAGCCACTGGACACCCTTCTTGTAAGAGGGCAGCTCCAAGTCCACTCTGGGAAGCATCACACTGGATGACTACTGGTTTGCTTACATCATAGTAGGCAAGTACAGGGGCGGTTACAATCATTTGTTTGACGCGGGCCAAAGCATCAGCATGGGCGGGTAACCAACACCATTCAGCATCTTTTTCAGTGAGCTTCCTCAGGACTTCTGTTTCATCCGACAAGCGTGGCAGAAACTTTGCCAGATAATTCACCATGCCAAGGAATCGACGCAGAGAGTGAACATCAGTGGGGTCAGGCATTTGTACTATAGCCTCCACCTTGCATGGGTCAGGTTTGAGACCTTCTGGGGTCAAAATATGACCAATGAAGGGAACTTCTTGCTGTCTCAGCCGGGCTTTCTTCTCGTTCAGTTTCAGATTTCTTTCACGACAGCGATCTAGGAAAGCACGCACATTTTGGTCATGGTCTGACTGCCACTCAGCAGGTGTGTTGCCATATCCAACAATCACAAAATCATCAGCAATGACCTCTACTCCCTTAAGCCCCTCTATGTGCTCTCGCATTCTTCGCTGCCAAACTTCTGGTGCGCTGCTGATGCCAAACGGCATTCGCTTCCAGCGGTAACGCCCGAAGGGGGTATTGAACGTGGTGAGCATACTAGATTCCTTGTCAAGTTCCACCTGCCAGAACCCATTACTAGCATCAAACACACTAAACAGCTTTGCTCCGTTTAGTCTAGTTGCAATTTCCTCAATTGTTGGCATTGGGAAATGTTCTCGTTTTATGGCGACATTCAGGTTCCTGGGATCAAGACAGATGCGTATCTTTGTTTCTCCACTTCCTTCAGAAAGAGGCTTTCTCGCCACCAGCATGCTGGATACCCAATCAGTGGGCTGATCCACCTTTGCTATGACATCATTAGCTGTCATTTCCTCCAGCTTCCTCTGCACATGCTCAGTCATGGCAACAGGTAACCGCCTTGGTGGGTGGACTACAGGCTTCACAGACTCGTCAGCAACAATATGGTACTTCCCATATAGCTTTCCAAGGCCTTCAAACACGTCAGCATACTCTTCTAGTAAGGGGTCTCTACCTGCCTTCAGCACATTTACGCGTGGATCACGGTCACAATCAAGGATCTTTATCAGGTTCATTTCTAACATGGTCTTCTTGGACAGTATTGGCTCATAGCCATGACCCTTGACTACACTAGCTAGTATCTTGTGAGTGTGTCCATTACGGGTTGCATACAGGGTAGCTTTGCCCTCGGTAGGTTGTTCATACCCATTGGCTAAGATCAGAACCGACTTCACTCGAGTATCAAGACACTTTAAGTCCAGATCACCAGTCAGGCCCTTGTAGACATCCAAAGGCAGAAGGTTACACTCAGCTCCAGTGTCCATCAAGAAGGCAACTTCATGGCCTGTCATACTGTCAGCATCCTTTGACACGCTGAGGGTCACCACCTCACGTCCTTGCCCGCTTGCAACGCCTGCTGTACTCAAATAAAACCGCTCCTGGACAGTAGACACCTTACTTTTTGCTGGACACTTGGCTACAAAATGATTCTTCTTTTTACAATATGCACAGGTCTGGCCAAATGCAGGACAGTTGCGTCTTTCATGATTCCTGCCACAGAATCTGCAATCTCTAATCTTATTCTCTTTCCCTAATGGAATGTCATCAGGCTGCTCTTTCTCTTTCTGTTTGACAACATTCAAACCAGATTCCACAGTCATAACTTTAATTTGAGCAGCTGTGCTTTCTGAAGCGCGAGCAATATCTAAAGCTTTCTCTAAAGTCAACTTCTTCTCTTTAAGCAAATTTTCACGTATCTTGCCATTTCTGGTACCAGTTACTAAACGATCACGGAGAAGCTGCTCTGGTGTGAGTGATTCAAAATCACAGTTCCCTGCAATTTGGCGTAATTCCGTCATGTATTGATCAACTGTTTCAGACTCCCGCTGATCTCGAGTAAAGAATAGAAAACGTTCGTAAATAGTGTTCTCTCTAGGTATACAGTAATCTTCGAATTTCTTTAAGACGGGAGCAATCTTCTTCTCATCTCCATCCGTGGCCCAAGTGAAAGTACGAAACACCTTATTTGCTTCTTTTCCGATAACTGCCAACAACGTCGCCACTTGTCGCTTTTCATCTTCTTTATCCAACTTTGTAGCCAGCGTATAGTTCTTCCAGGCAGCGACCCAAACTCGCCAGTTCGATGCTGTTGAACCATCGTTGAGCTCAAGAATGTTGGGGGGTGGAATTTGAAAATTCGCCATTGTCGATCCTCGCTGCTTGTTTTTGGCACAAAATTTCCAGTTCTCGTGGCGTATAGGTCCGGTGGACTTCTGACACCATGTAACGATCAGTAAAGACGCGGTCAGGTACCAAAACATCAACTTATATTTAACACAAGAGCATATAGCTACAGTTCACGAAGATACAACATGGCCGACCACGAGGTACGTTTACCCAGGGTGCCTTGCGGCCAGATGAAGCTCGATACTTCATGTATGCGTACTCGTTACACCGACAATGTGGTTATCGTTTATTAAATTGCACAGAGAGAGACAGAGCTAGAGAGAGAGAGTATTAATCCAACGTAAGCTGTATTGGATCCATCTCATACTCCAAACTAGCTACTGATATGCCGATACTACAGGCACGAGTAAGTTTTCCATATGGTTTCGCTAGCAATGTAGGTTAGAGATATACTTTACAATTTTTTTCTTGGAGACACTTACTTGACATACACATTGCGTTTTACCTAGACAACTGACGTTATCCACATTGAAACGTTGGACTACTCTTGTTTTGATATTTCTGTCAAACCGATTTTATCTTCTTTAATTTTTTTTTACTTCATAAGGGAACTTTGTCTGGATTATGCAGACAAATATTGCTTATCTTAAGTAGCAGTTTAATTTGTTGTGGCAGTAGTCAGCATTCGAATTCCTCTTAGCTATGATTGGACTCACTAGTTCAATATTTCATTAGCAGCAGCATTAGTTTGTGCGTCATTTTTATACTGATGTGTTAAATGACTTAAGAATTCAAAGGAATACGGGTTTCCTCGAACTCCAGATCACTTCATTTTCCTTGTTCATACTCGTGCGAACATTCCACGTACCAAGTCTCAAGCTGGTACATGGTCGGATGCATTGCATACCTTGCCTCGCTCCCCGTTGAGTGAAAATGTAATGAATTTGTTCTCTTAGGCACTTTAAAGCAGCGAATGAGTTATTCCAGGTCGAACGGTCTCTCTAGGTTCGCTGTTATGTCCTTTTACTCTGCAGTGCCCAGCATTCAGATTAATAAATAGGTATTCGCAGTAGACTATATTCAGTTTATTAAAGTCATACAACGAAATGTTAAGACATTGTCAGCTTGGGATTGATTGGTTTCCAAATATGAGCAGTCGTCGACATCTTTAAACTAGTCTTTATTCCTTATTATTTTTATTCTATAACTTTAAATTTTTACAAGTTGGACAAACAGCTCAGTAGGTTTCATCAAATCTCCTCTGGTGTACTCGCTTCCACTCCTTTCCCCTCCTGATAAAATTCCCCACACCATGACTACTTCGAATTGCTGATCGTTTTCCAGGAGGAGGGCCTACGTACCACCAATTGGCCACGTCATAACGCTGTTGATCTAGACTTTCTGGAAGTCCTGAAGAAGTTGAATCGTCCTGTCCAGATGGCTCCACAGGTTTAGTTGGCAAATTTTCTTGACCAGCCGCTAAATCTGTTCCTTAGCAGAGTAAATACAAACTAGTTAATTCCTTCTCGCCGAAATAGAGGAATAGAGTTCACCATGAATGAACCTGTGTTCAATTTTAAGAAGTAAGCAGAGAATGATTTGATTTATTTAAGGTTATTGTAGCAAAATGAGATAGGCCCGTTAGCAGATATTTTTAGCTCATGGATCAAAATATTATGCCAGAGATAAAAGCATGGAAATGGAATAAAACATGGTTGACTGAAAACATCCTTTAGCGGTGTACCACATAAGTAATAGTCACGGTATTACTTATTAACCTTGGCTAGGCACGGGAAATAAGTGCCAAGTGCTTCACAACAAAGTCGGATATCGAATGGGCATGCTGTGATAATCAGAAACCTTATTTATACAACAAACAGTTTGGAGCTATGTCACGATATTTTGAGTTATTTTTTTGCCACAACCCAAAAGGAAACCTCTAAATAAAAGTTTTACTAAGGAAGAAAAACCCGATAGAAGTGACACTACTAAACCAAAAAGGAACAAGAGTGGCTTAGGATATTCAAAGCAAAACGTAGCTCCTTTAAGATTTCTGGAAAGTTCTTAACTTATTACTAACACACTGAAAAAAAAAATCACTAAACGATGATTAGAATTAATGTTCAATTTATGAACAGAACTTACAAGGCAACCAGATTTATGTCTTAAATGTCTTATGATTATTGCAATTCTCAATGTGAAGGCGATGAATGCAAATCTCTGTATAAATTTTCATATGTTCAATTTATGAACAGAACTTGCAAGACAACTAGTGTTATTTAATAAACAGTGAAGGCCATAAATACAAACCTCTGTACAAATTTTCAAAATATTGGACGAACAAATCAACATGTTTAGTGCCTAGGTACCAAGTGCAAATGAAGAAGAAAATCCAAACGTGTCCTGGTTTTGATTCCTTGGATACTGAATTACGCTGCCCTGATACTAGCACTCACATACATAGGTGTACGTGAGGGGGGTCGAGGGGGACTGCAGTCCTCCAGTTTCGAAAATTGTCAATATTTTTCAGAAAAAACGCACAGGATTCGGGAAACAGAATTTGGAAATAAACTAACAAAAATGCAGACTGTCTGAATCAAACTTGTTGGTTAATGGTAGACTGTGCTCCTCGTGTGTCAGGACTTCAACCTACAAGGTGCTTACACGTTTTAGTCGGTGAACTATTTTTGAATTGCAAAAGTTTCAATAAGCGTGCGAAATGCGAACGTCTTGCTTTTTACTGCAACGTCTGCTTGATTTGATCCCCCCACTAGAATGTGCCTTTGAATCGCTCCTTTACCTATGCGGATAAAAGGAAAGAATTGAAGGTAAAAAGAAATGTTAAAAAAATAAGAAATATAACCGTAAACCGTTTCATTCTGAACTGTCGCAGCGAAATCATAAGGTGCAGTTTGAAAACTTTAATTTGGATAGTCGCACTTCGCACACTAGCTAGGCTTCATCTACAGACTTAAAAGCTGGAACCACTTTGCACAGTACCACTGCTCAACTGCTCAATAGCTTTCATTTGAATGGTCACACACTAGGGTTTCATCCACAGACTCAAAAGTTAGAACCACCTTGTACAGCACAATAAACAGTACCACATGAAAGTACTGCTCAATAGCTTTCATTTGAATGGTCACACACTAGGGTTTCATCCACAGACTTAAAAGTAAGAACCACTTTGTACAGCATAATAAACAGCACCACATGAAAGTACTGTTCAATAGCTTTCATTTGAATGGTCACAAACTAGAGCTTCATCGCAAACGATCAAATTTAGAACAATATGAATTCAACGAAAGAGGATAGCGACTGAGTGATAGCAAAAATGTGGCACGGTGAAATAATGTGTTCAAGAAGGTACAGTCTGTGGTGAGGGATTTCAACACCGGCACTGAAACTAAACAAAACAAAAAAAACACCAGGTTGAAATAATCGAAGCAGAAGACTTCAAACCTCTGAGATATGCATGATCCTCACCTGCAATACATATAAAAATTCCTAGCGAAACTGTGAACAACATAATCGGAGCCATGGTGTTATCAGAGAAGCATCGGCTTTTGAGTAGGATCTAGCAGTGATGGTTGAATGGATCCAGTTACCTGTTATTTATAGCTGGTCGATGTTTGCGTGGTCAAGGATAAAGGACAAAAGGAATTTCATAAGCGTAAACCGAACAGCACTCTGGCAGGAAATAGACGAAACTTTATAATTAATTTCAAGTTTTTTTGACTAAGGTGGACGAAGTAATCGCTGGAGTACTTCCAAAGAGCCTCTCGCTTCAGGCAATGCAAATAGTTTCTTCACTACTGAATAAACTGAAAGTGTTCGTGAATTAATATGGTTTTCGTTTAAAAGCCTAAAAAGAATTGAAATCGTAGAAAGTTAATTCCTAAAACAAGACAAGACTAGGGCAGGAAACAAAGTTATACCACTGGTGTTGATCAAAATACTATGACATCGCGAGCACGTCCAAGACATTCATTTCTCGTATTAGTCAAGCGAAAATAGGCTTAAAACTAATTGAAATTACGATAACTACCACCTTTTGAATACATATAGGAAATAGAACCTGGCAAATTACGAAATTGAAACTGCTGAATGCAGGTTCATTTTTAATGGACTTTTAATGGTCAGTAGATTATAGATAAGATGTACGTCATTATCATGTTTCGTATATTCCGTTATGTTTGTGGAAACATGATAAATAACCCTGGAAGCGACACATTCAAAACACAGTTAATGGAAATTGAATCTTTTTTTAGCATTTCACCAAGGTATCGTGGTCAATTAGGGAAGTTTGGATTGGAAATCGAGTAGTAGTGCAAGTAGTTTATAGAGTAATGAACGACATTGATTAAAATATAAGGTATATAAGGCAAAATACAAAGCACGCATTTGAATCATTTAATGAATGAGATATCATCTTAGTGTGTTTAGCTTTTTATGGGTGAGAGTATATCTTTGTTATTATATGTATCCAGCACAATTCGAAATCTAAATATCCTTCTTCTATTATCAAGAAATTCAACGACGGTAAGCGATCATGGGAACTACAACTGATGAAAATGGAAAGTGAAAATTAACAAGCAAAGTTTCGTTTTTAATCGAAAATAAACGTGACATTCAAATCATGCTACTAAATAATTATTTTACCATGAAAGAATTAAATTACTTCACTGTATTTTAAGAATGTTTTATTAGCTATTTAGTTGTGAAAGCGATGTTTTTGTCCTGGCCTTTTACTTGAATTGATAACATAAAATCTTCAAGTTTTGCGTTTCCCAATGAACCATATTCAATTCGTGAGCAAGTACTGGCCAAGAATGAAAATAAATGAGTTTCATAAATAAAACTCTGGTCACGAGTTTAAAAAATAAAACAACAATATGTACGTTCATTACTCAGATTGGGCCGCTGGTGTGACTGAAATCAAATTTCAACAACTGTGCTCGGATTCGTTGGAACGTTTTAGCCTATAATTCTAATTCTTAAAGGGGTATTGTCACGATATCTTAACGTCACTTTAAATAGCTAAAAGCTGTCTATGCATCAATGGAAACTCACCAATAATGGTCTAGTTTTGTTGCCAATAATTGACACTATAACTCTTGGATGCTGTTACGGATTGCGAGGATGGAAATGGATTGAGACTTGAAAAAATTGGCCAATTTTGTCTAGTTTCCAAGCTGTGAATGAAAAAAGCGCCAAAAATATTATGGATCACACTCTCTCTGCTAACATCTCATTCGAATTCTTGATAATTCTGCAAGGGCATTTTGTGTACCGTAAAAGGCATACAATGATTCTGGCAGAAGTGATCCGAAAACAGCAGAATTCCCGTGAAAGAAGTGTCCCTTTAATCGGCCGTTTTGAATTGGAGACCTTCTACCTTCTTTGGAGTGCCAACACTTACTAAGACATTATTACTCAAATCAACCGAATGAGTACGCACAAAGCACAGTGGAAATCAGGCAATGTTGAAGAGTTTTGAGTTTCGTGTTTCCTAAAACATATTGTTAATTTTCCACCATACAGGTAGCTCATGCCGGCTCACTGCATGGCTTATGTTCACAGCATGGCTTATGGCACCAAAAGTAAAACACCATTTATAGGCTGTTTATTTTCTGAAAAACGCCGAGTGAACAAAAGGTATGCAAATTACTAAAATGCAAACTGAACTCCCCAAACAAAAGAATACAAACCAAATGACTCCGTCGTATTTGTTTCGTCTATCCCAAACAGAGCTTTTAAGAATCTTGGAAGCAGTGACTGCACCATTTTTAGCGCAAACATTAACTTTTGTATAAATGGAGAAACAAGTCACACATTTAATTTCCGGATCACTTGATCTAGAGGAAACAATTGATTTTATGGCTTCTGAAACCTCGATTGTCACGGGTTGAGATCTCAAAGGTATCGGAGTAATCAATTTTCCTTATCATTCATCGTCATAAGTACCTCTCCAGAGATGCTGGGAAGAGCTACTCAAAAAATAGTTCCGCGACGCGTACACGCGTCAACGTTTGGATACAGGAGATCACGTAACAAGGAATAAAACTGCTTGGCTCATCTATTGCTGGATCTCTTGATTAAGTAATGCTCGTACCAGAATTGCCATTTCGTCAGAGTTTGCCCTTTTACCGTAGTACCAGCTTTGTAATCAATTTGGACTATAATTCCTATTGCTTATAAAGGCAAATATGATCAAATTATGATTCAAATAACAACATGTGTATTTGTTATACACTTTTGAGCTTTCATAAAAAAATTAATGTTGCTTTGTAATATTAACATCGTGATTAACATATTGATTTGTTGGAAATAACAGATTCTCTTGATATTAACACAATCCAAACATGGGAGCGTGCATATACAGGCGATTTAGTATAAAATATTTATATTTTTTTAAACTTCCCCAACTACTTACGGTGGCCAATCTGGTAATCAATACTCTGGCTGAAGGGGAACTAGGCGAACTGTCTGCGGAGATCGGAGGAGGCAATTCTCGTACCCAGCGGCGGAGCCAGAGCACGAGAAACATCTACCTTTGGGGTCTCAAAGGAATTGATTGGTTAGATTAGAACAAAAGGAATTTTTAATCTAGCCAACCGAGAGACGCTTCGCCCCGCTGGCTAGGAGGTACAAGCGGCTCTGGTAACGAGAATACGGAGAAGATAAGACTAAATGATTATTAGCAGCTGAAAGCATTGAAAAGACAACTTCTTGAGCATTTTCACATCCACTTTTGCGGATTCCAGGATCCCCCAGACACTTTCACATGATGCATGTGCAATGTTTGTCCTTTCACCACGGAAGCCAGCCGTTAAGAACCTTCGCGCAGTAGCAAATGGTTACCATGATTACCCACATAATTACCTCATAGCGGCCGTTCATTAAAGGGCTATAATTTATGCAGTAAGCAAGGATACCAACCGAACCTGTGACTTCCACGATATCAGCTGAGCTATGAAGTCACACATTGGGAGCAGGGCATTTTTGTTGGTCCTATCTTTGCCATGAAGGATGTGATGACGAAATAAATGAAGATATTTGGCGCGGCGAAGGGAGAAAAGGGTCAGAATCTCGTTGAAGTCAAGTTATTTTTTTAAGGCCCCTTCCCCCGGGTGCATAAATTGGTAGGCCCATGGCGAGGATCATGCGTCACTGCGCCGTGCCAAATTATTTCATTTATTTTCTCAATTTAGCCACCGAAGGGCACTTTTTGTATTCCTTATTAGCTTTTTATAAAATGCTAATCTTTTACCGAGTCTGGCCAGATGAAGCCTTCATCTGAAGGTCAAATCAATGTGCCCTTCCTATGGCCCCAAGGCACATCGTTATAAAAAACTAGGAGCAACATAATCTGTTTTAGAACCTTTGTGTTCACTGGGATTGTGAGAGTTTAAATATTCTACTAGCATAGTACACCAAAGAATGTTTTGGCTGCTAACCGTTTTCAGGCCTGACGCCATTGGCCACCCGTTCATGCATGCCAATCCAATTTTCCAGTCACGTTGGAGGCTAATATCAGACCTTTATTTTGTTAAATATTTCAAACTGCTCTAAAACATGCTTATTCCAAGACCAAAATGT